>JAOWBC010000182.1:13923956-13933957 GCA_028566105.1 Hypoplectrus providencianus
TCTCTCTCTCTCTTTCTGAAACAGTCCAGTTAGCTTCTCATCCCTGAACAGCAAATCATAAAAGCTGGTCTCCGCACAGGTTTGCAAAGCCCTCCAGGTGTAGACAAGCTTTTAATTCAGCGTGCAGACACCTAGAAGAGTATGGGCTGCATACAGCACACAGATTATTCACCAAAAAGTGTCATTTTTTTATATTTAAATGTGTATGTATGAAGCAACATCTGTACTTTATTACAACTGATGTTGTATGGATAATCATAAGCTTCTTTAGGGCAATTACAGCCCATGTAAAGTGTGCATGGTGTGTGTTGAATGTGGATTGTGTGTGAGATTTCAATGTGACATCTGGAGCAGAAATGGTGACATAAAGGTGATGTATGCTCTAACTGGTGTCTGTGTTTTATACTGGCGCTATTTCTAAAGCATACCACCTTAAATTTAACCAACTCTTTTCAAGAAAGACATTGAGTTCAGTTCAGGCAAGAATCTTGTGAAATAGCCACTGTTTTAAGCATTTATTTGTGTGAGATATTGTGTGAAAGCCCTTAATTAGCACTCTGAACCTGTTTTCTCAGCTTGTATCTATGTGAAATGTAAAGAAATGTTATGTTATCATAAATAAAATATGCTTAGTTAATTCAACAATAAATAGACAGAGGGACTGACCGACTCCCAAGTTAAATAATCATAATGGTGAATATTTAGCTCATTGATTTGACAGCATTGATTGCATTCATTTAAAATCTAGGTGCCAAATGATATTAAGGCGGTAGAAAATGATCCTGCATCAAAGGTTTTCACATACTGAGACAATTTTTTTGTTGACTGTAATTGATATTTATTTCAGGAAGTCTAAAAAATGTTAATTGTTGTCCTTGGATGTATCTCATTAGTGGCAGTCACAGTATGCTTTTAGTGCTAAAACCTCCACTCAGAAATTTTATATTAGCTATGTGAGAGCAGACTTTCACATTAACTGGTAGATCATGTCGTAGATGGAGTGCAGAATCCAGCTAAACCCTTGTGGATGTGGTCAGTAGGGTATTAGTTGTGGGAGAGTCGCCTGAGAATCAGGCAGGAATAGAGATTTGCATGCTCACAGCTGTGTGAGCTAAATGTATGAGACTTCTTATTCTGTTTCCAGAAAGCAAGAATAGGAAATTTGATTCATTTAAAATGAGTAAACTAGATGCTGGAAATGCAGATTGTAGTTAAATGCAACAAAAACTGCAACACCCATTTGTGTAGCAGCTTACAGTTGTTAAACGTGGTCTTTCTTGTGTTTCTTGGTTACAAAAGACATGCACATCTTCCTGTTTAGTCAGTGCCAAACTCCTATGAAACAATGTACTTAACCAAACAAATCCCAGATGATAAATCACACAGTCTGACCCCCGTAAACTTAGACATGCAGAACTAAGATGAAACCCCATGTCCACGTCTGTCTGTTCAGATTACATGATAAATGCTGTGACAGAAATTATTTATAAGGGCAATGGAAAAGGCATACATTTGGACAGGATTACCATTGGTTCACCTTGTTGGGAACAATGTGACATTTACCCAGCTAATTAATGTGCCCTGTGCTGCTCCAACTCCCTGAAGTTTAAGCCCATCTCATCAGCGCACAAAGAAAACAGCATGCATCCTAATCAGAGCTGCAGCCGGAGCAGGAAGGACATTAATGCCAGCACCAAGCAGCCCCACGATACGGTGACAGATGAATGTAACTACCGTTTTATTTAACCACATGAGAGAACTAAGAAATATTGTAAAGTACCTTTTCATACAGTATGAGCAGGGTCAAACAGCAGACAAATAATCACATCTCTTGTGTGCACTTACCCAGCCATTGTGTTATGATCAGCGTGGTCACTAATGAAGGTTAGTTTGGTGTCCTAGATTCTCCAGATGCTCCTCTCCCTTCCTGTGCAGAAAACAGCTGTGATTAGCTGACAGGCCTGAAAGCAACTCAATTAGAAACAAATGTGAAATATTTATAACACAACAAGGGGCACAGAGATTCTTGTAGATTGTGTTTTGTGAATTTACCATCATAGATTAATTTAAATTCAGATCTTCTTGGATTTTAGTCAATGTCAAATATATTTTTTATATAACTAGCATTAGTTTGGTTCAACTTCAATAACGTGTTGCTTCATTTAATTACTGGTCTCGTCTTTTAGGCGATTATTTTGTAGAGGAACCCTCTTGTTCTCTGTGCTGGATTATTTTTTATCTATATGCCTTAAATTGGTGTCTGTTCAATTGCACCATCTAGTGACTGACTGGAAACCAAATCGTCTTCACAGCATCCAAGTATTTTACTGTACACTTTCCTAGCATGGGGCTAAAGTGACACAGTAGCGCCGTGTTCTCAACTTTTTCTCCTCCGTGTGTGAAAATGAGACACATTTAGTGAAGAAACCTGTAAACGTTAAATTAGATAACAGCTGTAAGAAAAAACTATTTCGGTACCTCACGAATTAAACATTCATGATCACACGTTAAAGCTACCTGAGATACACGCTAAAATACGTATTTTAAATGTTTAGCCAAACAAATGCGGAAGTACATGAACCATTTCCGGCAAATATCACAATTAACAGCAGTAGAACAGACTGATTACAACCACAATCAATTAATGTCTTATTTCTCTGTCATGCGCGTGACCTCGTGGCGCAACGGTAGCGCGTCTGACTCCAGATCAGAAGGTTGCGTGTTCAAATCACGTCGGGGTCAAATTATTTGGCTGCTTTGTGGTGAGGGATTGTCTATTTGTAGGAAAAAGCTTTCACGGTTGGTCTATTTGATACAATTATATGGAAATAACGTTGAAAGATTTCAAGAAGTTTTCATCTTAAATAATCACATTTCTGATTATGTGAATAAAAATTAATGATGCTGCTCAATATATAAAAAAAAAACTGAAAGTAAAGCTAATACACCTATTTTATATAACATGAAACAATTATATATTTTCACGTATTTTTTTAAATAAAATATATATTTTAAGTATTTTAATCTTCGTCAAATTATCCAGAATGGTAAAAAAAAAGTTCTATTTTCCATGTTATGTAATGTATTCTCTTGTCATCTTATTTGTACTATTGCAATTATCAGAATTAAGTATTTTATCTTCTTTTTTTATCCTCTTTTCCATTAGGCCTATTGAGAAACGTTGTTTATATGTACATCATATGCCAATAATGTGTTATTCCATTAGTATTTTTTTTCACAATCAAGTCATTATTATTATTATTATTATTATTATTGCATTTCTTTGGGAATTACTGTCAAACAAACACACAGACTGGCCTCTTTTCGCAAGGCTGCACATGAGGCTTGAAAAGAAGTCGACACAGAAAAGTGTACAGTTCAGCTCAGTGAAGATTTCACCTACAATCCCAAGAGATGATTTAAAATGCTCTTTGAAAACACATCTCAGTGCATCACGAGTGGATTCTTCATGGTTTTCCCTCGCCTCAAATCTGCTTACAACACTTGTAAACAGTCTAAGGCTCGTGGCTGCCACGGTGGATTAAGTTCCTGCACAGTGTGATCTTCCGTCATGTTACCACAGAGCAGTAAGTGAATTAATCTATTTATTTATTTTTGTTAATGTGAGACAATTTGCTTCAGTGCTTCCTGCTTTAGCCCTACAGGGATTAAAAACACTGAAATATTTCACTTTGAGCAATAATTTTGCTACCAACGTATTCAGCATGTAATCTACCTTTTTGGTCCGGCTGCCAGGTCCCACATTAAAAATACATCCGGGATTGTCACTTTCCAGGCTTCTTCTTTCACTTGCAAGTCCTCATGACCTTAGTTCGTGCTCCTGTGCATTTCCTTTTCGTGTTTCCTCTGTCTTTAAGTACCTCCTGTCTCCTCTCACATGCTCTTCTTTGCTTAAATGCTTTCTTACAATACAACTTGCAAGTCTCCCTCGCTCCCTCTCTCACTTGGTCCAAGTTTCACCCCCCTACCCCACCTCCTTTCTCTTCTCTATTCAAGCCTCTTTCTCATCTTTCACTTCAACACACACACACACACACACTGAACGCACAGTTGACGAGCACGGCCCTGGTGAGAGACAGGTCACCTCAAGTCCTCAGGAGTTGACTCACATGAGATGGTCTTTAAAGGCGCAAAACATTTTATCACAATGGCCTGATTGTACTCTGGAGCTCTCGTTTTACATCAAACAGGTCAGTCGCTGCTGACGTTGCACTCAGCTCACGCTGTTATCTTTCAGCTTTTGTTTGACTAAAAACAAACCTTGGAGAGTTTTTTTCCCCCATGCTTAAAGCCATGAGAAAAGGCTCCCACGATCAGAGCAGTCAAATTCCTTTAAAAAACTGACCATATATTCCTTGTTTTATTCTATTCATCGTGGCCCTTAGTTTGAAATGCCAGACGACTAAAAATGTCCCCATTGAGCGCTCGCCAGTGGGAGGGATGGATGTGGAGGAGGACAACAGAACAGTCAGAAAGGAGCCTGTATTGAGCAGTTTGTTCAAGAGAGTATTATTACACTGTGAGCTCAAATGAAATGGCTGTAAACAAACCCTGTTGCCCAAGTAACACAGCTGAATGAGTCTTTCTTCTCTTTCTGTCCAAAATCTCTGCCACTGCTGAGCAGAGACTCCAGGGTGGCACAGTGGTGCTGAGGCAGATCATCTGGATACCAGCGTGGGTTCATCAGCAACAATGTGTGCTATTCAGATCCGCCTGATTTGATGACAGCATCAGCTAGGAGTTTGACATTTAAATGAATGTACATACAGTCGGAATATATATTCTGGTTGTTTCGAGTTCCAGGGTTTATATCCTACGAGTCAAAAAGCTTCCTCTGCTAACTGAACAACTGCCTTCCAGCCAGACTGACAAAGAGAAGAAATAATAGATGAAGTGAAAGGCAAGTAGTGGAAACTGAGCAGGCGTCACTAAGGAGACATAGCACCAGTCATACTTTTAAGTATTTTATAAAAGAGTAGATGAGGCATTGCTGTCTGAAAAGGAGTTTATAATGTATGCTGGTAAGTGCATAATCTGTACACAAGTAAAATTTTAAAAAAGGTAGAATGACACCCTTTATTGCGCACAAAAAGACTAAAAAGAAAAAGATTTTTGAGCGTGGTTTGACTCCCACAAAATCAAAACCTTCAAAGCAAGTCCTCATTTGCCTTGGGTCCACTGAGGGGTAAAACCATAACAATAATAATAATTATAACAGAAAAAATAGGACAAACAAATTTAAATGTGAAACACAAAAAAAGACAAAGCTTGGCCTTTGTCTCTAAATAAAAATCTGGATTAAGTACTAGATCCCTTGATGATCTGTTCGTCCAAATCACCAGGCTTACTCCTGCCCCCGATGCGTCTGAAGAAGGATATGATCCCAGACGAGCTCACTTGACCCTCCACGTGATTCCCGGCCTTCCTGCCGAGCACTGAACACACTCCTTCTCCTTCCCCTCTCATGCTTTCTGTCCGTGACCCGGTGGAGTATGACCTCTGTGACGCGCCTTTCAGGAACAAGTCCCCGAGCCGGAAGTTGGATGCTGGAGAACGTATGGTTTCGTCGACGGAGACCGACCGGAGGATTGGACCCTGCGACACAGCTCTCTGACTGGGGCACTCAGGGAGAGACGCAGAACCTCCAGGTGGAGATGTTAGCGTGTCTGGACTGGAGGAACTGGGGAGATAACTGCCTTCAGCGCTCTCCCAGACTCCATCATCAAGGTCATCACCACCTGGCGTTGATGATAGCCTGCGTCTGTGTGCCTGTCTGCTTCGGTCTAAGACTTCTCTCTGGGAGCATGTAAAAGGGCTCAGGATAGTCCATGGAGAGCCCGCATCCCCGTTACTGGAGAAGAAGAAGTCTCTCTCTCTTCTAGGCTTGGGGGTGCTTGGGGTAGCTGGTGTGTCTTGTGATCTCTCCAGTCGAGGGGGAGTAGCTGAAACTCCGTCTCCGTTGAGGTTGCCTTTGCTGTTTTGGTAGCGAAGCACCTTCCGAGTTATCTCACGCATCTTCTCAGCTTCTTCTTTGTTTTCTGGTTCTGCAATTTTCTCGTGCTCTTTCTGGAGTTTGGGCTGTTTCTTCTCAGGCTTTTCTTGTCCAGTAGGGGGCGTAGCCTCAGTTTTTTCTTTTAATGGAACAGTCCGAGAGGGGGATCCTTTTATTACTGGTAATGTGCTCTTCCTGCATCTGATTATACCCTCTGGAGCGGTGGAGAGAAAGCTGTGCAAGGCTGACTCCAGGCTCGAGGCGTCCCCGAGCTCAGGTCCTGGGCAAAAAGCTGTGGAGCGGCGCTTGGCTGCAACACGCATACTCTCCTTCCGCTTATGCCTCTGCTCTGCTGCCTCTCGATCTCTGTTCTCCTACAGCCGTGTCAAGAAGAAATATATTCACACAGTGCAAACTGAAGAAACAAGTGGACATGTGAGTTTTAGAATAAATTCTTGCCATTCTTACCTGTATAGCTGTGACAAACCGCTTGCAAAATGAATCAAAGATGGAGCAGCACTCCTCCAGTTTGAAGGTAGCTGGGTCTTCACAGAAGTACTCAGCGACAGCATCGCTCAGAGTCTTCAGCTCCTGGAGGGAGGACTGCACATCGGCCAGCTTGACCTCAGCTCTCTGAGAATGTAAAGCAAAAAACAGTTAACAGAGACTTTTATATTAATGCTCTGACACAATATAGGTCAAACAACAGGAGGAAGCGTCACCATGAGAAATGTCTCCATTTGCTGCAAGATGCCGGGATGTCTGCTGCTGTACAATTTCACTTCCTTGACCTTTTTAACTTCCCTCTCAAAGTCTGTGATCACCTCCTCTTTACAAATTCTGCAACAGCAAGCACAATTTACATAATGCAACGACACAGAATTGTGCATCACAGTAACAGGATTCAGACATGATAGCATTTGATGAACAAACCATGTTGGGTTAAATCAACAGATAGATTTTCAGTGTGGTAATGATATCCACCTTGCTCCCATCGCAATGTGCTCAAGCTGGGTGGGAAAAGTCAGCAACGCGGTGTCGATGTCCTCTGCTTGCTGTGGGCAGAGGGCAAAGCAGGCAGGAGAGAACATTTGTTACATAACTGCAAAACAGCAGGCTTTTTCATGACTTTACTGTTTAATATATACATATCAACACTGTTAGCAAGGCTATATATCACATATTTTTATCCAGTTTACTGAAACTGTAATTGTATAAAGATTACAGAAACAAATACATAAATCTGAGTAAAAACATTTTTTTATTTACACTACAGTTTGTGCAGTCTCTCTGCTACAAATTAAAAAGCCTCTGAACTATTGATTTACACTTTTAACACACCACAGGTCCCTGAGATGTCGCAGCACTTGACTGAGAAGCAAATTTTCCCCTTCAGCTATATACAGAATGAACTGTCAACCCTTATTAACCTCCTTCTGCGACCAAAAAAAAATTTAATAAACATAGACTGATGTGCAATATTTGCACCTGCCCTTTAATTTGTTTGCTTTTGGTTTGCTCTTGTAAAAAAAACAGCAAAACCTCTTTTGAATAAAGTGTTTTTGAGAATCAATTCATAACCTCATGACACTCAAGTGTATTTTCTTCCAGCCTTCGTGTGTGTCACAGGGCTCCTCCTCACCTTGGCAACATAGTGCATGAGGTTCATGCCGGGCTTGTTGGCCTTGGTGTCAGCCAGCTTCAGCAGAGAGGTCATCCTGAAGCCAATGACATTGTCGCTGTAACCACCCTGAATAATAAAATATTTGAATAAATTAGCATACTAAATGCATGGCAAATATAAATAAAGGGCAGCTCAAATGCATCAGATAGAATACATGAAAGAATAAGGAATCAAAACATAAATGTTGAAGAAAAATACCAACAGCGTTCATGTAATTCCCGGCTTTTAATACCAGCCGAATGACTGAGTGGAGGTCATCACAGTCCAGCAGCTCTAAGGGGAGAGAAGAAAGAGAGGTGGAGACAAAGGCCTTAATATAAACCTCAAATGAGAGCAGTGTGGCTTGAGACAGATATCAGCGCTGGGACTGTTAGCAGCCGTCGGGAATGAGTGTGAAATGTTACCATTAGCTGCTTTGGTCATGACAGCAATAGAGTTCTTCACCTCCTCCATAAGAGGAAAAAATTCCTCCCTCAGCACCATCATTTTCAGCCTTTCCTCATAGCTAAAGACACAAAAACAAAACTGCATGATTAGCCAAGAGATACTAAGAAGAAGCTGAAAGTTTCAACTCTCAATGTATGATGTATGTATAGCCTTGAGTGAGTAAGTGATGGAATTAAAAACAATAATTAATATATAGTGCACAAACTGTCCACAAATATATGTTTTTTTTCGTTTATGTTTTTTATTTGTTGGTTTGAAAATGCAATCAAAAAAATGTTTTAATTGTTTGAGTCTCAGCAAAATATTTTTAAAAAGATTTCTGAGAAACCTTTCCGCTCACCCCGACAATTTGACCAGCTGCACCATGAACTGATCAGCCTCAGGTAACACGGACAGGTTCCCACTGAATGACAGCAGCTGCTTCACCTGAACATACACACAGGTTTAATTAAACAAAGAATAAAGACATGTTTCTCTTTATTGTCATTCCCTCTTACATTTATCACAAGATTTCATTGGAGAAATAAGAGAAGTATCAAATAGTTATGAAATCATTTACCCTTGTTGACCAATATGAAGCATTTACACGATTGAAAAACACCCATACTTGAAAAATAAAATTTTCATATATAACTCAGGGGGATACTCTGCATTTGTGTCATCTTTAATGCATGGCACTTACATAATCATTTGGCCTGTTATATTCACACAGGACCAAAGACGAAGGAGAGAAAAAATTATCAATAGATCAATTAATTAACTGATAAATAAATAATAGGGCCAAGACATATACCAAATTGTTTTTATGTATCTACCATTAGTTCCCCTATTTATTAACTTCCATATTTAATGTTTCTTTTTATTTATTTGTATTTTCATGTATTTCATTTAACATAGTTCATTTTATTATATTATTATGTATTTATTTTAATGATTGCATCCCCTTTTTTCAAATTTATTTTTATTTTTGCTTCCATAGAGTGGTGCTCTTACCTCACTTTCTTCTGGCAGAAGTTTACAGAGCTCTTTTAGTTTGCCTGATCCAAATCTGAGCCAGTTCCCTTGCCGAATGTCGTGCACCATTTCTGCCACCGGCCTGCAGAGGGAGACAAAAGACTGCTGTAACGGTCTGTACTGTTACAGGGCTGCCACACTCAGCAGGGCTTATCAAACATGATTAGTCCTGCAAATCGAACAAATTACACAGACATTTAACCGTCAGGTCATCCATCACATGAGCATCACACTCTGCTTTTATGTTTTCTGTGTTGCTGTGCCTGATTTGAGTGAATCCCTGAGGTGGTGGAGTGCTAAGAATCCCTAATAGTGCACCAAAGATTAAAGATGTGGCTGCACACAGCTACTACGGTCACAAAGTCAAACCCTGAAGACAAACAATGACCGAACATGGCTGTCAATAATAATAATGTTAATTTAGTAGCTTGTTTCATTAAAAAAAAAAAAAGTTGGTAGTCAGCAGCACACTGAAAGTTGCAGCTTACTGGGTGACCTTTGCTGTCAGGTACAAACCAGAAGCCACTGAGTCTACAAAATCCCCTTTATGTCTACTATGAAAACCCACACCTCACACTGAAAAAGTTAACACTGGTAATTTTTCCAACGGCAAGTAAATGTCTTAAAATAGCTTAATCAAAATTATTTTCGTCACTACAGTACCGAAGCAGAAGCTATTCATGTTTGATTAACAAGCTAAAGCAGACGTCATTATAGCTGTTCACACACACTCACGGTGTGTTTGGTATTCAAAGCGAGAGCTGAATAAACCTTGGACTGAAACTGACATCACACTGATGAGCGTCACACAGAGAAACTTGGCCAAGACTGTTTACATGTTCA
>JAOWBC010000182.1:13983965-14009877 GCA_028566105.1 Hypoplectrus providencianus
AGACAGACACACAAGTGAAGGGGAAACAGCAGAGAACACTGGGAAACTGTGGCTAAAAGCCCAGATCATGTAACAATTGAAGCTGAAATTGAAACTCTTGAAATTAATCAAAACTGTGTTATTTGACGTTAAATCATGTAAAGTTGTGTGTGAATGACAGTTAATAGTGATATTATTAGTCTAAGCTGACTCAAGAAAAATAAAACATTGTATTAAAACCTTGCAGCATTTTGCTACTTCCTCATAGTATTGTAGTATTTAGACATAACATTATATTTAGAACTAAAAAGGTAACTGACCTCTTATTTCTATTCATATCCAGTGACCTTTTTTTTTGTTGCTTTGTGCTTAGGAAAGAGAATATTTTACAAAAACATTACCATAATATTAACAAGATAGGACAAAAATATTCTTTTCACAGTCCACAAATTGTTTGTCCAATGCAAGGAATTGCCAATTCTTTAGTATTTGTACAGAGCAAAACATCTTTATGGAGTGTGTAGAGTACATAACTTACTCTAATAAACTGATATGATCAAGAAATGATGATCAACAGAAATTTAAGAGTAAATATAAAATAGAAATTGCTTCCTGGCTGAACTGTCTCATGAAATCATATTAAAATTCTTCACAATAAACAGACACAACTATTATAGTAAAACAAAAGATTTCATATTTGGCTTACAACTTCTCCAGGGGATCCACTTGTGCTCCAGACAGATTTCTCCCACATTTGATTTAATAACCTGCCAAGTATGTGCCTGTAGGAGCTGGATCTGGGCCAGTATCAGCTGGGGAGGTTGTTGTGGGCCATGTGTGTCACCGTGTAGTAGCCTCCAGTTATGTGTGTGTGTGATTATTTGGAAATGTGTGGGGTTAGTGAAGGAGTAGGCTGTAAACACAGCTGTGTGTTGAGGTGAAAATGTGAATGAGGGCAGAAAGCTTTTCTTCTGTCTTTCTCTTTTTTCCAGGCAAGAAATGTGTCAATATGTTTTTATCTTCTCATGTGTCAAGCTGATTCTTCAGACAGTTATACAAATATAAGACTTTTTGCTACGTAAATACGATGCGATATAGTTTGCATTTGACATTACATTCTGTGCTGGTCTTGCTTGAATCTTTGGAGCATCGGTTTCTGGCACATTTTTTCTTTTGCACCTTGTCAAAATCCATATCCAGCTCCTTCTGTATATAACAATAACACAGAAACAGTGTGCGGCTGGATGTGTGTGATGACCAAATGAGGCAGAAATCCCCGGCAGCTATGCAAACATGTCTGTGCTCCATATGAAATAAACATTTAGCAATTATTCAGCTACATCAACATCATATGCCTTTATATGAGCTGGAATAACTAGAACCACTGTTGATATGGATCTCAGGTTTCTCTGAAACTCTAAAGGCAAACCTTTAGTGTATTTTGTTTTAGAAAAAGATTCTTCCCACAACTTTACCTGTTATATAAGAGAATATTAGAGGTATTAGGACTTACAATTTTACAATTTTTGTCTTTTTTACTTTCAAAACACAATTTGTCTTCTCGCTAAAATGTGGCAAACAGCTTCTCATATCATCCCCTGGATTCAGTCAAACCAAAGGAACCTAGACTCAAAAATCTAATATCATAATGCTAATGTGCTGTATTAGCCAATACAACATGTTAAATAGATTTGCTCTTCCTGAAAGCCAGATGGTGTCCATACTGGATGTAGGTCTTGGTCTCCTGGCCCCCTGCCCTCATGAGGTCTGCTGTGGTTCTGCCCAAAGCCAAGTCTTCCCCTCCCTTTAGCAAAAGGGCTCTCATAAATGACTGAAGTTAACTCCAACTCTTCAAAATCACTTTTCACAGCTAAGATAACTGAAACACTGTAAAACTTTAATTACTTTTCAGTTCTTCCCTCAAAGCATTGGTTTGAATTCTGAAAAAGATGAGGTCTGACTCCAGTTTGTCAAAAGAGATCAGTAGGAATTTATTATTTGCTTCAAATACATGTACAGCTTTTTTTTTTTTTCATCCTGCCATTGCTCCACTGATCAGTCACTGGCAGTCATCTCAAACTGAACTCCAAATGGATATCCTCCAGCACAGAAATGTTTCTGAGACAGCATGATTATGAGTCGAGAACATGTGCTGGAGTTAGGCTCGTGGCATGTGTAGCTTTCAGCTGAACCGCTGCCAGCTTTGCATGAGGCGATTTGTAGGGTTATGTTGAACAAAGAACAGAGGTAGAAGCCATGAAACAAAAGGACATCCAATCGCTGCAATTACCTCAAAAGATTTAAAAACAGGCCAGGAGCGTAAATAGACATTGGAAGAATGACAAACACACCCTTTGGCTTCTTGCTATGCTAGCAGATTGCTAAAGCTGGATCTGAACAATGAGACAAAAGAAAGAAAGTGAAGATGATGAGTTCAACACATGGAACCAGAAAACACCTCATCATATCGGTGACAATCTAGATGAGTGAATCATAGCCATAAAATGCACTGAACGGAGAGTTAGCATGGAAATAAATACTGCACTGGTTGCTAAATCCTTGTACATTCATCAGGGCTCATGCATTCAGGCGGTTCACTTCCCACTTGTCTGGCTCATGTGCTACATTTCCCCAGGTTATGCCACTTGCCTATGAGAATCCCAGCCTCAACACCGCATGGTAATTCTGTTGTGCTGAGATGAACAACTTCACAGTAAATGCATTTAAGGTAATGATTAATGTAAATGACTTTAGGAAGCACTTTCTGTCAAAGACACGGAGGTGATCAGCAAGCTGTCCCTGAATAACAAAGGGAATCTTCTGTTGTGCATAACTACACACCACAATAGAGTGCTAAATGCTGGAGAAGCAGGCATTTAGAGTGATTTTCATCCAGTTGCTGTTTTGGATTTGGGATGATCTACAATTTGACAAAAAAAAGAAAAAGTTAAGGTAACAACACAGCATAGTGTGAGCTGTGCTTGGTTTCCTACTGTCAAAATGTGGCAGCAAGTCCTCTTTTCATATAAATAATGCTAAAAACACAAACATCTCCCTCTCACATCAGAACTGTCACAAGTCTCTAAAAACCTAGGAGACACATACAGTACATAACCTGCATACATACAAATATACATATATGCAAATACACAAAATCAATAACCCCCTCGGTGTGGAATAATGGCATTTCTTGATCCGAAATCATAATTTCATATAAAAATATATAAAAAATAAAAGTAAAAATCAAAGAACTGTGAGAGAAAACACAATAATCACCATTGCTGTTCCACTGTGCGATGCATTGTCAGTTCAATGAATCAGTGTCTCTGTGATCAAACACACCATGTCCATGGGATTCACACACATGTCCAGAGGCCATTTTAAAAGCAGCCACTAGATGAGTTTAATACTGGAGTGTAAAAATGTCCACAGACACAAAGAGAGGAGCAAGGTCCTTAGCTCTCTGGCCAGCCAGCGAGGTAACACGAAAACTACACATCTATCTATCTACACACTAAGGGATCTCCAACTGCAGGGCATGGTAAGTGCACATTCCCATGAAGAGGTACCTCTTAACCCTGATCAGTTCATGGAGACCTGCGTCACTGTTGAAGGGTGGGCTGGTCCTGTCAACCCAGGCACATGTTCCACTTTGTGTATTCCTGCAGACCATTGGAAGTACTTCAAAGAATGCAAATATTCTACCAGGGAAAGGTTAAGTACGTTTTTTTGTGGGATTGCTTATCGTCCAAAAAATTCATACAGCTGGACGCTTGAAACAACTGTCACAATCTGGACATTTGTAAAACCTTCATTCGCATGATGAAAACAACAGTTTCAGAGAGTGACAGCAGAACTGACATCTCAATTAACTTTCCTTCATTCAATGAAAAAGCCAAAAGGATTCTCCTTCATACTGTGTTCAGGTTGTCTGTTTTATTTTCCTTCCTTAAATAGTTATTTATTTCTATCATATTCTCATCTCGTGATCAGGACTCTGGTCCAGTGAGGGCTCCCTGGTGCTTATCATGGAAGCTGAGGGCCCTTGGTTGACTCCAAATGGAGAAACAGCCGGAGATCGAGCTGCCAGAGGGGATAGTGAAGGGGAGAAGCTTGGGGACATTGCTGCTGATGAAATGGATCCCTCATGACTAATTGGGGACCTGCGGAGTGAGGCCAAGTGGGGGAATGTCCGTCCAATCACAGGGACCTTGGGGGGAACTGACATGGCCCCTGGGTGGGCCACTGATGTGATGAGAGGTGGAGGGTCAATTCTAGGTTTGGGATCCATTTTGTGCTTGGGCTGGAATGGTTGGCGAGGATTCTGGCTCTGCTGAGCAGTTTCATCCTTCAGCCTTGCAATCTCAGTGAAGACATTCGCCAGAGGCTGGAACTGAGGGCACCAGTTGAGAAGGTAATCCCAGTTATAGCTTCCACGGAGCTCCTCGTCACTGGCAACAATAGCAGTGAGTGAACCATCCACTGAAGGTTTACCGTCCTCAGGGAAGGCATAATCCTTGGGGAGGGAAATGTTAAGGCCACGGCCTACTCCCAGGTACCCACCTCCCTCGTCCCTGTAGACTGGGAGCTGACCAGAGAGCAAGGTCCCACTGAGACTGCCGCCCAGTTTCTTTCCTTTGAACCAGGTGCTGCCCTCTAAAGCTGCAGGTTCACAGGAGATATCAGAGAGCTGGTCAGCATCCTGCTGGATTCCAGAGTCTGGTCCTCTGGCAGAGATGTGCTCCTGCATGGATGAGGTGATGGAAGCAACTCGGGGATACTCATTTATCATCCTGATCTCATCATCTTCCGCTGCCTCTGCTGATCCTCTTCCACTGGAGTGAGAAGGATCCAGAGACCCCCCTCTAGTGTAGGGACCACCACCAGCCCCACCCTGATCTCCAGCATAACCTGGCAAGGCCTGGTGGTAGATCCTCTCCCCTCCTGGTCCTGAGTTGCATTCATCTAACTTCTGCAGAGCTGTTCCAGACGCAACAGTTCTGTTTCCTGCATCCTGGGCTTTCTTTCTCCTGCGTGACTTGACAAGGAACACAACCACAGCCATGACCACCAGCAGCACGATAAAACCAAGAGACACAGCAATGATGCTAATGAGCAGAATGTTGACATCAGGGGCCAGTCCGAAGTTGGTGTTCGTAACATCGATGGAGACCTGGGCTGTGGTGGTGCGAGATGCATGTAGAGGACTGTGAGCCTTCACATCCAGAGTCATCAGCCTGGCTTCACGTTTGTTCCTGCCTGAGCCGCTGCTACTATGGCTGCCAGAATTGTCCAGTTTGAGGAAAATTACCCCAGTGGTTTTGTTTACATCAAAGTATTGAGAACTGGTGGGAAGAGAATAGAGAACAATCCCATCCACCCCTCCATCCTCATCATTTGCCTGAACCTGGCCAATGCTCTGGCCTTTTTTAGCTCCCTCTGGGACTTCAAAGGAGAACTCGGGGGATGTAAAGAGTGGGTCGTACTCATCCTCACCTGTGATGAACACCTGTACAGTAACAGTGGCTGAGTGGTTGCCTGAATCAACTGCCACTGCTACAAAGTTAAAAGAGTTAACTTTCTCGAAGTCAAAGGGAATTTTGCTCCTGATTTCTCCAGAGCTCTGGTCCACAGTGAAGCTGTCTTTTCCTGCAACAGACCGCTCTACGATGTAGTATTTCAGCTGTCCAAAAACCCCTGTGTCATGGTCTATGGCATGTAGAACAGTCACAGCTGAGTTTGCTGGTTGGTTTTCTCTGATACTGGCTGTGAGAACTTCCACCGGGAAGAATGGATGATTGTCATTTACATCTTTGACCTCAACAATGACTGGAGCGAGAGCGAAGTGACCCTGTCCATCTGTGGCTTGGATGATGACAATATGTGTGGACTGGTGCTCCCGGTCGAGTGCTTGCTGAAGCCGCAAAGCTCCAGTCCACTGGTCCATGGTAAACAAGTTCACCTCATCACCAGAGCTGATTGTGTACTGGACCTCAGCATTAGGAGTTGAGTCAGGGTCTGGTAAAAAGAGAAACAAGTTCAATTAATTAACAGGGAGACACAATGAATGAGGAATTTTGAAAATGGGAAAGAAAATGAGAGATAACTTTTGCCAACCTGTAGCAGTCAGTCGTATGATCTCAGTCCCAGCAGCAGCCCCTTCACTCAGAGACACGGTATACTCTGCTCTGCTGAAAACAGGTGGGTTATCATTCACATCACCAATGGATATCACTGCAGCAACGCTAGAGCTCCTCTGGGGTACACCACGGTCTGACACCACCACAGTGAGGTTGTAAAGTGGCTTGGTTTCAAAGTCAAGCCCCTCAGCCAACAACAGAGTACCAACTGTCTGAAAGCCTCGTCCCTCCAGGAAACGTACGCTGCTTTCGATCTGGAATGCATTTCCCTCATTGCCACTGGCTATAGCAAAGTCAAAACCACAGTTTTCTCGAGAAAGGTCACTGTCAAAGGCCTCAAAGGTCAGAACTGTTGACCCTGGGATTGTATCCTCTGAAACTGTAGCCCTGCAGGAAGAAGAACATTACAATTGTAAGGCAAGTTTTTGAGGGTATACCATAACACATCCCAGGATCTAATGAATGCAGTCTGACCTGTACTCTGATTGGTGAAACACTGGAGCGTTGTCATTGACATCAGAGATCTGGACCTGGACAGTGGTGAGGGAGGAGAGTGAAGGTGAACCTCCATCACGGGCCTCAATAACAATACTGACTGATGGACGTTCAGGGTCAAACTCCACTCTGTGATTAATAAACAGAGTTCCTGGAAACAGAAGGCAGTGACAGGGAGTCAGACATTGTGACAGGAAATTGCAGGTGCTGAACTATATCAGGTAAGAAGTAAAGATTGTCTACCATTGTTTGGGTCAATGTAGAAACCGTCCTGAGTTGATGACGTCACTTTGTAGGTGATCTTTCCGTTCTCTCCGGAGTCCCTGTCAGTTGCTGTAACTGTGACAACTACACTTCCTGGCGGCGTGTGCTCCGGGAGAGTTACCTGAGGGACAGAAATATTAAGAGAACATTTCAATTGCAGGGCAGAATAAACAAATAGGCCAACAACAGGTTGCATAAATACTGTGTGAAAATGTCCAAAGGCACTAAACTCACAGAAGTGAATATCATGTTTTACTGTACTTCCTGTTATTCTTTGCTAATGTTGAGGTCATTTCCTGAGGTCAAGAAGTAAACATTATACAGAAAACCTATCCCAGTCAATATGAGGCAGTTAACTTTTATCACCCCTGCTCTGTGCATCATGGTAATGTACATCTGTCTTTTACAGGGTTTGTATATGTCTATGATTGTTTTACTTCTGTTGTAGTCTGTAGGAGAGACACAAATTTGATTCCCCACCTATGAATGTAAACTTTGTTTGATGGAAAAATTATATGTACACGTTACCTGATAGAGATCATGGGTGAATGCTGGTGCATTGTCGTTAATATCCTCCACCAGTATTGTGATGTTAGCCTCGGTTTGGTGTTGGCTGTCGGTGGCTCTGACGGTCAGGGTATACCAAGTCTTCTCCTCAAAGTCCAGCGGGGCAGTAAGTGATACGCCTCCACTGTAGCGATGAATCCCAAACTTCCCTAAGGCTGTTGGTTCCAGGTGTAGAGAGTAGGAGAGGGCAGGGCTGGAGTCGACATCATTACCCGTCACAAGAGTGATCTCTGTTCCAATCAACATGTCTGATAAATGGAGAAGGAGATGGAACAAAACCGTGTTAGTTTTTATTTACCCTCATATGGATAAAATAATTTTTTTAATACTTCTGTACTGTATGTAAACATGTTTTTTTCTCATTAATCTGTGCCTTAAACCTCAGGAAATTCCAGATTTTTTTCATATGAATATTCCTCCGTTGTCGCCAAAGATGAACCAAAGAAGAAATGACTTACTCTCGGGGATGCGGACTTCCTGGGGTAAGGGAATAGTAGGACTGTTGTCATTCTGGTCAACAATGATCACTGTCAGTGTAGCTGAACCAGCCAGTCGTGGAGATCCTCTATCAGTTGCTGTTACTACAAGTCTGTTGGTGGGCAGAAAGAAGAGGTTGTTCAAAATGTCATCTGTCTTTTATGGTATCTTTAGTTCTACAGTTGAATTCCAATGTTAGTGATGGCAGAGACAGTGCAAGGTGAACAAGCAATGCTGCACAACACACAAAGAGAAGAATTATGAAAACAACTCCACAAACGTTATTAAAATTTAAGAGTGAACAGGAGTTGATTTGTAGAGTTGAAAATTATAGTCTTGATACATATGGCATGCAGATATCAGTTCACACTGCTGCTTATATCTTCAGCAGATGTCAGCCTCCTCACCAGCTGTCTAAACACAGACTAACTGAGTGAAAATGATTCATGACTTCTTTACATGTTTACCTTGCCTTTTTCTCTACATGCAGCAGCTCAAACATTTATTGCCAGTAAAATATATATCCATCCTCAAAATATGCACATAGAATGCATTTTGGGTATTCAACAACAGATCTGTTCTCACTTGGTCTGGGTAAAGATCTCACGGTCCATGATGGCCGACGTGGTGATGCTTCCTGTCACTGGGTCGATCTTGAACAGGCCACTCATGCCTGATGACTGGATGGAGTAGGTCACCTGACCATTTTGGCCTTGATCGACATCCTCAGCCATCACCTAGGGAAGGTGGAAGAGAGAGAAAAAATTGACATTAAGAAAAAACTCCAGTAACTGAAATACCTGAATTAATTTACTATCTTGCAGTCATATGCATAGTTGGAAGTACCTGTATAATTGGCATTTCATATCCCTGTGCTTCTCTCATGTAGGCAACATAATTCTGCAGCTGGAAGCGAGGAAGGTTGTCGTTGACATCCTGCAGGATCAAGTTGATAGCCATGAAAGATGTGGAGGACACCGTTTCAGCCTTCACGACTAGACGGAGCCTGGGGGTGTCTTCAAAGTCCAGTCCCCTGGAGCTCTGCACCATGATATCACCTGGAGGTTTGAGTGGAGAATGAGGATCAGAAAATCATCCAATGCCAGGAAAAAAAAAAATCAAACGTGCGTTTTTAAAATCCACATCGCATTGACATCCATTTTTCACCTGTTACAGAGCTGATACTGAAGGCCTGTTTTCTGTTCCCGCTGAAGATGCTGTAGCTGATTCCTTTGCGTGTGCCATCTGGGTGCTGAGCCTGAGCCGTAGCCACTGCTGTGCCTGAATTTTTTCAGCAGAGCAGAGAAAATATTACTTAACTGTGACTGCAGGGAGATCTTTAAGGTGTAAAGGGGAATAAAGTAACAGAGATGATTACTCTAATCCCTATTAATGCAGCATTAATGTCAGACCTTTCACAGCGTTCTCCTGCAGGCTGACGTCTCTGGCATTCCTGGAGAAGCGAATGCCGTTGTACTCCACTTCCTTCACATAAATCACCACCACTCCCTGTGCGGACTGAGCTGGACTGCCCTGGTCCATGGCCTCCACGATTAGGGTCCTCTGAGCCTGGGTCAGTTGCCCCAGTGGCTCGGTGGCCTGGATCTCCCCAGTCAGCGAGTTGATGCTGAAGCCCCTGACTGGCATGGCGAAACGGTAAAACACAGAACCATTGGCGCCAAAGTCTTTATCCTCTGCCTTCATGGTGGCCAGAACCCGCTGGGAACGCCTGCTGGATACTTCGATGACCAACGGATCCTGGATGAAGAAGGGCGTGTTGTCGTTGACATCTAGGATGGTGACTGTCACCTGGAAGGAAGAGGTCACATGTGGGTTAAAATCCAAAATGTATTTACAAGTAATAATAAATGAACCAAAGTCTCCTAAATCCAACAAATGAGTCCTATTTCTCTCCAACAGTGATTGAATATCCAACCCTGCAACCCTGTATTTACCTGAGCTGAGGTGTTCCTTGGTTCGGCTGGAGAAAGATCAACGGCAAATACTTGGAAACTGTATGAGGCCAGTTTTTCCCGGTCCAGTGGTGCCGATGTGGTGATAACACCAGTGCTCTCATCTACACTGAACGCTCCGTGTGCCTCTCGGCTAAGGAAGTACAGAACTCTCCCATTCAGTTCTTCATCAGCATCTGTGGCTGAAACCTGGAAATACATACAGAGTATTTTTAGTTTCTTTAAATATACAGTCTGTCCATAACATAACTTTTAAATTTCTAGATTTTCTACTTACCTCCAGCACTTTGGTTCCCTCCGCAGCGTCCTCTGACACTTCCACAGAGTAGCTGCTTTTACTGAATACAGGGCTGTTGTCATTGACGTCCATCACTCTGACTTCCACCGTGACAGTAGTGCTGAGAGCAGGGCTGCCTCGGTCTGTGGAAACCACCTCCAGAGTGTATTCAGCCTTCGTCTCCCTGTCGAGGCCGCGTGACGTGGACAGAGCTCCGGTGCTCGTGTGCAGGTGGAAATCTCCATCGGGGTCCCCAGCTGGATGGAAAATTCACATGGCAGAAGAAAGAAAAACTTTTAGAAATCCAAGCATTTCTGTGGAGCGTTAACATCTGTGCCAACTCTGCACTTAAGTTTGAATGTGCTCCAGACAAGTATATGCAAGGCACTACATTTGAAACAAGACAGAAGAATATCAAGAGTTCTTTCATATGAGAGGAAAAGAGCAGTGTCAGAAGCAATACAATGCTCCAAATGATGAATGTATGCCCTTTCTACTCCAAGCTCCATGCGCCAAGAAAAGGATGATTAATAGAAGTATGATTTAGCTGCAATAATCACATTTGTGCAGTGTAAACTACCGAAATCTGTCAACAATCTCAAATTTAAGCCTGAAAAAAGTAAAAGAAATCCCTGTTTCTCTCATTATAATGTTATTTCCACATTCAACACACCCTATAACAGTAATTATAGCAATTGTGGTGAACTAAATCGCTCTGTAAATCTGTTCTAATAAAATACTTTCAGTTTCTCACCAGTGATTCTGTACTCCAGCTCTCCTCCAGGACCAGAGTCCGGGTCTGTGGCCTTAAGGAAGCAGAGCTCCACGGGGGCCTGGTTCTCCGGGACCTCCAGCCCGTACCACGGCTTTGCAAAGACTGGAGCGTTGTCGTTAACATCCTGCACGTCCACACGGACTACAGCCTTGGCAAAGTTAGGAGGCAGCCCTCGATCCCTGGCGTACACTAATAAGAGATCAAAATTGTTAAGATGAGGAGATATTGGATTCCATTTAACATTTTAAACTCTTGTTCTTGAGGTCTTTTGTAGTGGTTGGAGTAGTACCAGTGAGAGTGTAGTGATTCTGCAGCTCTGCGTCCAGTTCCTTTGTGGTGGTGATGACTCCGGTCACAGGGTTGATGACAAAGCCTTCCTCTGTCACACCTCCGTATGTCACTTGGCCATTAGAGCCTGGATTCAAACGCAAATTAGATATTTAAACTAATAAAAGGCTGGTCAAACTGCAAAACTGGCAATAAAGCAAATAGGCTACATTCACTGTAATAAGGCTGTGATTTTAATGAATCCAATATACATAGAGCCGCTAGCAAGTTCAAATAATAGCTCAAGAAATATAGGGCTCTAGACGATCGCTGTAACCGCACATTTTCATTAGTGGTTTGGTTTAAAGTGATCTGGTTTCTCAAAACCGTTTATGTGTCTATTGTTTCATTCTTTGGCATTCATTCTGGAGGCACATGTCCTCTATTTCACTTCCTTCTTACTCATTCTTCCTGTCGTCAATTTAAGAATCTTATTTTTTTTTCTTGATGCTCTAATATCTTGACTTCATCCTGAAATCATCCTACTGACCGAGCAATAAATGTGTTATTGTGTATGGTCATATGGAATCCACAGACATTAACATTTTGTGGAATTATCAAATGCGGAAAAAATGTGTACAACTTGTTTTTCCGGAACTTTAAGACCTTTATTCGGTCACATAAATGCATGTTTTTGAAAGTTTTGAAAGTCTTTATACATTCGAAATTTCTACAGAATTATAAATGGTTTTCGTGATAACCTTGTCACACACACTAGTATTAAAAATTATATTCAATATTTCAATACCGCACCCAAAAAAATAGGAGTACTTTTTTTATATATTTTATATAAAAACAACAGGGACAACATTCTGATACAGAAAAAGTCCCAATATACATAACCAACACAATGGTTAATCTCAAATGTTTTTACTATAGATTACATAATTCACATATTATATTATATTATTACGATGATTTAGTATTGATCTAAACCAACCTTGGTCCCGGTCAGTGGCAGTAACTGTCAGTACAGTGGTTCCTGGTCCTTGGTTTTCCATCACTTGGGCTTCAAACTCTGCTCTCTGGAACAATGGAGCTTCATCGTTCACATCGATCACCTGCACAGACAGCACCTGAGAGGTGGAGAGCTGCGGTATCCCATGATCCTCTGCTACAATGGTCAGATTGAAGACTTCTTGCTCTTCCCGGTCCAGTGCTTTTAGGATGGAGAGAGAGCCTGCAAGAGAAAACATTTTTTTTTCTTAATTACTGAACTCAAAGTATATACTCTCATTTGGATTCTTTTGGTCTCAAAATGTGTTTGTGTCTGAGTGTGTGTTTGGATTATTTTGTGTGAACATGTAATTTTGTGTACCTGAGTGAGGCGGCATTTGCATGCCAAGAAGGACCAGTAAAAACAAAACCTTTACAGCTTAGTTTTATGAGAGTTTCCACAGTGAGTGAGACCTCAGCCAAGCTATTAAATTCTTGCACTTTGAACATGTATTTAAAACTGAATCAGACCTTTATCACTTAACATACATGAATGATTGTTTATGCAGGCATGCAGGCAAACACACGCAGAGTCCAGACTGCAACCTGGAAGTACGTAGTTGCCAACTTAAATCAACCTATGAACTCCAATAAAATTCTTTTTTTCTCTCTCTGTATACAACATTACAGTATCTGTGAGACATTACATGATGTGTGTATGTGTGTGCTTTATGTAAATCAAGCTGGTTCACATTCACTCTGGCTTCAGTTGCTCCCCTACATTTAATGTCGACACCCCCATACCCCTGTCATCACCCTGACGGCAAGTAGGGTCCTTCAAAGTGAGGGGAAATATGAAATGTGTGTTTGTGTGTGTACTGTTTGTAGCAGTGTACAAGTTTAGCTGGCACACGGAGCCTGAGAGACGTGTGTAATTTATAAAAGCCTGAGCATGCCAAGCACATAAATAGCGTGTTGGCGTTTCTAAGAAGCAGGGGCTCTGATCTTCCTGTGGGCTTCTGATAGTTTCAGCCAAACAGATGCTAAACATTCACCGTTTCATTCTTGTGTGTAGCCAATTTAGTGATACTGATACTTTATTAACCATATGGTAAAGGTGCTCTTACCCGCTCTGGATTAGCTTTGCCCAGATGTACATGAAATTTTATGTACGTTCTACTAAAGATCTTAAGGTTTCTTAAGATACTGATGTTGATGATACTGATGTATTTATGCGTTATCAATTTATCTATCGCAATCTGTCCACCTTAATATTTTTCATTAACAAACAATATTGCATTTTTGAGAATTAAAAAACATATTATTTATTATTTATTTAACTTCTCAAGTGCATAGGCGCTTTCTTAGACTATGACTACATATGTCATCCTGAATTTCATGGAAAGACAGGAACATTTTATTAAACACAGTGCTGCAGCCATAAAAAATGTATTTAATTTGATAATTACACTTATGTATTACACTGTAAGTCTGACATATCTTAAATAATGGAAAAAGCAGATATTGAATATAATATCCATGTTTTCAAGCAGAATGAATATGAAGTTTGATCTAATTTTAAAGCTTGTCAAGAAGTGAAGGGAAAATATAAGAAACATTAGCTTTTAAGTGGTCATAAAACTCGCAATAAAGCAGCTGTTATGTGAAATAACAGAAAGTTCCTATTGGCAAAGCAGACGTATAATTTATATGCAGTAATCGGGTTAATGATACCTTCACATTAGCCAGGAAGTTTGGTTAATGTCTTTGCAAAACAATGCTAATCTAGTATAACGGCTATTATTAACTATAAGCTTACCACCACACAGTCTGAGAAACAAACCAGAAGCGAAATCAAGCCCTGCTAATGCACCAGACACTTGACAGTAATGAAGTAAAGACTTTCTTCCATCTGGAAGCTGCATTAAGTGTCTGTCTTATGGTTCTTAATCCCATCTCAGCCAGCGCTGAGCACGCCCACACCGCCCCGCTCCGATGATGAAGAGATTACACATACACATATATAAGATATCAAAGGGTGTCCTCGTCCCCAGCCCAAATTAAGATCGGTTCCCATGAAGAAATCCGTCAAGAAAAGAACACCGAAGCATTATTCAAGTGAAATATCGCTCCAAGGCACTGAAAGATCATCCAGTAAAGAGTGTTATGAGGGTTATGAGTGTTTTAACAGTTGAGAGCCTGTAGACGAAGCACTTTAGTGGGTAATTACGATCATGTGGAAAGTTTTGTTCATCCAGGGGGCTTCGATGGGTGGGGAGCTGATTATCTATCAATCATGTAACCCTCACAGAGAAGGGCCACATACATATCCCGCTGTGTTAAAGCACTCAAAGCAGGACTGTAAAGGCATGAAATAATGTGGTGAATATTACCCTAATCATCTTTTGATGGAGTGTAAATTGGCTATTTGTGGGGAATCCACAGTCTCCACAGACCTTGTTATATTACTGAAACACTGCAATATTTTTAGATTTTGTGTCTCGGGCTGAAAATAAGCTTACCAGTGTTGGGGTTCAGACTGAAGCGACCGGCACTGTTGCCTGCCTGGATTCTGTATGACACTCGGCCATTTTCTCCTTCATCGTCATCTCGAGCCATCACGTATAAAATCACAAATCTGTCGATACAAAAAAAAAAAAAAAGTCAGATTGGAACAACCACTTTTAAGGACATGTGAAAAAATACTTTAATTAAGAGAATTTGTTTTAAAAAATAAAATGTCATTATAATGGCATTATAACTGTGTTA
Source organism: Hypoplectrus providencianus (assembly GCA_028566105.1). NCBI lineage: Eukaryota > Metazoa > Chordata > Actinopteri > Perciformes > Serranidae > Hypoplectrus > Hypoplectrus providencianus. The sequence goes on from JAOWBC010000182.1 coordinate 13,998,945, forward strand.
TTCTGCATTAAATGCATTTTTTTAGTTAAATGAGTTAAATGTTTTAGAGTTAAATGAAAAAAGAGTGAGAGAAACACCCTACTTGGAGTTTAGAGGGTCGAACCACCAAAGACAGACACAGTGAGACACCACTCACCCAACAGGCTGATCCTCCATGACGCTGACAGCAGACGGAGAGCTGAAGACCGGGGCATTGTCGTTTTCGTCTGTCACAAACACGCGGGCAGTGACTGAACCCCAGCGCCTCTGAGACGGATCCACCACCTGGTCTGTGGCCCGCACCACGAGGTAGAGGGAAGGCGTTAACTCACGGTCTAACTTCTGCCCCAGAGTCAGGACTCCGGTGGTGGGGTCGAGAGTAAGGAGGTCAGGAGTGTCGGGCCAGTAGTGCTCGATGGAGTAACGGACCTCACTGTTGGGCCCACTGCCATCCTGTAAAAAGGAAACAGATGGTTGAGACAGTGAGTGGAAATTTTGATTCAGCAAGGATTTAGACTTAAAATTACAAGCAAGAAAGTCTATGCTTGTGGTTGGAAATAGAAGATTTACAAAATATTCTTCAGTCAAGGTCCACTTCACCTTCATCCACATCTTACAGCTTTTAATCAGTGGATGAAATTTGGTTTTACTAACTCAGTCAAATTCCTCTTGGAAAAAAATACAAGTGGACCTTGAGTCATTAATACTTGGTCAAACATAAAATCATGTTTTGCACTAAATAGTTCCTTTAAAAAATAATACTGAAGGTCATTAATAGATCAATTGTAGGGAGCTTCTCCTCTTTTTTGGACATTTTACGACTACATAATTGATCAGAAACCAAAATAATAATAATAATAATCCATGACAAAAATTAAATTTGACTCTTATTGCTATATTAACAACAAGCATGACTCATTTGTTAACAGTACAGTTCTTCTTTACCAAGGATTAACATCAATGTCCCACCTGATCCACAGCCTGGAAAGTATATATGGATGCCCCGGTCTCTATGTTCTCTGGGATCACAATTGTAACAGGGTCTTCTGTGAACTGGGGAGCATGGTCATTGCTGTCCTGCACGTAGATATCCAACTGCACCAGGTGGCTGCTGGGAAACGCCTGGGAGAAGTCGGACACTTCGATGTGCAACGTGTACCTCGACCCTTTCTCGTAGTCCAGCTCGCGCACAAGGTACACATCGCCCTTCAAGCGGTCAACCATGAAAGTCCCATCTCGGTCTGTCCCTCCCACTACTAGGTAGGTCACCTGGCCTTCCAACATATTAGGATCATGCTGGTCATCATGTGGGCGGACGGAGCCAATGATGGAGCCCGGAGCAGCGCCTTCAACTGTGTTCAGAGTCATGGAGAGCATGTCGGGCTTGGGGTTGGACTTGGAGGAGCTGAGAACCTGAAGGAGAAAACACTCATTTTAATCCCAGCATTCCTTCACCTAATCATGGTGATTCTGAATATTACTTACAAGTAGCATATTTGACATTCTTGTCTTTCTTTCATATCTATCCCAAAAAAGCATTAAAAAGCCTTTCATTGTAGACTATTTCTTCCAAGTGTCAAGGCGAATGCTGTGCTGTGTATGTTACTGGATCTGATTGTCTTTGGTATGCTGCAGACAATGAAGCTATATGGCTCTCACCCCAGCCCATCCCTAAACATAGCCTTGGGCTGTAATCTGTTTCTGTTTTGCTGCTATTACTATAATAACCCCCAGAGCCATCCTCATTGTGCATGAAGACATTAAGAACAATCCTTCCAGTAAACATCTCGACACTGCTGCATTCTGGCCTCAAGATGAGAGTCTGGGTTTGTGTGACCTGTGACAAAATAATGAAGGGTGTAATGCGGGGAAAACTGTATAATATTCCAGTTCAAATAGCGCAGAGCAATGACTCCAGCCTCCATATGCCGCAGACTGGTCAGAAGTGAAACAAGTGTGTGCCAGAGGGGCTTTCGCCACTCTGAGCAACAGCCTCAGGGTTTGATATTATTCTGAGACAGATCAAAGAGCCGGGAGACAGCAAACACAAGCAGATTTTAACAAGCTCTGGTTTCATCACTAAAAGATCCACACACACACACACACACACACACACACACACACACACACCATACGCTTGCCCTGTTAATAAGATCTGGTTCGATGACTTTGCATCTCTCTGGTGTTTTCATTGAATTTTTAGTTAAAAAAAAAAAATACAAACCACATATCAAAAAGCCATATCTTATTGAATCATATTTTTTATAGACGCTAGAACATAAAGCCATTGTTATACTATGTATATTTATGTTTCGTTCACAAACTGTAAAATTGTTGTTGATGTTTAAATGATTTTTTCTCCTTAGTTCCAGCAACTGACCAATCCTATTTCTACTTTTCCTTGGTTTTACTAAATGCCTGCAGTACACGCGCAAGCTAGCCAGTGTGTGTACAGTCGTACTTGTGGTGTACAACAACATCCATGTGTCTAATTTTACCCACAGCTATGTGAAATGTTATCTCAAAATCATTATCTGGAAATGTTACCTCATGGGTGTGTTTGAATGTGTTGCTACAGTCTGTGTGCATATTTGTATCACCGCCTGCTACCGTACAGTGGTGTATTCCTCTTCTCTCTGTGTGATTTGATGCAGCTGGCTCTCATCAAATCTCATCTGGGAGCATTTGATTCCAAGGTGCCTGTTTCCCCTCTGTCTAATCTCTGTGTTGCGCAGGCAGGGTGCAGGCGAAACCTAAGGCAAGCAGTCCCACTGTAATTAGCATCCTTTTCCTTTCTCAAATCACATTGCATAAAAACATGGAGCTCAAAACTCCACAGCAAAGGCAAACCACCACCCTTTGCTGGTTAAATGCCTCTGTGGCAAGCCATACATTTTTTTTCCTGCTGTTGAAATAACTGATATTGTGCATTGATATGCAGCATTGACCCGCCTACACAAAGTTCAGAACAATAACTCAGTCCAGACCAGCTCCCTCCTGCAGCTCTGGGTTTCTCACCTTGGGTTTTGGTTACCCCACTAACCTTTGGAGCAGGAAACACACACTAGATTGAAAAGATGTTTTTGTTTGTACAGGCACAGGTTCAACTGCTCTCCGTCTCGTATTTATCTCCTTTTCCAATTCCTTTGACAGTTATACTGTTCACTCTGTGCACAGTTTGAGGAAATTACTCGCAGTAAGGAATGCAAAAGGACAGAAGTAATGTGTGGATGTGACAGTTTTAGGTTTTGGTCACCAGATTTCGATTTCCAGATGTTTTAGAGATGCTTTTAAGACACAACAAATGTGTTTATGCATGCAGCTTCACAGTGGATGAGAATATTAAAATGCACATATTATCTTTACCTGAATCCGTAGCTGGCAGGTGGAGCTGAGGCCTGGTGTGCCGTGGTCAGCAGCAGTCACAGTGAAGGCGTACTCTGCACGCTCGGCCCATCTCAGAGGGGAAGCAGTTTTCAGCTCGCCGCTCGTTGGGATGAGGGAGAAGCGCTCTGCTCTGGAGCCTTCAGAGGATGAAAAAAAAGATACAAATACAGTTAGTTTAATTATGAGAAATCACCACATAATCTTACCTGAACAAGTGGCTGAAATTAAATTTATGACTGAACAGACACTCACCTGATAATGAGTAATATACGGTCCCATTCTCTCCCTCATCTGGGTCTTTAGCTGTCACTGTGCCTAGGACTGTCCCAGATGGAAGCCCCTCCATCACCTAAAATGGAGAAAAAAAACATAATTTATATTTGATTATTTTTCCAGTTACAATTACTACCATGTGCCTGTATGCCCCCACAAAATAATAAAGTTTAACTTTCCATCCATTTCAGTCCAGACTCACAGTAGCCATGACAGTAGATGCATCATAGCCTTATGGGACAGCTTTGGTCAGCATGAAGCCAATTAAAACGAGATTTATGTTCAAACAGTTGCTTCAAACTGTTTAAGTCGAGTGGTTTTCATTCTCACCTGAAGGAGCAGCTCCCTGTCCGGCCTTGCATGGGTGAAACTGGGGGCGTGGTCGTTTTCATCTAGCACGGTGATATGAGCAGTGCCTGTGGCGCTGCGGGGAGGCGTACCCCCGTCCTGTACGACCACAACAAGCTGGTAGCTGGACTGCTGTTCTCTGTCCAGAGCCAGGCGGGTGCTGATCTCACCTAAAGAAAAAAAATAGAAAATTAGGCCTTAGGTTGCATTACTTACAATAGTTAGAGAATAATTACCATGTTAACCTAATTGACAAACAGAATTTCCTCAAGGGAAATCAAGCTGCTGTGTGCTGCTTATGGGGTAACTACATTTCAGCGAGCGTAACACAATTACAACAAATCAACAAATCAGCACAAGTGTGCTATTACCGTTCTTAAATTAAAATAAAGTCTTGGTGTTTATGTGTACCTGTTTGTGAGTTGATCTGAAAGTGCCTGTCGGTGTGCAGCAGCTTGTAGTTCAGTCTAGCATTTAGCCCTGCATCTCTGTCCGTCGCAGACACCCTGCCGAAGCCTGTCCCCGCCAGCAGGTTCTCTCTGACAGCCAGGAACACCCGCTCCTGGCTCAGTCTGGGGGAATTGTCGTTCTCATCAGTTACTGTCACCCTGACTGTTGCACTGCCAGTCCTTCCCGCCCCTCCTGGCCCTGAAGTGGCCAGCACGGTCAACAGATACATGTCTTTCACTTCTCGATCCAGAGAGCTGCGCACAAACAGCCACCCGCTGTCCGGCATAATGCCAAAACCGGCCGCGTCACCATCCGGCCGAAGACGATAGGAAATAGGGGAGGAAGAGGAGGAGGAGCTTCCACCATTCCCAGAAGCCTCTCTGTTGAGAGCTCGAACCTGGAGGAAACGTGTGTTGAGAGGTGTGTTTTCCCGCAGCTCCACACGGTACGTCAGGGTGTCAAAGTTGGGGCCTTGTGCATCCTGTGCTTGGATGTGGACTACAAGTGTGAAGGTGGAGCTAAGCTGAGGTGCTCCGCCATCCTTGGCAACCACCTGAAGATCGTAGCGTGGAACACTTTCATATGACAGGCTTCCAATAAGACGTACCTCCCCGCTGCCCCGGTCAACACCAAAAGTCCTCTGTCCGCTGCTTCCTGCAGCTCCAGCAGAAACCAGGTCAAAGCTGAGCTGTCCATTATGACCAGAATCCTTGTCGGTGGCCTGAATACTGTAGATAACAGTCCCCATTTTGGTGATCTCAGGTAAAAGAAGGGACTCGGATGAAGACGGGAAGAAAGTGGGGGCGTTGTCATTGACGTCTGAGATGGTTATTCGTACCCGGCTGGTTCCGAATGCTGGAGGAGAACCGGAGCGTGCCTGGATCTCCAGGTCAAGACTGGAGCAGGTCTCATGGTCCAGAGGAAGGGCAGTGCGTATGGTACCAGAGGAACTGTCCACCGTGAAGTAACCATCAGGGTCACCGGAGGAGATTGAGTAGAAAATATCCTTAGAAACACCTGCTTTTGAAGAAAAACAACAGATAAACAAATAAGAGTGAGATCTTTAGTATTTTTGCTGGGTTAATGACTACAAGAACTGTGGGAAAAAACACTATAAAGGGAGGAAGGAAGGAATTTCAGCATGATGATGTGTTGATCCTCCCATAGCTAACTGAAAACATACATGTGACAAATCCATATCCTCATTCAGCAGACAAGGATGTGGTGTGTTTATTCTAGCTAATATCTCATCTAAGTGTTAATGAAGAGCTGGATTCACTCAAAGTGGTGAGTGGATAGAGTCACTGAAAGCTTTGCACGGTTACACAGACAGATATGAGTGTTCCTCTGTCCATTGCACCACTGAGAACACTTCATTTCAACTCCCCCTCAAAATTACAGCCCCGTCCAAATTCATTTCTCCATCAATAATAGTGAGAGAAAATAAAAGTCAGGCTACAGTGAAAATAATCCCCAGTGAAGCCCATGCTGTGTGATGGATGTGATTTCTTAATGGAGTGTATGCTCTTGTTGCTTGCGTATTTGTACAACTGCCGGAGTGAGAGGTAAGACATCATACACTCTCCAGTCCATTAGTGCATTTTTGTCCTGGTACTTGTCAGAAAGATGAAACTGGGTACAGTAAGGCACATAAACATCTTCCCCGTTGCAACACAGCTTAAGTTTATTAATATAAGCAAGTGTAAAGGCAGGACAGACATGTCAGGAAAATAAAGGACTTGAAAGGCATCCTCACCTGTCTTGGTAGCAGCACGGACCACTCCCACCGCCGTCCCTCTGAGGACATCCTCGGACACAGTGAAGAAATATTGGGCCTGGTCAAACACGGGAGACGCCACTGAGCCTCCCACTACACTAACGTTTACTCTGGCATTGACCGGCGCCGTCAGACCTCCGCCGTCCTCGGCAGATATTACCATTGAGATGACCGTGTTGGCTTTGCCGTGAAGTGAGCGGGAAAGAGAAATCACACCTGTGAGGGAAGAAGGAGAAGTGAGGGAGGAAAATTACACTTCGAAGCACTTGTTTGTTACACACACAATTTTACTCCATGCCTATTACCTGTGTCCTTGTTGAGAGTGAAGAAGCCAGAGCCTCCTGCAGGTACTGTGCGGTATGTTACCCTGCCGTTTTCCCCAGCATCAGGGTCATTCGCTGTGACTTTGACCACAGAGGTACCTGGGGCACTATGGGTACTGAGACTGACTGTGTAGAGGACTGGATAGAACGTAGGCCGGTTGTCATTGATGTCCGCAACTGTGACCCGCACACGTGCCACAGAGCTCAGGCCACCCTGAAAAAAAGGAAAAAAAATGTAATCATACTTCATACAAAATAATTTATGTAAATATTATGTTATTATGGCAACTACAGATAGACTACAGACAGACTATATTATTGGCAACATGCCTTTTACTTGAGTCAGTAATCAAATGCAAATGCTAATTTTAATGCATCTTTGTTGAAAAGCAGTGCTCATGATGAGTATTGAAATGCACCAAGACTATAAAGATATTATGGATCCTAACTGACTAGTCTATTGAGATAAAGTGGGGCTAAATCATAAGAATGGCTAATACAGTTTAACTACACCCTCCCTCCCTTCCTGCAGTGTATATCCCCTAAGAAAACATCCAATTTGTTCTCTATCCCATGGTAAAAAGCGACAGTCCACCAGGACTTTCATGCTATGAGGCTGTGACAATAGATTTATGTCATACTGTAAAGACAAAGCAGCTGCACAGGAAAACAGAAAGACAAGCTCTCTGTTGAAGATCTCTGGAAATATGGAGCCAATCAACCGTTGGATGCATTTGTCAGCGAGGAGAAGAGTTTGCACTCATTACACTGTATCTGCCGGCTTAGTTTTATGAGACCATTAAAACCAGAAGATAGACAAGACAGGGGGAACAGACACCAGCTGAATTGTGCAGGGAATGAGCCGGGGGTGGAAGACAAGATGCATGGTGGGGGTTGGGTGTAAATTATAGACCTGAATTCAATCTTTATCTGACAGGAGTAAACAGAGAGAACAAAAACACTTCAACTTATACAAAGACTGATAATCCATTTAAGACAAAAGTTACCCACAAGAGTGCTTTACTGCATCTTATGTGGAACGTCAATGCCTATTTAGTGGCATCCAATGGGATTAATTGATACCTAAAATGTGCATGGGTCTGTCAGTAGATGTTAGAGCAAAGAGTGTGTAACTGTGATCAAGTAAGGCATCGTATTTCACCTAAATGGCATCCTACAGTTGAAAAGGTTATTTAAATTGACGTCTGAAATGGATCTGTTTTCCTGCTTCATACCTTTTTTGCTCCCACATGCCTTCCCTGTTTGCTCTGATTGCTTTGCCATGCTGTTGCGGTTCCCCTTGATTTTCCAAAGAGACGCAGTAAGAGACAGGACGCTGTCTTCTTCAAACATGTCCTCAGTGTCCCTTTGATCGGATTTATTTCGGTGCAGCTGTACACATCTCTAATTTGCCTTCTGCTTGACGCTTTGATCAGAAGGAGCATTACACACTCAGCAGGCAATGTGTTTGGAGCAAGGAGCAATACAAAGAACTGGTGCTTTCACTTTAATCTAGTTTCAAGTTTTGGTCTCTTTCAGAGGTGTTTTTTAGTCATAATTAATTAGGCTTTGACTGTACAAAACATGCAAAGGCTCAAAGAATACACTTGTTGTGATTTCTGTTTTTGTTGTTTTATGCCGAGACTTTTTTAGTGATACAATTTTTGTCTGTAAAGTAAGGCAATATTGGATTCCAATATTTAATAGCAATTACTTGCATAGTAGTCCACAAGATTGACTGGTTGCAATCTAATACAGGGTTTGTTATCTAGGCTGTTTTCCTTTGCTTCCAGTCTTTGTGAGAGGTAAGGATCATCTCTCTAAACATATTCCTCAAAATATTGTCTGTTTTGGGAAAGATCAAAAGGCTTGAGATTACAACTACTAATTGCTTCTGCCTATAATTTTATGGTAAGGGTGTTCTTACTCCATCTGTTGCAGTGACAGTCAAGTCGAACTTGTCCAATCCCTCGTCCCTGTCCAGAGCTGTGCTGGTGCAAATCTGTCCCGTCTCCTTGTCAATGGTGAAGTGGGTCGGGGCTGCGCTTCCAGAGCCAGAACCGAGGACGTAGGATATGGCGCCAAAGGAACCACGATCCTCATCTGTGGCTGTAACCTGAGGGGAAAAAAAGAAACGAGGTAAGACACGGACGGTCCACTGGTGCCAAACAGCCCATGAGACATAAGGATTTCAAATAGCATCGCACCAACACACCCCGCAGGACGCGAAATCTGCGTATAAAGAAAACCTACATGTGTCATAATTATTATATACGAGCTGAGGGCCTTTCCGTTATCACAATAATGTCCCATAATACAGTCACCTCATAGGCCCATAGATCTGCACTTGTCAAAATATCACACACCATAGCACTACTTGTTATGGTTTCCAGAGTACTATAAAAACTGCGCATCTGCGAGAGCAATTCACGTTTATAGATCACAGATATATGGTATGTAGAAAAAAAAAAGGATAGAGCTCCCCCATGGTGTGTTCGGAAAACTGGCTCGAGGACGGATGGAGGGATCAGACAGGTAAGCTTTAGGAAAAGAGTTTTGGCAGAGGTTGTGACCTTAGTTCAGGGGTCATTAGAGGCACTTAAATTAATGCTGGAACTTCAAACTGGTTTCCATCTAGCTTTTAAACAAGACACAGACTGACTAAATGGGAACACACACCTCAAACATTAATCCCATGTCCATTTTCCTCCTACAAAGACTTCAAGCTTCAAACACAGAGACACTCAAAGGACAGAGATCTTGACCTCACCTTTGACTGCTTTCTCTGTTCTACCTAACAGGCTTTTTCCCACTGCACACACAAAATAATTTATCGTATGCTCCGACTGAGACTATTAAATGTTTTAAAATCCTATAATACAACAAAGATTTCCTCGCAAAACACAAAAGGGAAATGTCCACCGTGCCCCAGGTTCCTGCCTCTGACTGAAGTTTTTTTTACACTGGTCCATAACATTGTTTGGTGGCTTTATGGTGCTCGTTAAAAGCAGCATTTTGCCTCAGATCTTGAAGCCTTGAAGGCGAGCCAAGCTCCAGGAGGCCTCATGACATCATCGCTCGCTGTCATACAGTCGTTCTAATGAGACAGCAATGACAGTAAGTGATGTTAAGCGTCCGACTTACGGGAACGTTACATTTTGTTTCTATGGGAGAACTGTCTGAGCTTCAGACAGAAGATGGATAATGTACTGCTACTAATTTATAAATAATGGATTGTTATGGTTGATAATATGCAGTAGAATAAGTACAATAGAAAGAATAGTTTCTAAAATTCCAGTGGTCATTTTATGAGAATAAAGTCATGAACTGTGAAGACAAAAGTTATATTATTAATTAATAGGGAAATTACAAGAAAGAGTTTGGGGTTAAAAAAGGTTAAATATCTGTAAACTACTTTGAAACAAGGTGATTTTTTTCAGAATTTTGTCTATATGATATATTTTCCTAAAATATTCTTGACTTTTCTGTAAAATTGTATCTAATTCTCTAAGTGAATCATATTGCTACCAAGGATGTGAATTGGCATAAAGCTGGTGTATTTTAGAGAATCAATGTATCACAAAAAATATTGCTGATATACTGAAGTGAATTGATATCTTTGTACACTACTAACAATTTATTCTCAAAACCTCATGCTCTGGACCTGCTATCCACTGGTGTTTTCCATTAATTTGGACTGCTATCAACTTCTAAATATAGTGTTAAATTGAAAAAGAGTAAAGTAAAAGAAAAATCTCTTATGTCTGTACTTGTTTAATGATTTCATCATATGTCTAAATCCTACATGTGAACTTGCCGCGCCCCTGAACCCCACATAGCAAAGGACCACCGCAGCAGACATCCGGCATGACCTTCCCTCCATCCTGTCAACACATGTCTTCACCATTACACTAAGTTACTGTTAGACAGAAACACAAGCACCTCCACTCATTCAGCTGCTCCTATAGGATATTAAAAGATGGGAAAATTAAAACTGGTCTTCAGGGTTTTTAGGTGTAGTATTAATGCATCCAGACACTCGTGGGTTTTTAAGGGGTCGTACTGTACTTTGTACTTTGGTCGGTGTTTACAGCTGGGGTTTTTAGATCACAGCTGGGACTTCCTTCGGAGTACAGTGTTGAGACTAGCACTATCTTCTGGGATCTATGCACATGTCTGGGTGTTCGTCATATCTTTCTGACGGCCTGTGATGGATTAGCCACCTGTGGTGATGAGAACTTGACTACACACAGACACTCACATATGATGACCCCATCCTTTTCACTAAATCTAATTAAAGGGGCTTTAACACCCATGACCGCCCACCTGGTCATGGGGTGACTTCATCGTCACCTCTATCTTTACCCCATAAAGTCTGCTGTAGAGCACAAACAAA
>JAOWBC010000182.1:14013714-14027673 GCA_028566105.1 Hypoplectrus providencianus
CGGTCTAGTCAGATCTCAGATAACTGTTTCTTTAGGGCACACAAACATCATCTAGAATTTTAAGATGCTGAGAAGTCTGGGGTGTTATGCAGATAACCAGGTATCTAATGATACCAGTAGGTCAACCACCTCCCCAAAATCTTCTCTTATCATCCCATATCTTCACAAACCTCAGTCAGTGACAGATACGGCATCCACTGACTTGCTCCAGGTCTTAGATGCCTTTTCCTCTGCACTAGATTGTGTTTTTCCTCTTTTTCCATAGTTCATCCCTTTCTCTTTCTGTCCTTCATTATACTCAAGGTTTTTATCGCCGTACTGCATCCCTTTTCTCCTTTCCTCTCTTCTATTCTCAGCCTCTCCAGATGTGGGCGCTGGTCCAGGTGGATCCTGCTGTTCTCTGCAGTTTGTCTCTGTAAAACATCAGTTAGTGTCAGAGGGAGCCTGCGCAAGGCCGCTCGGACGCAGCTGCAGTTCTGCTGCGGCTCTGGACTTTTATAGCTTCTCATGAAAGAGAGGGAGGGAGGGAGGGAGTGATTCTATAGGCTTTCATGGTAGATACCTGTAAAACACACAGATTTGTCCCGATCTAATCTACTCTTCCTCTCTGTCTGGTGCCAGGCCTGAATGTTTATAAAGCAATCATCATTGAAGAGGTCAAGAAACCAGGGATTCAACATTAATGTAAATGTTGTCCCATCATCTGCAGCATTAAAGGATGATTTTTCTATTACAACTTGTAACTTACTTTAATATTATTGGCCAACATTTCTTTTAGTTATATATAGTTTATCAAGACTATGGCATTGATTCTTAGCCTGTTTTGACTCATATTTCCTCATTTAAATCTTTTTGTTTGTTTTTGCCTGCACTGTTTTTTTTTTTTTTTTTCCGCCATTAGCCAATCTGGGAGTTCTTAGTTGATAATTTTTCCCCATCTGACTTCGTTTTAGGGATGGAACTGCCTTCCCAGATCTAGCAAATTAACCTTTTGAGCACAATCTTGTTATTACTGATATAAATAATGGCAGGAACAATGAAAATTATACCCAAGCTGTAAAAAAGAGGACTTTTTCTCTGCAATGACCATAAAAGAGCATGATAGACCTGAGGCTGGTGAACAGAATGCATCATTGTTGGATAATTGCACACAAGCTGAAGTTATTTACAGCAAACTGAAATAAGAGTCTCGGTTTAAAGGCAGTAACTGTGTTGGAGTGTCGGAGAGAGCTAAAGCATTCGTTTAACTTCGCTGATCTTTTTCCACTGATACATTCCTGTGCTCTCAAGTGAGCTGCATTCCTCATATTAGGCATTCTCAAGCCTCCAAATCAATTTCTGCCTCTCTGTTGCCAATGAGTTGAGACACTATGGGTACAATTAAGATATATGACGGGGAGGAAAAGAAGGGAGGGGAAAGTCGGAGAATGGGGGAAATAGTTTGGCAAAGGAACAAAAGGCAGGGCTAATGATAACACGAGATCTTGAAAATTGGAACGAAAAGGGCCGAGGCTTCATCTAGCTTCTCGTTCAATCTCCATGTCTCCCTTGACCTCCCCTTTGTCTCCTAACGTCCCCCCCACTTTCCTGTCCTCTCCCTCCCTCGTCCTTTCAGCACCCTATTACGGCAAGTGCTTGTTGTCTTTCATGTGGAGTTCACGGCTGGAAATGATTAGGAACATCAAACCACTGAAGGGGAGAGAAGGGGAGGGAGGTGAAAAGAGACAGAGCGGAGAGAGATTGACTTCTATATTTGGAAGAAAGAATGCTAATATTATTAATGAACATAATAAGGCATGTTGGTCATTAAAAAGCGCCTCTGACTCTTTCTCTTTCTGTCTCCCACAAATGTGCAGACATGGACATGCATACACACGCACATTTGTAGATGTTCCACACTCAAACCTAAACAGTAAACTACACCACAGAGTTACAGCTTCAGCCCATAGAGTCAAACATGCAGACATGTGGTGTGTGTTAGGAAGTTTATCTCAGGCCTGCATCTCATGTTAAAGAACACAGGAGCCGTTGTTCAGGCATATTGGCAATTCAAATCATCGCACATCTGATGTTTGGACTTTCCCATCCATATATCTGGTATGTTTTCTCCAGTTTTATATGAATTTGAAGTGGTGAGACGTTCTTTAAACAAGAAGCAACTCCCCAGATCTGAAAAATGAAACCCAATTTGGGAATTCCTCAAACTTGCATTTTTTCTAATGGACAGCAGGGGGCAACTCCACTGGCTGCAAAAAGAAGTCAATTTGTATAAAAGCTGACAAGCAAATCATCCTATTTGTTACTTGATTGATTATCTTAGTAACAACAACATTATGGTTATTTTGTAAATTATGTATTTATAAATACAGTAAAATAGATAAATCAGGGTACACAAGGGCATATGTGCCCCTTTTGTCCAATGAGTGGGCTGTTTAAAATGAATTATAGATGCAAACCAAGTTAGATAACTCATGAATACTGATACACTATTCTCCTTTCCAGCTGTGCTCTGTTGTCCAAGTATGGTGGCTTCTGGTTCCATAAAAATAAGATGGCAATGAGCGAAATGCCTGACTTTAAGCTCTAAAATCACAATGCATGAATACAATGGATGACGTCTGAATGACTACACCCACTTCTTTTGGTAGTCTATGGCTAGATCCCAGCCATAAGACCAGGTCTGTCACCATCAGGAACAAGCTGTCATCTCTTTTGTGAAAACAGGCAGAGGAAGAAAAGAGAAGGAGTGGACTGTGAATAGAGGTTAAAAGTGAGGTCTTAGGGAGATAAAAAACTAGTTATAGGGCTGGACAGAGGGATAAAGGAAACACAATGAGGGATGACATCATCTTACTGGACTCTGAAGAGTGATAAGAGACACAGGGGATTTAGATGGTAGCGATTCTATCTTGTGCAAAGCCCTGCAATGTGGCAACTCTTAACCCGGGGGCTCGACTGTGTGTGTGCCAGTCTGCTTTATGTGTGTGTCTGTGCCCCCCTTTTAAAGATTCTTCTCAAAGTGCATCCTGTGGGCCCTGAGTGACAGCTGGTCTAATCAGTGCAGAAATCAGCCCTATTTTTTACTTACTGTTAAATATTTATAGCCATTTAAACCCTGTGTCCATGGCCTCAGTGAGAGTCACTGGCAGCTGCTGCAACAGAGGTGCATATCTGTGAAATACCATGGATTTTACTGTCGCTATCTGCTAACTGGAAAGCTAATGAGGAGCTTGAGGTCAGGTGTCAAAGTTGAAGGGTGAATGCCAATATTCACCACCCACCGAGATGAATAAATATTGTGACTATACATTCACAAGCATAGTCATTAAATGGTTTTCAGTCTGCACGCGATAGAGGCAATATGGCCACCAATTATCTTAAACATGAGTTGCAAAGTTGAGCTGTTTTTTTATTTTGTTTTTTTTTAAGTGTAATTAGGGAAACTAACATTGCGGCTTTGTAACTGATCCTCACTCTGCAATCAAATCCAGGCATCTGTGAACTTAATGAGGCTCAACGGCTTGCCATTGTTGACGAGCGGTGCAACTGTTCTGTTTTATGTACTCTGAAAATATGAAAATACTGCAAAAGTGAAGTAAAACATAGACAACGAAATGCATGGCAGGAAAGTTTTCTCTCCTATCATCTTTGATTTACGCAGTGAGGTCTGTAATATAAAGTGAGTGATGATTATCACTCATTGTCTTCCAGTTGTAATTTAGCTCCAGAGATGAAGAGAAAACAGTAATTAAGGAGTGAGAGAGCACAAAGACCGACTGAAGTTGGACCTCAGACTGAGGACTGAGGCTGTCTGAGCTCTCTGGATGAATGAGAGGATGAATGATTGAGAGTGAGTGGCCCACAGTTGTTTCGGGGACAACGCTCTGGGTAATTTCAAATCCTCTCACTCGCTAAAACAGCAGTATGTGTTTAGGAGGATGCATCTGTGTTTCTGTTGCAGCATTTATCCCAGAATGGGAGCAGACATGTGTGCGTATATATATAAATGTTGGGCATTTTGGTGGTTTATCCAATAAAAACATGACAAAGAAAGAGAGAGTGTGGAATCTGTTTTGCTTTTTTTTTCCTCCACTGGGACACCACAGGATTTTATTTTCTCTTTGACGAGTGTGTGGAACCACGGTTAAGAGTATATCATTGGGAGCGGGCAGTTGGAATTTGAGGGCGAGCCTCTTGTTGATGGTTATTGTTTCCAATTTGTGTTTTATGTTCAAAGCATGTCAAAGGAAGAGGATGAGAGTCTCGGAAATGGTTCATTCTGAACTCCATCTGTCTACTCTGTTGGCCAGGTTTCAGTTTGTGGGCTTTGCAAACTGGCAAATGTTGTGTTATGACGCCCAGAATACTTGTGTGTGTGTGTGTGTGAGAGAGAGAGAGAGAGAGAGAGAGAGAGAGAGAGAGAGAGCCTTGTAGGCACAGACAGTGAGCACTTCTGATTATGGGTATTGATTAGTCCATCTGTGAGAGCAAAAAAGCACATAAAAGGGGAAATCAATAGGTGTGATCTGAACAATCTATCATGAAGACAGCTGCCTGAAGGAGAGAAGAAAGTCAATGTCAACCACCTCCACAAATTTTAATTTTTCTGAGTAAGATTCTGTCATCAGTATGAGATCAAAATCATATCGAAGTAGAGATGTCTGAAAACTATCAGCTTAAATCATTCATTATCTTCTTGTTTACATTCTGTGAGTAAGTTTTTCCTTATTACAGTCCTAAAATAGACATTATTACCATCAGCACTTTATGAGTCTGAGATGCTAAGGAAATGTTTTCCAATCTGGGGCCTTTGGGAAAACTCCTGACCTCTCAATAACACGGTTCAATTTGGTACGCAAATAGATATACACACAACACACCTTCTAAACACACTACACAAAAGGTTCAGGCTTATCCCTGTTGATTGCAAAGCTCCGCTCCACTGAACCAAAATAGTGTCTGTAAGCCTGTGCAGCCCTCCGCCCATTTAGTCATGCTTCCTGGATGTGATCTCCAGTGCTGTGGGACGGTTTCATCATGGCCTCATCAGTCACCATGTCAACAGTGATCTGTTACACTCAGGACGCTAAAGGGTGTAAGGTAATTAACACCAGACTCAATCCAAGTAATGCAGGACTTTGCTTAGTGGCGGGTGGTTCAGTCAAAATGGTGTATTAACTTCTATGTAACCTAAATCTGGTTGGGTGATAATTCAGTATTATGATTTATCATTTAGAGGTAATGTTCAAATCAAGCAACTTGTAAGTAAGAACAAACAAAGTTAGATCCCAGAGCTTTGGTTTACACATTGGAGGAGTTTTGTTGAATGTGAAACAGAAAACTGGATTTATCTAATATGTTATTTTGAAAAAGTATCTCATAAATGTCAAAGCAACTTGGGATTTTTTGGATGTATCAGTTGACTGGAGCTACTGGGCATTTTTCTTATGAGGTGCAGACTTGTTTGAGCCGAGAACCCAAACATGACTCACTGAAAAGCCACAAACGCTTCTCTACCCCTCCTCTCCACCAAAAGCTCAAAACATGGCAGATAAAAATGGCTGACCTCATACGAACACAGAGGTAAACTCCAAAAATCATCTGTCACTGCCACAATGATGCCTTGTATCTTACGCCTACAGCAGCGCGTTGGTTGGGGCATTGTCGTACGTTGCCAGATGGAAGCCTTTAACTCAAAGACTTATTACATTATTTATCTATTACTCTCTCTGCCTGGGGGCTAAAATACTATAAATCCCGCCAAACTTGAGTTAAAGGATTCTACACTGACATGTTTCCAATTCAAACTAAATCACAGCTTTATAAAGTAAATCTGATTGAAACCAAGTCCCCCTCAGCGGAGCATGAGGCTTTTTTTCTTTTTTTTTTTAAGATGCACACACGCTTCCAGGCTAGTTGAAGCCTGATTTTCTACATATAAACATTTATGTTACAGTGTCATTTTATTTCTCGATCTGTAAACCAAAACGCTGCTATGTGGGAGGCTCACACTAATAAGGCAGAGTGTGTTTATCATTTTAAGTAAGCCAGGCTTTATTGCGGAGAGACTAAACCACCTTATTTAGTCCTCCAAAAATGATCACAAAAGAGAGCCAATACACATCTGACAATACTGTTTTCAAGGATACAATCTGCAGATGTGTGCGCATGTGCGTGGCATGTGTGTGTCTCTGAATGTGTGATCAAATCAATGTCAGTCTCAAGGGTCAAAGGTGAACTAAACTTCCAGCTGCGCCTCTCTTTCCTTGACCCCTAGAGACAAGTTTTTTTGTGTGCAGGTCACTTCTGACGCTGCGTGAATGTGTCACTGCGAAAAATGGGAGAAAGCAACACCTGGTATCTTTACACAAAAGGGAAAAGTGTGGCAGCCTTGACTACAGGGACTCAGCAAATGTGTGATGTAACAGTCCAAGGTGCAGCAGGGTTAATCTCACTTTTTGTTTATTTGTCTGAAGAATCAGCGCACAGAAAAGATCTAACCAGCTCTATGCATTGTTGTTTTTTCTTTCATTGTTTTCTTTTACACCCTGGTCTGTAGTTTCTCCACATAACTCCCTCTTCCCCTTGTTCTGTCTGAGGTCATGCAGTTAGCGACCTCCACCTCAGGGAAATGACAACAGTAAAAGATAGCAGGAGCACCCCCTGAGCTTTAAGCTTACATCTGGTGTTGGGCTACTCTGACAGTTGTTGACTGCAGAGAGGCACAGCAGCTCTAAACCAGAAGGTCCATGTGTGTGTGTGTGTGCAGTCTTTTACAGAGAATGCACACTTCAAACAATAAAGTAGAAAATAAATGCTTGGATCTGTAATCCTGTAGTGTCTCCATATCAAAGCAGTCACGTCTCCAGAAAGACTATAGACAGTATATGGCGTCATAAAAGTGACTTAAACAGGGGTGAAACTCAGGTCAGGGTAAGGACTACACCACTAACAGGCTTGTATCTGACAGCTACTCTAAAAATCCACCTTCAAATTAAAGTGAGAAGTCTTTAGATATGAGCATTATTTTTGCTTTTCATAAGCAGATTTGGCTGCCACAGCAGTGTTCAGATTCTAAAATTGATTCTTCCACCAGTGGAAGAATCCATGAGGTTGACATTTGTGGTTGAAGTGAAGTGTCTACATGGTTTTGTCTGTGCCAAGCACATCTGGAATCATTGCTGTGGATGCACAATATGTGCTATTCTGGCTGATATTGTTTTCATCATCAAAAAACCCCCGAAAAAGACGAACATATGCGAAACAAAAGACATAAAGTTGGAATTAGATATACTGTCCAAAGAGCAAGCCCAGAATTTACCCTTGTGAATGCCAGAAGAGCCAAATAAGTGTTAAGGCATACTGGGGGATCTTTGAAGGTCCAATGGTGTAAAAAGTAATATATACATGTCTGTTTCTGATTATAAAGCAGCTCTTAATGTTTTAGAAATACTGTGAAAATAACAAAATGCTTATATTATGTGATGTCAGGACTATGGGTGCAGTATGTGCCACTTCATTTCGGTTACAGTTCTCCGGCTGTAATGATGGTGCACAGATGCTTAATCTTTATAAACCCAGCTTTTCATAAACATGCCAACATCAATTGTATCTTGCTACATTCAACGCTAAATAAGATACATTTTTAAAGTCAGACATAGCAGGATACATTCGGTCTTGCATGACAAGCACTATATAATTTAATCCACACTTGAATCAAGTTAGACAACATTTTAAATCAAATTATAATATTATCTCACTTTCCAAGATGGTCAATGTCCATTTCCATTTTAAATTATCATTCAAATGTTTCTTACAACTCTTTCTACATGGGAATTTTTTGAAAATGTTCCCGCCTGATACCTCGGTGATGTTGCTCCCGCATAGACTTGTTCTGCTCTGAATGAATGCAGACATCTGTTAAGATCTTCACCAGCCACCAGTAATGCTGTACATCCAAAACTCACATGCATTCCTGCGTATCTGATCGGTTCTGTCTAGCTGTACGTTACTGTACATGCCCTTGACCTGGTGCATTTTCTGTAGTCATGTGCACGGTGGGGTCAAAATAACAAGCAGCAAAGATTAACAGCTGCTAATATTGGACCTCGGACTGACAATGGAGCTAAGTTGATTGTGCAGTTAGGGGTAACAGGCAGCTATGCTAACTGGATTAGCCTCTCATTGACCCAGGCTTGAACCGCCGGCAGAGTCAGAGATGGGTCACCTGCTTGGCGACGGTTAAGAAAAACATAGAAGTTCTTTTGTCTGCATTAATGGTAATTAGCAATAAGGTCAACGGTGAGATAGAAACTTAACACAGTTAGTGAATTAAATGTCGAGAAGGTTAAAGATACTTGAGCACCATGCAAGACCCTGATTGTCATGAACTCCAGATGCCATGTGCGGTATGCATTGGGGATTTTTAGGCCGATAGGTACTGATAAAACACATCATTCACACGCGTACACAGACATGCAGTGTATGCACTCATACTGACACAAAACTGCTGCATGGTCAGTTTGTGGTCAAAGCAATTACATCTTAATTAATTCTATTGATTAACTTTATTCTGCTGAAGGTTCAGGAGCCGAACTCTTGTTTCTCAAGATACACACACACACCCACACACAATCCCGCACACACACTCCCACACATGCCTACAGTATAACTAAACTCTGCTTAATTGACCCACAGAGACAAGAAAAGCCTCCATGTCTATTTGTGGGGGAAGATATTAGACACTGCGATTTCATATTCATACACAGCCTGAGGGGGTGAAAAACTAGCTTATCCTTGTTAAATTAATTTCCTGACTCTGCACATGTGAGGTGGATATGAGGAAGTGGCGGGAAACACAGTCCTGATTCCATAAGCACCTGTTAAATCAAAGTTCGTGTAGGACCAAGGCATGATACCCAGAATTTTGACCGTGCTTAGAAGAGGCAGCCAAGTTATTCTCCGGATAAACTGTTCTGTCTGAAGCTGCTTAAATCATCTTTGTCTTTCTCTGTTGTTTGTTTTTTATTAAAGGTCCGTGCGCTTTTCATCTCCTCTCATCAGATTCTTGAAAGAGGTCTGACGGTAATTGATCCTTTGGGTCTATAACTTTCATTTGTTTCTCTATCGCTCTGATTTTAGCACAAACAAAAGACAGCGAGCGAGGACAGTGATGGCTCAGCCAAACAGCAGGAAACCTATCAGATTAAAGCGAGCACCAGAGGCCTCATAAAGCCCACAACACACTAGGTAAACCAGGTTGTCAGTGATGTAGAGCATCCATTAAAGATACATTCATGCACACAGAGGCAACACATGTGCTCAGTCTGCCTCCACATTATCATCCCATCCTCCACGGCTAGCTCAGCCAAGTGGAATTTCCAAGAAAAACAGGTTGGCCAGGCATGATGCAGCCCTGGGGTCAGAGACACAGCCAACTCCTGCAGGGAGCGAATCAGGCAGGGATGAAGAAAAGGGGAAAGAGAGACTATGTGAAAAAAAAAGAAAGAAGAGGGAGAAGGGGGTTAGCATTGCACACCTACAGACGTGTGGAAAGAAGTCTTAAATCAGCTGCACGTCCGCACTTCATCAGTCAGCTCCCTGGGAAATGACTTCTCAACACAAAGACCCACTGCAAGCACTGTACAGCACAGTAGTAGTTCCAAACACAAACACTGCAGACATGAACTGGGCAGACAAGGCCTGAGCCACAGATTGCTCCATTGTCTCCAATAAAAAACTATAAAAGCACACCACAGGTATTCAAAGGAATGTTGAATGCTTAGACAGTCGCTTTATCCGAGTGTTGGGAAACTGAAAATCTTAATTGCTTGAGCAGAGACGAAAGAGGCAGAGATAAGCTGGAATGGAGATTAATTTAAAGCTGAATAGCTTCACAGACAGAAATAATGACACTCCAGTGAATCTGATTAATTAAGGGGCTTTTTTTTTTTTATCTTCATCACTCCATCTTTCCTGCTATCTGTATCTGTGGTGCTTTCATTCACTGTGCTGAATCATTACACAGCGAGCCTTACGTCATTTCAGCAAAGACGGTGAAAACTTTACCACTGTACTGATTACCTCATGCAGAAAGTTTGGGCTAATTTAAACTTACATTATAGTCAACTTATTCCCAGCCCCCATGGTACCTAGCATGAATAATGGATGTGACTTCTGGCAAGGCATGTCACTGAACTAAAAGTGCAGTTTGCCATGGTGAGAAAATGTTACAAAAAACTTGTGGAAACCGGTTGAAACACAACCTCTTACATCTCAGACAGGATAATGTCATCGTACTTCCACCTTCTACCATTTGGGGATGGGAGGACAACCTGAATAAGTGGCTTAATATAGCACACACAAGCTACTTTATTGACTATTGCCACAGAACCAGCAGTTTATAATAATGGGCTGGAGAAAATCATGTTTCAACCCAGAATATTAGTTTAGATGTATATTTTCACCAGTTATCCCTTTCGTCAGACATCACTTAACAAGGAGAAGCTGAAGCTACTATATTTCTCAGTGGTTTCTTTAAAGCCTCCAGAGACCTTGAAAAAAACAGTGATTCACCCTTATAAGAACTCAAGAGTTGCTGTTCAACCGCTGCCTCGATCATTTAATTTGATTGCTAGTTTTGTTTGCTCCTAACCCTTTGAAAATGCTAAAGATGCAGTGTAACTAACCGATCAAGGCAGCAGAAGATCAGAAAATCCTACCTTCTGCAAAGTAAAATGATTGTTTTTGTCAGAGGAGTGTGGTGGCTCTGAAGAGAGCAGATAACAGCTTTTGTTGGTATCAGAAATGATGATATGATAACAATGAAAAGAGGTAAACTCCACTTAAAAATATAAATGATCTCTTTAAATAACATAATCACAAAGGAGGTTTACTACCATGATGAGCCATTGGGACTAACTAGCCTACTGCTACTGATCTCACCAGACTTTACACCAATAATCATTTCTACAGTACTGAACCAATAAACAAAGTGGATAAAAAAAACTGTCACACTGCTCAAGAAATATTGAAAATTGTAAAAGTTTTACAATATCTCTGGCGGAGTGAAGCAAGCTGAAACACAGATGCTATTTCCAACATTTCCGATGCAGTCCACATCTCAGTGGTCGTGATCGGCCATACTCTGCTTTGTAAATCACGATGCACCTGTCATTGCCTTCCCGGAGAGTCAGAAAGAAGGAGGTGTAAACAGAAGTCAGGACTGAGAGGGATGAAAGAAAGACCTCACTAATGGTTTTAATACTGAGAGATGAGGTGAAAGTGCCGGGTACGATATGCGCCGGGAGGAGTGGGAATTGTTCGGATAAGAAGTGAGAGTGAGGAAAGGTGGATAGCAGAGAGAGGGAGAGAGGGGGCTGAACTAATGTGGTGTTTAAGAAATGTGTAACGGAGGGTTTAGGAAGACAAAGCAGAGGCGACGGACAGAAAGTCAAAGAGAATTTACACTTTGCCGAATGGAGATGATGACAGAATGGTATTTAGCTTACATTTGACGTGATAGAAAATAGGAAGTGTATTTCTGTAACTCTTTAGTCAGTCGTCTAATTTGGCATCATTTTCCACCATTAAGGAAGGGGAGGACAGGCGATGAAGGTTGAGAGGTTTAGCTGGGAGTTAGAGGGGAGATTAGTTTAAAGTCACGGGGTAAACAGACCTCCAACACGGTAAGCCAAGGGGTTCATGGTAGGAGGCGCTGACTAAGATGCACTAAGCTACACAGTAATGGGAAATGATGGGGTCCCAGCTATCACATGGCCGGTCACACCAGGGCTGCCTGGGAGAGGGGTGAGAGGGGGCGGTGGATTGCGCATTATTACCCAGATCAAAGCCACATTTGAGTGGATTTGGGTTTCAGAAATGGGAGGCAGAGGGCTGGGGAGGGGACAGAGATCTAAAGATACAGTAAACAGTATTTCAGAGAGTCATTACGCACCTCAAACACATATTATTAAGAAGTAAAAGTAGACCACTTCCCTGTAACTAAACCCTTAATTCTCCAATTCTTTCAACATGCACCTGCTTCGACAGATTTGCAACCCACCGCCCCCCCCTTTCCCCAACCCCCCACTTTAATTCACTGCTGCCAAAAACAGCTTCTGCCCACGCTTCTTCTCTGTTTGCTTACCCTTTAATGTATTTACTTGACCTCCAAGAGGCATCCACATGATGGTGTTTTTCTCACCAACCCCCCCTCCTTCAGCTCGGATAGCAGCATCGCACCTTAGCAAGCAAGCAGAGCTCACCATCACCAGGGTCACATTTAGCCCCGCTCAGCAAAGGAGAACGAGAGAGGGACAACTGATATAACTGCAAAAACAAAAGTGGGATAAGATACAACGGCAGAAAGAGAAAGAACGAGGTAGAGGGACGGGAATGACAGAGGAATAGAAGCAAACAAAGCTTGGGGGGAGGAGGGGGAAGAGGAAAAGGAGGTCCCTGTTGTCTTTAGAAACGTATTGGTTTTCTCTTTCATTACAGACATCGTGTTGACTCTGCACACTGCCTGGCCCCTGTGGATTAACTACACTGCCTTGACACACACATACACACAAACACACAACGAAGCATGAACTCATATGCACACTGAACCATAAATGAGTGTATATGTGAAAACTGCCGCTGTTTTAACATCAGCAGTGATTTCGCTTCTTTTTAATGTTTAACGGAAACTACAAAGAAAAGCATGAGACCGGATGTTACACTTAATAGCAAAGCCCGAGCGTGCAGCGGTGTGACAAAAAGGTAAATAACCCTCCTGTGTGTATTATGAGTGAAGCATGAAAGGCGATTGCAGTGAAGGAAAGGACAGCGGGCTCTTGGACAGTGCAGAAACAGAATGCCCCTGTACATTTCTATCTCCAACACATTGCTCCCACAGGGGCCAGTCAAAACAGGCCTGTCAAAGCCAGTTAGTGAGCTACTAAAGACGCACAATGGCGCCTTGTGTGTGGGGCCAACCTAAGCGTTCCCCAGGTTTCCCCTTGTTGGCCCATCTCTGCACTGACGGGGTATTTCCCTTTAAAACTGCTTCCGTCGTTATGCTTCCATTTCCCTCTTATCCCTATTTCGATCCTTGTTGTCTCAATCTCATGTCCATGGCCTCTCTCTGTCTCTAGCCCTCCTGTCTCCTGACTCCGTTTTATCGACAATTTGTCCCCACTGGATTGAACTGTGAAGTCCAACGTGTGCAATATTCTTTGCTGAGACTAAACCCTGGAAAGCCTGGGTAATTGCCTGTTTAACTGCAATGATTTGTTTTCCCCCTTTTTTTCCCATTTTCTCTTTTATTTAATTTGGTTTCAATCCATCTCTGCTTTGGAATTTTAATCCCTCTGTCCAACTCCATCTTTGTACATGCCTCTCCATTAGAGGCATGTTCATTTTTTTGTGTATTCGCATTTTTGTCTGTTTTGGTAACAGTTTGCTGTCCGTTACTTCACAGACAGGGTGTGTCGCATGCATTTCTCGATGTTTTTTAGCTACAGTCCACTCTCATTTTGGTTTTGACCGAGGAAAGGAACCCAAAGATATTTCTGGTTGATTTTTTATTTTATTTCAGTTGCTTTAGGGTGCACTGTGCTTCCTCTGCTGTACATTCACTCGGCAGTGGTGGCACCGCACTGCTGGAAAGCAAATCCAGTGTGATTCAAGTCATTGTCCTCCCAGAAAGCATTTGAAGAGCGCTGTAGTCCATTCTGTGTGTGTGTACCATAATCTTAAATCTAAACATTTGAGTGTGT
Organism: Hypoplectrus providencianus; assembly: GCA_028566105.1. NCBI lineage: Eukaryota > Metazoa > Chordata > Actinopteri > Perciformes > Serranidae > Hypoplectrus > Hypoplectrus providencianus. The sequence continues at coordinate 14,027,478 of JAOWBC010000182.1, forward strand.
TATGTTTCTGAAGTGCAACCAGCTCTGACAGTGGAAACGGGATGGTGATGTGGTTTGAAAATGGACCACAAACCAAAATTGACTCCAACTCCTGCAAGTTCCAAAAAGAGAAAACACACACACACACACACACACACACACACACACACACATACAGCACATGCACACACATACTGTAAACAATGGATCCTAGCGA
>JAOWBC010000182.1:14049609-14060882 GCA_028566105.1 Hypoplectrus providencianus
ATTTTTTCTAAATTAATTGAAGGGTAGTTATACTTGAAACAACAAATAATTAAAAAAATAAATAATTCTGAACTGTAACATTGTGATATTTTCTGAGATGGTTATTGCACTTTGACAATTTGTGTTGCCATTGCAACCCTACAATGGAAAGAATCTCTGCACTACATACTTCAGTGAATTCACAGATCTATAAACTTGTACTCATATACAATGTATAATTTGCTAATATTTGGTTTAAGGTTGTATATCTGAGCCAAAACAGCCACTAAAGTTTACTTGTTTTCTTGATTTATCAATTAAATATTTTGGGGGTTTGGATATTTTGTTGGAAAAAAGTATGAATATATCAACCTGGGCTAGGGGAAATTATGATGGGCTTAAGTACAACCAAGCCCATCACATTATATAAACTTAAAATAAAAGTAAAGCAAATTAAAGTTCAATGAGAAGTAAAGCGGATGCATCATTAAATCTAGTAATGTTATATTGGCATGTTATAAAGGGTCCAGAGAAAGAGAAAGCAAGAAATTCTTTCCATATTTGAAAGTCTCATTCATTGATGGGAGATTTATTCTTTTAAAACAGCGAAGGGAAAGATAAAGTTCAGACCTCTATGAGAGCCATAAGGGTAAAAGCCCATGAGACATGAGGTAAAAAGTTAAAGGGAAAAAAGGAATGGAAATTGAGATACTCACTAACAGATGAGATGAAGAAATGGAATAGAAACCAGTCAGACTGGAGAGAGACAGACAGAAAGAAAGAGAGTGGGAGAAGAAAAGCCCTCACTGCCATATGGTACGGAGTATTGGGCTTAATGAGGCGTGAGGCCATCCTCTCCACAGAGGCATCGGCCAGTCAGATCACACATGAATGAACACTCTGATCGGTTTAAAACACAGCATATGCCAACAGCTAGTGATATGGAACCAAACTACTGCTTCTGAGGGGGAAAAAGGAAGAAAAAAAGAGTGATTTACCCAACCTGGGACAGAATCCAACAACCCTCCAAAGAGCTGAAAATGCTCTTGCGAAAAGAAATCTGCCTGATAAGAGTTTGGAAGCTAATTGTTACTGAAAATATTCTCCTAAAAAGAAAGATCCCCATCAGCAGACAGTCTGGGCTCTGAACTACTGCCTCCACTAAAAAATAATGAACATTTAAAAAAAAATAGTCTTCTAATCTGTCTTCCCCTTTTCATTGTCTTTGTCACTCTCTGTCAATTTCAAGTGAAAATGCCATAAAATAAAATCATCAAATCATGTTGACTCCAGAGGAAAATTGGTCTCCAGTGGTGGTTGGATAGGACATAGGCATACTGAATCTCTGCTGAAGACTTCATGTAAAACCCTCCAGAACCGATCAAAGTAATGGACCAACAGACAGACCAGCGGCTGGACGTGCTAACATTGCTAAAAATGGGGTTTTACACAAAGAAAATCTCAAGAATTAAAACATTTATACTTCTAAAAAGAAACTTCTGAGTTCTGCTCTTTAAGGAAAGACATTATCTTTAAGGTTTAAGAGCAAAGCCCTCCTCATTAAGTAGAACGTTTAGCGCATAAAACCAAGATAGATGTTGTTCATGGCATCCGAGCTTCCAGTAGCAAACAGGTGATGTGTTCACAGTAAGTGTTGATGGATGTTATGAGAATAGTTTGCATAGCAGACACACCATCCTGATCCTTCGTCACACACATCCTGTCAACATCTCTGGCAGCTGAAAGATGTGCGAGCTGGTCTGAGAAGGAGAAGGAAATACAGAACCAGAGACAGAAGAGTAAGCGTGTCAGAACAGAGGCCAGCTGTTAACAGCATGAAACGATCCACCAAATTTTCGATCTTGTCTTGTCTGTTTGTGTGTGAACCCGACCACTTGTCAGCGCTGATCACCTGTTAGCTGCAACCGAGGCATGTGGCGACAAGTAATCGCTCAAACCAGCAGCTTTTCTTCCATCAGCTATTGATCCAAGCAAATTAAACATACTGACAGATTAATTAAAACACACATGATAAAGTTTCAACAGAGCGGGGCTGAATAAAAGTGCAGCTGCCACTGTTCAAGAACAAGCAATGAGGGGAGTCATCAAGCGGACAATAAATTTCACCCCCCCCACCCACCTACATTTTCAAGCTTAATAAAAACTAGAGTGTGTGTGTTGTGAGTGTAGACTGAAGGAGAGCGTGCAAGCTCCAAGTGGAAGCTGTGGTTCCCCTGGTTTCCGCGGGGGTCGGTTTCAGCGTGACACCAGCAGGAGCCCGGTCCTGGAATTAGAGGAAGCTAAAGCGGAACATTTTCCTGTTTTCAGTGCATCACCTAACGTCTCTGGCTATATTGGTTTATCAAATGTGATTAGTCTCATTGTGTACGTGTGTGTGCGCGCTTTATATATGATTAGTCCTTCCTATAGAGCAATACAGACTTAAGTCACGGGGTCCCAGACTTTGGACTTCACACCAAAAGGGCTGATTGCTCTGACAGGCAGACATGCTATGTTTATATAAGCGGTTTTGCGGGAAGTTCAGAAGGACTAACTCCACCTGTCAAAAGAAACCTGTCTCCTTTCCTGTGTGCTTTTGCTCTATTTCAGTCCCCTTCGCAGCACACTCACATGCTCCTATACGACTTTCTCGTCTTGTTTTACCTGTCCACCTGCAAAGCCCTCACAGTATGTGAGAAATTCTGTCTGTCTGTCTAAAACATCATGGTCCTTACAAGATTTCATCACATTTCACCAGTGAGAATGAAATTACCGCCATCAGGTCAAAATGTGTTCTTGAGCAGCAGTTTGGTGCGTGACAGATCATTTAAAATACCAGCATATCATTAAAATCTGCTGCAGGGAGTTGATGTCTCTTAATGAAAAGCTCCAAATTGATGGTAAGATTGTAATTATATTTACTAAGCACATGTTCCCCAGATGATTCACCATTTGTATTTTGGATACACAAAAAAGTGACGCGTATAAAGGTCTGTTTCCAACAACTGACTTGGAGCAAATAGTCACATTGTAGTTTTGCTAAAATTTGGCCCTACAGGCTAAACACAGCTGTAGTTTACAGGTAAACAGTCAACGCCGTTGGAAACAGTAAACAAGACACATTGCTTTCTGACTGAGTCATCACAAGATAAAAATAGACAGGAATTTGGTTCAACTGGGCAATTGTTTTTTTTTTGTGATAGGAAGTTTTGGCTACATTTTCATTCTCCTGGAAGAGATATTATATGTATATATATTATATACATTATATATCAGTCATGTCAACTTCTCGAGAAAAACAAAAACCCCATCTTGCAAGCTTAAATTGTTTTTCACCTAATTGAGAAAGTTCAAGTTTCCAAGTTTCAGCTTTTCTTATGCGATACTTGAAAGCACATTTATGTTTCTTTCTTCTTTATAATCCTTTAGAGTATTTCTGTAAGCTCGACCCCAGTGAAAAATGTTATCTGCAGTGCAAGCAAAAATGTATACCTAGCAAAAGTATGTTTTTCAGTATGTTTCTTATTCCGTCCAGCAGCTGTATTTTGAAGCTTAAAGTAATTTGCAGCCTCAATGGGCCCAGAGTGAGGCTCCCAGGTTTTACTCATGTCAACACTTACTTCCCTCACTTATTTCTTTTTTATTTTGAAAATCATTCATTTTTAAAGCACGGTGTCAAACTGTACTCTACCAACGGACAGGGAGAACCATTATACCGTCGTACTACAATGCCAGCAGACCATTCTCTACTGTTTTTTTCACATTTCCCAGCTGAGCACATCTGTGGGGCTGTTGAGATGTTTGAGCGTTGTTTAACAGGCTTGACCAGGAAACCACATGCTGAACACCACAGGGGAGATGCATCACCTGCTAAAAGTAAGTTCTTGGCTTCAGTAGTGTACACAAGTACACATACACAGATGTATGCATGACATGCAGGCATGTACATGTACAGATACACACACATGCAAACTTGCTTCTGTTCTGTTTTCAGTTCTCAACTGTTTTAATCACTCTTTTTCAGGGTTGTCTTAGTTCTTTTGCACAATTATTCCATTGAAGCGATGTTTTCTCTAGCTTGCATCTCATCTGTTGGTCTGTTGTGATGCATTTGAGGCTTTATAAGTGTGTGCGTGTCACTACTTGTGAGATCAACTGTGGCTTCGCAGCGGTCAGGTCATGCTGGAAGTGAGCATGTCATTGGATTTGACAGAAACTCTGCAAGGCACAACCCACACAGGAAGGAAAATACGCTCAGTGTCTGAAAAACACAGATTATACCAAAGAAAAAAGGGGAAAGAACCTCATCAACTCTGTAGCCTTTAAACAGGCCCCACACAGATCAGATGCTTTCAGCAAATTAGACTACTAACTAAGAATTTTTAAACAATGAAAACACCCCACTGTGAAGTACGCTTGTCACTTTTCATCAGCAGCCGCAATTGACGCTGTTCTCATGACCTCTACCTTCTCAGGATATGAACCTGAATCAGATGGATGTGCATACACACACACATTGAGGCACCATAACCTCTCATGCCTGGGAAATACTTTAAGGAAGCGGGGGAAGAGGAAAGCAGGGAAACTAAGAAATAAATAACTCCTTTGTGCAACGGCTACATAAACAGTACAGCACATTACAGATGACTATAGTAGCCCAACTGATAAGAAACTTCCTCCACACTATTGCTGCATGTAGATGTGTATGTGTGAGTTGAGGCTGAGAGAAATCCAAAGAGACATCATGACAAAGACAAACAGAAACAGAGCAAATAAGAAAGAAAACAGACGTACTGCAAGAGAAAGAAAACAGAGACAAACTAGCCCTTACCTTATGTATATATATTTCCCATTCCTGCACTTGTGTCCTTGTTGAGATATTAAACATTTGCAGAATTGCCCTTATTTTTACACAAAGTGTTGAAAATCCAAACCAAGTCAGGCCGGCCAGGATAATAATTCCTAAAGCCAAACAGTGATTGTTATCTATTATAAATATTGGTACAATTCTGAGAACATTCTGCCTTCGTCTCGACTCTGTTTGGAACGTGACGAAACACTCACAACCTGATTTCTGTGGCCAAATAACATCACACAAAAATGTAAACTGGGCCTATTGGATCAGCTGACCCAATTCTTCATTTTGGCGCTATCTTGACAGAGTGAAATTACCAAATGCTCCACAATCTCGACAGTTGGTTGGCAGGCAGAAAGGAGAAAATACAGAACAAATCTGAAACAACATCCATTAAAGGTATGATGTCAGGTCTAACACCATGCGTCTGTGTGTGTCCTATCTGAGTGGCCACGTTTAATCCATTGGCTCAAAAAAAAAAGTTTACTCCAAGTACCATTATCCTGCAAATCGCAGCCCCTGTGGGTAGACTCTTGCCCGGAGAATCTTGGCTCGGTTCGAGCGAGCCTTGAGGAACGTGCCGGAATGAGCAAATCAAGCCTTATTCACTCACTCTGGCATCAAAACCACCCGTGATGTCTGGCATGAGATTTGCCTGCACCTACTGCCAGAATAACTGCCGGCTAGGATTAGAAAAACCACCAACAGTTGATTACAACTGTTGCAACAACTGGAATCAATGTCCAGGAAGGTTTATTTAGTTGGTTGAGGGATATAATAATTTAACAGAGCAGTCTAATTAGGAGCAAATTACAAGGTTCAATCATTCCACAATGGACAGGCTGTATCCATGGTTCTACAGACAGAAATAAGTCACATTAAGGCTGTTTTTATCCACGTTGTTTGATTCTTTTTTCCTTCCACTGGTCAGTCCACCTCTCTATCTCATTTTTAATTCATTTGCAGCTCAGAGTTCTCTTCGTTAAGTTTCCTCATCTCCCTGTAATCCCTAAGGAGCAGGCCCATATGCCAGTTTCCACAGAATACCAACCAGCCATCCGCTCCAAATACATGTTAAATGAAGCTGCAAGAATGTGAAATCCAACGACTGGTATTTATCTGATTCCAGTTCAGTTGGTATGATTAGCGGTCCCAAGCCTTTTATTAGAGCCACTGAACTTTTAAGATCTATCGGCAGGCTTTCTAAAAAATGCTGAGAAACAGAAAGGCTGTGTCTCCGCTTCACGGCAGACGGGTGAAAAACCTGTAAAAACAGTTGGTCTAAATGGTGCATGATGCCAAGTTAAGACCTTACTAGGAGACAAACAGCCAGTCATCCTTTTTCATTTCTCGAGAGAGGTCCTCCTTACAACCGAGAGCTGCAGAAACCAAGATAAAAGCGAGACAGCCAAGCTGCCGCGAGATACGGAGGGCTCGCCCTGCGCTGATGGCTTGGTTTCCACAGCAACCGCACGAGGTGAGAGAGAGGACATAACAGCATAGAGTAAATCTCCTCAGAGAGTCAGGAATGCAGGTGAAGTCTGCCTCCTTTTCCTTTCTCACTCTCTCCCTGTACCTTTATAAATCTTTTTACCCCTTAAATGAACATGCTGAATGGCCTCGCTTCTCCTTTCATAGTTAAGTTTTTATGAATCACATCCCAAAGCTTCCAAGTGCACCATACCTTTTTTGAAATTCCTACATTTCACTTCAGACATGACTTTGATTTCCAGAATCATTTATATTGATGTATAAATCAGGCTTTTGCCAGGGGAGTAATCAGAAAAAGCTTTAGGGGAGAGAGAACACAGAAAGAGTGAATAAAGAGATGAGCGGACAGGGGAGACAGTGAATACTTGGTTTTGGCTGCATATGTAGGACAACAGTGCTGTGGCCAACACGGTGCAAGATTAAGCACAATGAGAATTAAAAGCCGGCAGGTTTTCAAGAAAATAAAGAAAGAAGAGTGAAACGGGACTGACATATGGAGATTGCGAAAATGACAAAACTTCTTTGAGGATTTCTCTTACCTCTAAGAAGCAGGTCCCAGCTGGGGTGTTCTCCTTGATGGAGGCATTGTAGAAGCTGCTGGAGAACACAGGTGTGTTATCGTTAACATCCTGCAGCACAATGTCCACCTTCGCTGTGGATGACAATGGAGGCCGGCCACTATCTGTTGCAACAACGGTCACACTTGGCGCCGGCTCTGATTCAAAATCCAGAGCTGTGGCTGTGGTAATGATCCCTGTGACCGGGTCAATGGAAAACCAATCAGAGTGAGAGTTTTTGCCCTTGAGGAGGCTATATCGGACATCCCCATTGGGGCCCTGGTCCTTGTCCCTGGCAGTAACTTGGAGAACAAAGGAGCCGGGATAGACAACCTCGGGAATAGTCTGTCTGTAGGCCTGCTGGTCGAACAGAGGGGGGTTGTCATTGACATCAGTCACCTGAATGGTGAAAGATGACTCCGCCCTGAGGGGGGGCGTGCCGGAGTCTGTGGCCATAACCCTCAGGTCATATGAATCCCGTTCCTCTCTGTCCAAGACCTGGTCCACATATATCAGGTAAATGATGCTGTCCTTGGTTGTTAGAGCAAACTTCCCATCGCCCCCCTCAAGGGACACATTCACATTTGCGTACTCCCCGTAGTCTGGATCGGTGACAGATATCCGGGCTACATACTGACCCGGTTGGGCACCTTCGGAGATCCTGGGAGAGCCATCCTCACTTAGGAAGATGATGGTCATGGTGGGCTGGTTGTCATTGTAGTCACGTACATGAATGGTCACAAATGCATTGGTCACCTGAGGAAAAATGGTGCATGATTCATATCACTTTGTCCCATCAATATATTAATATTATAGTGGTGGATTTATTCCTCTACCAAGGTGTCCATGTTTTCAGCATAGTTTGTCTGTTAGCAGAAGTAGGGAAAAACTACTGGGCTGTTTTTTATGAATCATGGTGAAATAGTGCAGCATGGGCCAAAGAAGAACCCATTAAATTTTGGAATGAATCTGAATCACGGGGGGGATGCATGAATTATTTCTCGTTTTCATTACCATTGGAAGAGGGTATTTGTGCTGCATTCATGTGGTTTTGAAATTGGAAAAATTAGTTCCCAACTGGGGAAACAAAGTAGGAACATTAAATTTGCATGATGGACTATGCCTTGGTGGAGGTGAAACTTGAGAGAATTGGATTAAATAATAAATTGTAAATAAATTTAGGTAACAATGGCCCTTAGAATTCATATTCTGCAAACAATATAAGAAGTGTCATCATTGAAAGCACTTTGTACGTAATGCAAAGTAATGAATAACCATAAGGCAATTACCTCAGGGTGGCTGGCATTATCCCTGGCCTGGACCACCAGTTCATGGACCCTCTTGAGTTCATAATCCAGGGGCCTATTCAGAGTGATGACCCCAGATTTCATATCCATGACAAAGGTTCGGTCAGGGTCACTCTGGCGCCGGTTGATTTCATAAAGAACCAGACCATTATCGCCCTCATCTTCATCTGCTGCAAACACCTGAGAAAAGAGTCAAACACTGAAATTAAATGACACTGGGACATCTGGATTCACAGAGGAAACCTGCTCTTGAAGTAATAAACCAATATTTGATAAGAGTCAAGACTTGAGCTAACCTGTAGGATGCTGCTGCCTTGTGGGAGACTTTCAGAAATGATAGCATGGTATCTGCTCTGATTAAACACCGGTGCGTGGTCATTGATGTCAGTCACAGTCACTTCCAAGGTCATGGATCCCATCCTTCTTGGGGAGCCCCCATCAAAGGCCTCCAGAACAAGGGTGTACAATGAGCGTTTCTCCCTATCCAGTAGTCCATTGACCACCAGGTCTAGATACAGCACCTTGTTAGCAGACCTCTTCGTCTCCAGTCTGAACGCCTGTCCCACATTGCCCTCTCGAATGGCATAGCCTTGAGTGGTCAGCTGGTCCTTGTCTGCATCTGTTGCAGGCTCCAGGGAAAACCTTGTCCCCACTGCTGTGTGCTCTGGGATCTTAAGAACAGCTTTCTTTTTGGGGAACACAGGTGCATGGTCGTTGATGTCGTTGACGGTGATTGACACCTCAACAGTGACTCCTGTCATTGTGACGGCGATAAAGTTATAGTGATCCCTCTGTTCACGGTCCAGGCGGCGTGCGGTAGTAATGATACCCGTGGTTTCATCGATGTTTAGGTCGCTGCTCACGCCTGTGCCCTCATGGTCCGAGATGAAGTAAAGACCTCCAACTTCTCCAGGTGGTAGCCCAGCACTGATGTCGCCAACAATGGTCCCTGGAGCCTGCTCTTCATCCAGCTGGAGCTCCAGGGCTCCGAGGACGGATGTAGACTGAACAAGTACAAGGGCAAAGCATAAATAAAAGAGTGGCTTCCGTCGCCAGAGACTTGAACACACACAGGGTCCGCTGACCCAAGCCCTTTGTCTTGACCCTTTACTTGTTATCGACATGGCTGGGTTCTGCTACACCTGGGAGAATGACAAAAAGAGAAATAGAAAAATATGAGCCAAAGAAATTTTTCATTTCTACAAGGTCAGATATATTTTATGATGTGTGAATTGAGCTATTGAACCACTTTTTCATTCTCTACTTTAAAACATCTTGAATATTCACTTACTCTCCCTTAGCACAAAATGAAAACATTTTTTTTTCATGGCAAAGTATTTGTCTTAAATTGTTCCTTGACAGCGTGCTAACACTTTTACTATCCAGAACTTATATTAAAGACATTGCCTGATGAATTTCATCTTATTTTCCCATTAGATGGAGATACAAAAATAATGTTTTGGAAGGGACTCTTCAGTTGGATCAGAACGATTTAAAGAAGCATGAAAATGGAAATCAAAATCCGTCCAGAATCCACATGGGCTTGAATCATGTTGAGGACAGAATCATAAACTATATTTATCTGAAGGAGAACACATTTTATTCACTGGGTGAGAACATTTCAAAGTGTCCAAAGCGGTCACGCACTGAAATTCCAAGAAGAAACACATTAAAGACACTGAAATGGGCACCAAGATCCTTTGTACATTTTTTTTTTCATGATAGCAAGTGCTTACACACACACGCATACTTGCAAATACATGGAATGCATGGGAAAGTAAGTCTATAGCTGCTTCAGCAAGGCCTTTATGGGGGAAAGCAGTCATTTAAGACTGTAAGCTTAGCCTTTATGTTCCCCAAACTTTAAATCATGCACAAATCCATAAAGATAATATCCTCCTCATGCTAATACTATATCAATCTTATCAGTCATAGGCTGGATCTAATCATGAGCAGATACACATATTGTAACTGTCCACGAAGGCATGCATCATCAGTCCAGGGTCAAACACTTTTGCCAAAAATTCTTTATGTTGCTGGTGTGCCAGAAGTGTGGATTTGCCTCATCACATGGCATGCTAACGGCCAAAAAAGGAAATCACATGACTTTAAAATGTTCACCTGACAGTGTCTAAGTTATCCTGCAGCTAACCTTCCATCTGGTACTTCCAGCAAGTTTAAACAAACACCAATCATTATTTGCAAATGGTATTTGACCCAGGGTTGACACACATACTTTTGCTCACTGCCATAAAGTTCTGGAAACACAAATTTAACCTGCATGGCTGCTCCGAACTCTCACGAGATAGATGCTCATTTTACCCCTTGATGAAGTCTACAAATATTTAGATTATGTTCATAATGAGACCAACTGTTTATGCTTGTTCCACTTGTATTTACAAGGAAAGATTTATTGAGCGTATAACTCTTTAACTTGAAAACATCCTGCGATGAGGAGGACCATCGAACCCGAACATAAATCATTCATCACACTTTGAGACCAGAGAGATGCTAGATTAAGGATCTTCTACATTGAAAACCTTAACTTTCTGGAAACTGACTGAGCCCTGCATTTATTAGCGAGTGTTGGGGGCAAGTCATCAAAACTCAAAATGTGTGATGCAGGCAAAGGGCCAGCAGCAGACAGGAGGAGAGTTGTCAATGGAGGCCTTTGCTGTCCAGCCATTTTCACCCAGACAATCACTCCCCTAGTGCATGTATAGTCTGGACAGTTAACTTAAGGAATGTCCTCAACCTCTAGAGAGAAAGCCAGCCTGCTGCCGGGTGCTTTATCTGCACATACGGTGAATTGAAGCATTCAGACTCAAACATACAAAAAGACCATGGAGTGACCTTCATGCAGGCAGATGGAAAGGCTGACTACCATTCCATATATGGAATAAAAAAGCAGCTTCTTTCTAATAGATACCTGCTCAACAGAGTGAAGGTGAAATTAGCAGTAGGAACAGAACCCACAAATTAAAAAAAACAACAACTTATAAATGCATGAATGTGTTTGGTTTTCATTTGTAGTCTGAATCATATTGACCAATTTGGAAACCTGTAGGCCATTGTCTGTTGACC
>JAOWBC010000182.1:14068058-14085733 GCA_028566105.1 Hypoplectrus providencianus
TGTGTGTGTGTGTGTGTGTGTGTGTGTGTGTGTGTGTGTGTGTGTGTGTGTGTGTGTGTGTGTGTGTGTGACCATGCGATTATAACAGAGAAATGGAGAAAGAGTGGGTGGAAATTGAAAGATGACAAGAAAGAGTGAGAAAATAATACCAAACAAAGAGTACAAGGTCAGGGGAGTCAAAAAAAATATATGTTGGTATGGCGTGATAACTGAAGGTGAAGCAGCAGCTGCCATCTACCATCACTCATCGCCACTACACATCAAAGCATGTTTAATATCCCACAAGGACAAGTTGTCAAGCCGAAGCGAGTCCATGACTCCATCAAACATTATTACATCAGTGGTGAAACTGGGATAAATAGCCTTTAAGTAGGCGTATTTTTAATTGTACCTGAGAGTTAAACACTAATTCAACACTGACTGGACGTAATTAATACATAAAGAAATATTCAATGTCATGTGGAAGGCCTAAGAAAGCACACACATATACCTAATATTTCTCAACTCATAGGGTATGAACTTACTTGAATTCCTTATAGAGTTATATAGGTTCACATTTTGGAGGTGGGTCCCTATATGTGGCAACATGAACAGACAAAAATGTTATGAATACCTGCACCCACACACACAGATTATACGAGAATAATCAGGGAAATTGGTAATGAACGGACAGAGGAAAAAGTTAAAAGACAAAACACACTCAGCTGATAGCCAAAACAGGATTAGTAGAAGGGAAACCAAAGAGCCATCTCGTAACTGAAACACACTCACACACTGACAAACACACATACAGGCAAGCACACACTTTATCTTTTTCCGCCGTCCACCCAATCAGCAGGGTGGACTAACAGCAAATCAGACAGAAAAAAGTCATACCAGGTCATGTTGTTGTATAAGAAAACACATAAACATTAATCAAAGTGATAAAGGGTTTTCTGAAGAGTTTGCCAGCTAACAGAGCAACATTTTCTCTGGGTGAAAAGAGGTCATCATCCTTCTGATAGCAGTGGTACAAGTATAATTCCTCTAAGGGAGACTAGGACTTTGATTCTTCTTCAGTTCACAAATCTATTTAACTATCAAAAACTGTAATTACTCATCTCTAGTTCAGAATATGGAACAGAAACTTAGCTTATTAGTTATTAAATTCTCCATCAAGTCCTGGGTTAGTGTCGCGCCAACAGCTGTTCTCACAAGAAAATGCCTTTGTATCATGTTACTCCATTATATTTCTTGTGGTTAAGCCTGGGAATTAAGTCTGTCTGTCTTTGTTTTAATTTGTTCTACAGAGTTTAACAGCCTCATCACTTAATAATGATGGAATTAAATCATGATAAAAAGATGGGTTTGATGCTCCAAATGAAAAATTAAGTGCAGGACTGATCAATAGGGCTTTGATTCTCTGACAGAAATATCAATGGTAAACAGCACAGAGAAACAGTTTTGATCCTCCCAAAGGCCACTGCTTTCAATCTCTGATTTATCATGAAACCAAAAAAACTTTTCTCAAGCCAACTTTTTTCTCTTTTTCCCTCCCTTTGTCTCACACCACCCACACACACTCAACCTCCGAATCCCTTAACTTGCATAACACGTTGCACTACCTGAGCTGCGGTGCCCTACATGCAGCTCTCAGCTTGCTTTAAGTGTTTGAAGTCACCAGAAGCTCAGATCACCTCCCTTTCTTCATTAAAAACACATGAGACTCTACACACACAGCCTCTCTCTTCCTCTCTTGCCTCAGAGCTTAGACACCTCTCATCCATCATACACCCAGATGGACAGCAGTTACCACATTTCATTCATGTCCGCTCAGAGCCTTTTCCCACATTTATCTCTTCATGTGACTAATGAAATTAATACATCACTTTATTCAGAAACATGTGTGCATTTACTGCATGCACATGCCTGCACCAGTCTCACCCTCAATAGGAGAGAATCAGCGGAGAGAGATCCGAGCAAAAATGTCTCAGCTGGCATATGAAGGATCACACCAGGACACTGTGTTGAGACAGCAAGTCAATGAATCAATTAGTGGATATACGGACAATTTATCAACAATAATTAAGAAAAATGTCAAGCAAAAATGCCAAACCCCTGCCGGCTTTTGACATTTTATAGACTAAACAGTTAATCTTTTAATTTCTGCTGATGGAAATAGTCATTAGCTGCACCCCAGTGAGATATATCCATCAACTAGTGCATTCAAAGGCCACACACTTGCTCACATGCATACATGTGAGCACAGAAGCAAACTCACTTCTTCCATTCATCCTCCTGCAACAACGAGAAACCCAGAGTTCTAACGACCTAGCCACACTTTGGCACCCGGGAGCCAATGTCACAGGTCCAACCCACAGTGGAGAAGCACAGGATGAGGAAACTCGAGCTTTAGAGGACTTCCATCTGCAGCTTCCTCCAGGAATGTAACAACCCATTTCCAGCAGTCATTATCCCAGATCTGAATCTAAAGGCTTGGGCTTGTTCCGCTGACCAGTTTGGATAAGCGTCATATGTCACATTTGAAGATTACATTGTTGCAAGTAAAAACATTTTATACTTTTTGGAAAACTTTTTGAAGAGGTGGATCTGGTCCGAAAGCAGCCCTTGCAAAGCTTTGTGGAAAACAGCTACTATGGTACACTGTATTTATTAACCAGTTTCTGTGGTATTTCCCATTTCACTAACCTGATTACACTATCAGGATCCTTTCTGTCTGGATGGGGACCATAAATAATGGCAAAAGCGGTTACTTCAGAACTGGGCCTTAGAACAAACAAAAATGAAACTGCACCATCTGAAAACTTCTGATAGTCAATCACTCTGCATCTGACAGAATACTCCAGTCATTTCCTTTGATTGGTTGAGACAGTCGGGCAGTAATATCTTCTCCAGAGCAGCAGATAGATGGGTCTTCATACTGCAAGAAGAGAGGTACGATCTGTATTTCCCCAGGGGAAAGACTACAGTACGCTGTCAGAGAATAATCTTCAGCTCAAGCAAAAAAGATGAGGTATGACTCAGGATGATTATGTAGCAGGGTTTGATTGATTTTGCCAGAGTTTATTTAAAATGATTATGTTTCTGCGACCACACATGGAAAAGCAGGGCCTTCTATCTCATCATTCAAACATTATCATCAAACTTGTAACAACTAGAATGAAAAATGAAACAAGCAAGAATAGTAAGCGGAAAAGTAATATTTTTAGGTTTTGGCCAGCTGAAATGTTCACACATATTGGCTGGTTTGTCCTAATAACAACAGTTTTCATATTTCTATGAATATTCATGTTCTTTTTGGGCAATAATTGTGTTTTTGAACCATCTTGACTGCCTAACTAACCTAAAAATATAACATCATTGTCTACCAGAGGTCTCTTGGGACCCCTGTGCCCTCGACCCTGCGACCTTGGCGCAGTGGAGTCGCAGCCACAGCTGGACAGGCAGCTTCAGAGACACGGGGATGAGAGCAGGAAGCTGGGCAGGCAGGTACAAAGAGAACATAAATGCTACCATACCACCAGTATGATGACAACATTACAAAACACAAGATTCACTCTCTGTGGATTCTGTGACACAAGAAATACTTGAAAACATCCAAAATGCAAAGAGCAGCCTATATGGCCTTAGCCCCACATGGTTGAAAAACTCACCAGTACCTCGTACAAACCAACTGTGTAATTTTTAGGAAGCACTCTCTCTGAATGTAAGCACACACACAGCTCAAATTTTACAATGGTGTAATTAAATTTCACGATCATAATCGCAGCAAGATGGCAGCATTGGTGATTGCAGCTGCCATGGCAACCAAGAGGCCCTCGGGGTAATGTTAATGAAATGTGGAGCAATCAGCAAAGGGGATTCCTTATCAATGGGAATCTTATTTTGTGGCTCTACTACTAAAGCTATTAATAACTGCCAGGCCCTCCTGTGAATGAGTGATGCAAACAGAAGTGGGTTTCCAAGAAACTGAATCTACTCCATCACGCAATGCATGCCGAAGCTTAATGCTGGTTATAGTTCACATGCTGTCTAATAAACAGCAATTACATGAAATCCTCTCAATATTGGGTATTTGGTTTATGTTTTGTCTAAGGCGGTGGTCTGAGAGGTAAATAAAGACACCGACACAAATCCCAGGCATCAGCAGTGAACAGTGAGTGAAAGACGGAGGGTAAATACTTCCACTGGCTACTTGTGGAGCCAGGGAACAGGAAAACAATCTTTAGTTTCTTGGTTGGCTGTCATCTGCTACTCATTCAACACTGTGGTTGAGTGTGTGTTGTGTTTCTATACTTGTGAGGACAAATGGGTGGTCAGCGTCTCTTTGTTTTCCATGTGCTAATTTAGCAATTTAACCAATCTGTGTGGAGAATTAGTATTTGATTGTGTGTAATGTTTGTGTGTGTGAGAGAGAGAGAGAGAAGGAGGGAGAGGGGTGGAGGGTGTCTCTGAGTCACTTTCCGATATTTGTACTCAGCGGCTGATTTACCATGCATAAAAAACAAAACCCAGGAAAAAACATTTCTGGGATACAATTAGACAGATTTTTGTTTGAGCTGCAACATTTGGGTGGGAAGATGTTTTCTGTTCCCCCCCTCACTCTCTTTCTCTCTCTCTCCCTTGGCAGCACTCCCTGATTTGAGTTGATGAGCTGAAGCAGATATTACACCAAAGCCGTCACTCTCTACAGTTCTCTCTGCAATATTGTATGTGTGGTGTCTTCATATTCTTAATTAACTGCTCAGACATTCAGGCTTATAGGATAAAATCATGCACATAATGAAACTTGACAGAAAAAGATGAAATTGTGCTCTCATGTGGGTTTTGTGGGAGGCACAAAGAGGACAACGGTGTATACAGTACAAGCAGGATTTCAGTGTCAATGTGGGTGGCGAATGTGCAATTTGATTACATTGTATATCTCCAGAGTTTAAAGTAAACTCTCAAGATAAATTAATATTTACAGAAGAATAAAGCCTCAACTTGGAGATTCCCTAAAAAAAAGGGGGTCCCCAAAAAGACCACTGAAGACTGTGGATGGTGTTTTTATAAAATGATTTTTTTTTAATTATTAAAGTACAGGTTTATGATTCTCATAAAGGCTTTTCATAAGAGAATAAGATGCATAAACCGTGCCAAGTTTCATGCCCCAACATGCACCCCAAATAATCCTGCATACAATGAGGGGAATGGGGGTTGGAGGGTGGTGGGTACTATTCAGTCACCTCCCCCAAAAATTGCAACATAAGTCTTTTAACAGAAGAAGCGCATACATGTTTAACAAAGCCCTGGTAAAATAATAAAGCACTTGACCCTGGCAGATGAGGTATCACGCTCATACATTTAGCTGCACTGAGCCACATGATGTGCAAGGTAAAAAGCAATCTTGTCTTATAATAAATGAAGAGAAATACATCTTTCGACATCGAGGTCAGGGGTCAAGGTGGACACCTCATCTGCCATATCAGCATTAAACTGCTTAGAATTTCAATGACTGCATCCTCTAAAAGTCCATATTATTACTTCAAGAATCAAGGTATTCAGTAAAAAATGTAAAGTATCCAACATTTGGTTCAGTCTGCTCCTGTATGAGTTCCTCTAAGAAGCTGACGTGAGTAATTATGAGTTGTTTGTACAAACATAAGTTCGACTCCGTTGCAGCCGCACCAACAGATTCCCATATGGTTTCTCTTAGAAAATGTCTTGCTGCACGCCTCATCACTCTGCAAAGAAACCAAACTCTTACTGGTTATATGCAGACCAGAGGCTGAGGCTGAGGCCGATGTTCTGCAGAGCTCGAGCACATGAGAACATGTAAGTGGATAGTGTAATAATGCAAAGATCCGTATCCCTCCTTACAGCAGAAAACCAGGAGCTGGATGCCAGCAGACACCAGATATGACTGGAATAACTATTGTGGTTAGGTACTTAAATATGCCCCTGGGTTCCCATTTTTAGCTTTCGGCCATGTAAACATATACGGACAGAACTGGCTGCTATAAATATACTTTGTGTAAAAAAGAAAAAAACTGTCAGAGTGTATTTTCTGGATTTTTAAACTATCGAAAATCTTTTTGCATGTTTGACATATTATGCAATCTTTGTTGTCTGCTAAGAATGTCTCTGTGCCAATTTTGCAGTCTGTTTTCATAATAAAAAAAAAACTGGAAACAATCATCAGCAGCGCATGCCCTGCTGTACTTAATCATCTAAGTGCCTTGCTCATTGGCAGCCATGAGTAATTCAGATGCTCTCCACTAGTGACGCCACACAGTCTTCCTACACTGTCACATCAGATGGTGTCTCCAGGAAATAGTCCAAAGTATCCTGGCCCACTTTGTGCACTTCATGGTGTTTCCCCATTTAGTGGTTCTGTCCTCCCTCCAAAACAAAGTGGATTCTCTAAGTTGGAAACCTTGAAGGAGGAAACCGCTCACTTAATATAATCAAATATATCCCTAAGACATAAAAAAGCCTATATGCTGGCCTACTAGACGAACCTCCTTTTCATGTGTAGCATAAGGGCTGTGCTGTTTTCTCTTTTTCCAATCTGGATGTTACGGTGGTCCGGCTGTGACTTGGGATCAATAACCAATATGCTGCATAACCACATCCATTGATCCCATATAATACTATTGTAGTCCCTCTACTATGGTCTCCCCACATCCCAGTAGCCCGACCGGCTACCACCTCTTGCATGCAAGGTGTAAATGCAGGGTGCACCCATCTATATGGAAGACCAGAAGCTTCCACCCATCCAGAGCCAATTTCTCTACCTTTTATCCCTTTTTGATGTGATGCATCAGTGAACACGGAGGATGAAAGGAGCTGTCACTTACATTCATCTGACCCAGTCCGCAGCTCTGGATGTGCGCTCTGGATATCCCCTCCAAAACTGATTAGTATGCAAACGGGTTTCCAATTCCCCCTCAACGACAGACAATCCACCAGGACTAAATCTTGAATGGAGCCGCGCTGGCCAGCTGGACAAGGCTTCTTTAATTTTGTTGTTTTTACATAATATCCACAAGAATGACAGCTGAGCCAAATCCACAGATTCCCCGAACCGGTAGACCAGTAGGTTCCTCCAGTGAAGGGTCTTTTTTTTTTAACGTCCTCGTGTCAGGTGAGCGCGCTTGGATCAGCTGTAAAGGGGGAAAAAGCTCCACGATTTCTTTGGTGTCTGCAGAAGAAAGGAGCCGTCTGTGGCCCTGCAGTGCTCTACTCGCTCCCTCTCGCTGATCCTAAACGTTTCTCTCCTCTTTTTCTCCTCTCTCAGCATCCAGTCACTCAGACGCGGTGTGTGTGTGTGTATGTGTGTGTGCTGAGACAGAGCCGCTTCAGGGCACCGTGCACCTCACCGACTGAAAGCCGACTCCTCCGCCACAAGGCCCAGCCCCCCTACTCTCCTCCTCCTCCCTCCTCCCTCCTCCTCCTCCTTCCCTCACCGACTTGCTAATTTATTCGGGTAGCTACACAAAAGGGGGGACAGAAGAGAGGGAGGCTGTAATACAGTGGGGAGTGAGCGGGGAGAGGAGATTGGAGAGCAGACTTTGGTGCCCCCCAGCTCCGTTCAGTGGAAGTAGTCTTTGAGACAAAGGAGCGCACCATCAACAGAGGAGTTTAGCTCAGCATGGCACATTATGCATGGAAATGAATCATTAACAGCATCGTTTCTACATGGGCACCTAAAATTACAACATGATTTAGATGGACCCGACATAAAATTCACAAAATCACATAAGTCCTTGTGAACATTTGGGGATATTTTCACCCAGTTGTTTTATATTTAATAAATCAACTAAAATTGATGTATTTTTTTAGTGAGGCTTTTTCTTATACATTTTAATTATTATGGATTTATAAAGATATGTACATACATATGGTACTAATAACAAATCATACGGTTTGAGGTTCCCCAAATTAATATGGACATAATCCTGTAGGATGAATAATTTTCTAAATATTTTTTTGCTGTGGGTTAGCAAGTGTTGCATATATTGGCTGTACAGACATTTGACTTCTCTCAAATATCATGGAGCTAGATGTAACTTTGCTTCTGGTGCTCAAAGTGCCAGAAAATAGATTTGGAAAAACTCAACAGCAGGGTAATGAGCTTTTTTATTTATTGATTGATTGATTTATTGATTTATTTGATAGCAAAAGACAGAGTGAAAGTTAAAGAACGTGGGGAAGACATGCAATCAAGGGAACCAAACTTGGCTCAAACCTGTCCCGCCTACCTACATGAGCCAAGCATTAGTGGCATGACTTCACCAGTGTGTATGCAGCCACTATTCAGCATCTCACACCAGAAACATTTAGATTGATAAATAACAATAAAGGAACACTAAACAGGAACAAAAGGTAAGGGTAAAACCATAAAATTGTTAATTTGGGATGAACTGTCCCTTTAAGACTATAAGCAGTGGAGCAGGCTGGGCTGTGGTTCACACACACACATACACTTTGGACTGCTAGCATCAGCAGGATGGGAGCCATTCATCACCCCAGATTTTAGGTCATGGCTCCACCTGCATCGCTGAAGCAGAGCAAGGGAGGCGGTGTGGAGGATGTTAAGGAGGTGTGGAGGTGGGAGGTGTGAACATGAGGAGGGGTCTGTGGGTGGGAGTTGGATCCAGTGGCCAAGGACAGCAATCAATCCATCCCCTCTCTCTTTGAGGCCCACATGCCCAATGTCTGTGTATGTTGCAGTCAGTGAAGGGAAATGGTGCATTTACACTTTCACCAGTAAGTGTCCATGTTCACCCTCAGTGACTGTGACATGAGGACCAGACAGAGTGGATTCAGGCTCATTTAGCTCTGCAGGAGACCCATTTACATGAAACACTGTTTGGTTTAGAGTTGAATACAAAAAGCAAAGATCCATGAAAGACAAACAAACATAATGTTCCTGTTTCCTCATATTGTGACAGTGGTCACGTGGGGATTGAACCATCAGTCATGGCAGTATTTGTGTCATGTGGTGCCTCTTAAAATTAACAAGGTATAAAAATCAAATCCCAAAAGAACAACAAGGAAGAGAGGGATTTGAAGTACAGTTATGTTTGTGATGGAAACCTCTTTCCCGAGATAGATTTTTTTTTTAAGCCTGTGTAGAACCTCACTAATGTTAAAATCACTTTCAGGACAAAAATGCTTGGATTTTTTTTTATACATTCAGCAACTGTGGAGTCATATACACGAACAGTTGGATTAAAAAAAAGCAACTTCATCCTCAGCTATTTTAAACTCTAAACTGGTACTATTGATGTTTTTCTTTGGAAGTTGTTAAGTACCAGTAAAGTATTTTTCTCTCCTTAACAAGCCTGATACAGAATTCACAACAACACTTGGCATCTATTTCATTCTATTCCTACCCTTTGTTGTTATCCTACTAAGTTTAACTTTATTGTTTTAGGATGACAGCATGTGTTGGATAAGATTACCAGTGGATACCATGTGTAATCTAACTCTCATTCTCACCTCCTCACTGAACCCCAGGCCCCAGATACGCTTGCATTTCTAAGAAAACATACCAAAGGGTTAACATGAAAGATTCAATTTATAGTGGAGATAGAAAGTGATCCACCAGTTGATTGTGCTTCGCCCCTGTTAGCTGTGAGTTATGAGGACTGTAGTACACATGCATGGATATACTGGCTGTTTGTGAAGAGTTGTGGTCGGCCACAGAGACCTGACAGCTTAAAAGTCTTGCTAAGTTTGAAAACATACATGCTATTTTTAAAAAATGCATATGGCAACCAATAAAAAGAAGAAAAATATCTTTCAAAATATGCATGAGTGGAGCCATGCCCTGCCTTTAAATGTCTAAAGTACAACTGACAGCTTAGCAAAAAAGGTAACCAAGACGTTACAGTTTAGCGCAAAGAAATCAAAATCTTGACATTTCCAAATACAACTGGTCTTTTTTCCCTCCAGTGGAGTCGCCCCCTGCTGTTCATTAGAAAGAATGCATGTTTTAGGCACTTCTTCACTTGCTTCCCTATGTTACCATTTGGGTGAAGAAGAACCTCAGATTTCTTTCAGAGCGAACTTTACGTTTTTGTTAAATCCAATATCTTTCCTTTTCCTTGCAGAATCTTGATTTGTCCTTGCATGTGTGCGTGCATGTGTGTGTTTGTGTGTGTGAGTTGGTTCAGCATCAGTTTTTGTTGTGTGAACACTTGCCACAAAGCTGCAATTACACAGCTTTAACCAATAACAGATGTCTGAGGAGCGACACTTTTGGTGGGGCTCCCCACGATGGAGTAAGATTTATATCGCCGCCGCACACATTTAGAATTATAAAATCTGTCTTTGCCTCCCTGTCAAATACAAACACACACGTATACACACACACGTACACATACAGACATATATTATGAACACTGAGTACTGTCAGAGCATTTCTTTGGCTCCTGTGCCTTTCCTGTTTGTCAGTTCCTCCCTCTAACCTCAGAATCCACAGCCTGACCGTGATAACCTCAGTATACATTTCAAACTTTGAGCACACCTCCCAGATTTCAAGTCTGTCAAGCCTGAGATAAGCCTTGTATTTATTCTAACTCCATACATTCATCATGGAACTGATTAAACCAGCGGTCACAAATGTAAAGTCCCATTAAACCATTAAAAAATAAGTTAATCTGGTCTTTCGAGCATCAACTGATATCCTTTACAGATTGTAATTATCCTGGACCTACAGTTTGTTCATCATGAACACAACATAGAAAATAAGTGTGACCCGGTGGTTAGCTAGAAGCTGTGAGGTCAGCTGGAAATGCATCGTTAGGAGCTAATGGAGGGGACTGTCTATATTGGCTGTACAAATGGACTTGTTGGCTGGGTCTCCTTGTCCCGATGCTTTGCAAACACACCCAGTTGACCGCAGGACTGTGATGTGAATCAAAGCAGCAAATTAGCCAAATTGGCATGTTTGCATGTGCAGTGGACTGGAGCTAATTTTTAAGATTTCATCACTTGAAATAAAGATGATGTGAAAAATGTAACATAACAGGTATCCTTCCTCTCTTCAAAATCCTCTGGAAAATGTATCTGAAATGATTCCTTGGCTGGCAACCAACCCGGTATCACTCTGTATATCCTGGCAGCTCCATCTCTAAAAGGACCTAATGTGTCTCTTTCCAACATGTCGTATTTCATTCAACTGTTATCACTTCATCTCTCTGGATTCAGTCCTTTTCCTGACACACAAGTCCATATCTACATAAAGGACTGCACATACATTAAATTTCATTTTTCTGTCACTTAATTCTGTCTCTGTCTCTCCCTGGACCATACATCCAACCCTGTGTCCACGCAGGTGTCTGTCCCGGTTATCTGATCCACCTTTCCTGTGCGGCAGGATGGGATGAGGTCACAGCTCCACTCTCTGACTCTGTGCCAAGAGAGGAAAGAGTGGTGGCTTAATCAGACCTTCCTTTCCCATGGACAAAATGTCACTGTCTGGACTCAATGAGGTTTTCATTCGATAAGCGTTTTTTAACCTGAAAGAAAAAAAAAAAACTTCAGTGTTTTAAAGTATAAGCCTGGCAATATTCTATATTTGTCTTGTTGTCAACAAATCCAATCCAAATAACTATATTTGTAATATATCTTAAGTTACACCCTCAGACTCCTGGGTTCTGTGTTTTTTGACGAATCCATCCACCACAACTACCTCCATATGAGGCCTTCAGCGCTCTTCACTGTTACCCTATTTCCTTCTTTGTTCCCTTCATAATTAGGGCATCACCAAACAATAAATGTAAATATAGGACATAAATGTATAAGCTACCCTTAAGGTCCTTTTCTGTGGAAAGGAAAGTCTCACATATGTTGTACTCCTTAACTTCAAAAGCAGTAATTATCTTACACTAAAGAAGAATTTCACATTTCAAAAAAATCCTTGAAATTATGAAACAACACACACTCAAACACTATGGGCACTTTCACAAGCCTTTTTTCTTTTTTCTGAAGGGCCTTCCTTCACCACTGGCAACAAATAGAGTTGTATTTGTCCTCATCGGTGCCTGCAGGGTATTCTTAGGGAGATTATTATAGCTTACTTTACTCTGAGGCCGGCTTGCCTACCATGCAACCACACACCAGCCCAATGACTTTGGCTTTTCTTTCAAAGCTACTACGTTGTGCATTTCTGCAGATGTCACTGAGAGGGGACCCAAAAGTTAAGCATTTAGGAATAGGATGAAGTGAATATAAATGTATGGGAGGACTGTTTTTGTTCTGAAGAACAGAAGAAAAAAAAATGTGTGTTTCCATTTTTTTTCTTTGTATGCTGGCACCACATTTCCTGATGGTTATGTGTAGTTTCCTTCAGACCTTTTAAGCCGTTTCAGTGATTTTTACATGTGCATTGTTTGTGTGAGCTGTCTGTATGTACTGCAGCTTTTGGACTATTCTTGGTAGAGACTGAGGATAAATAGACGTGAATGACAGAGCAGGAAAAGGGCATTGTTATAAGGAACTCAAAGAGCGAGTACTTCCCCAGAGCTTTGCAGGATGATATCACACAAAGTGTTCCACATCCAAATGGAAAAATGTCTGAAATAAAGTGTTCAAAGCTGTGATATCATCACGGCAGCCCCTCACCCCTAAAGTACCTGCTATATACAGAACAGTACTTTCCAAAATCCATCATTAAATCCTCTTTTCACTCAGGAAAGATTTCTGCTAATTCTGAGCTTCATATTTCAGCCTTATCTTGAATTACGTCACCTCCATAATGTGCTTAGAGTTGAAAGAAATGTTAAAACCCGTCTTTCTCCGACTGAACTGCTAGAACTTCAGAGAGCTCTACTTCTCTGAGTAGAGGCTGGCCTGCTTCCACTTGGCAAGCTCCACCTGAACAAGGCCTCCCAGCATTAGCTGAACATTTGCTGAGAATCTTATCTTCAACGCTCAAGCGTGAAGGTCGTAACTTTTTCATATCAAGCTGCGATCTTGAGGTAAAGAGTGAAAACAGGAAAGTAGCAGTCCAGGTTAACGCTGCAGTTGTAATGTCCTTTACTCTCTCTGTATCTTTACATGCAGGCTGATATCAGAGAGGGAGATTAAACAGTTCCTCTGACGAGCTTCCAGGTTTTGTACGATGAAGGAAATTTCTGGGTCACAATACATCTGACGTTTCTTTTCCACTTTGTTTGGAAGATGATTGCCCTCACGTCTCTTGTATCTCTCTTATGAATATAACTTACAGGGGGTTATACTGGTGTGTACTCATTTTCTTGTTTCTTGATGAAAACAAGCCATTATCACAGTTGTGCAAGGAACAGTAATCTCACTAGTTCAGTCCACCACAGGATGCAACTTAATTTTGCCATAGAGAGGAAATCATTTCGGAAGCCTGGTTTAAATATCAATGTCTCAGATCCAAGAGGTGTTGGCTCCTATCTCT
Source organism: Hypoplectrus providencianus (assembly GCA_028566105.1). Lineage (NCBI taxonomy): Eukaryota > Metazoa > Chordata > Actinopteri > Perciformes > Serranidae > Hypoplectrus > Hypoplectrus providencianus. The sequence goes on from JAOWBC010000182.1 coordinate 14,081,482, forward strand.
GTACATCTCTTCACCTGGGACTCTTTTGTGATGACACCTTTCATAACTCTTCTTCTCTCCTTCTTCCTCTCCTTTCATCGCTATCTTTCAATACATGACTTGGATGTCACATCAACACAATACCTGCGGACGGCATCCTCCTCTTGTCACACTCTCCCCCCCTTCCCGCTAATTTATCTCTCCATGACACCTCCCTTCCTCCCTGCTATCAGAATGTTTTATTGTTACGAAGCAAATACCCTAAGCAGGCAGATCCACTAAATCAGGATGGCCTCGATTTAGGAACTGATATTGTTTAGGCTGTGCGGAAACTATTTAGCTGCTGGCTGATGGGCTGCTATAAAACCTTGGCGACCATGAAAGTTTAGCAGAAATGAAACAACTCTTTTCCAGAAAAATGCTGTAATTGCCAAACAGTTTTTGTGCAGATGTATCTATGTTACACTGATGATGCCATAAAAATTTCTGTATTCATGACAGATATATTACCTGTAGGGTCGTGTGGTAATATAAAGCAGCGCTGTCAGTGTTGATAAAGGTAATTTCCAATGGAATAACATTAAATGTCAGTATTACTAAATATGTGTATTTGTCTGCAGAGAGTAGACAGCTACAGCAGCCATAGAACAGTAGAGTACTCTCATAGTGGCTCATTGCACTTTGTGAATAGCTGCTGAAAAGCGTCCCTACCCCACAATGTACTTCTAATACAAGCGTCTAGCAAACAGGAAGTAGCCAAAGCTGAGAACTTCCTGTATAAGCCCATCTACTGGCCAGCTTCTGCACTATGGGCACAGGAGGTTCCTGAATGCGTCCTTAGTGTGTGTGTGTGTGTGTGTGTGTGTGTGTGTGTGTGTGTGTGTGTGTGTGTTTGCCATTCAGCATTCCATCCCCTTTGCTTCCTTCCCTGCTCCCGGCCTGCTGATGCACGGCATCGTGGGAAAGAGCCAGTCGCACCTCTTGCACACCACCCTCACTCACTCACCACACACATAAAGCAGCACAGACGGGGACAGATTTAGTGGGTGTTGCTAACCAGATGTGTTGCCGCGTGGAAATCTTATGAAATTGCGCCGTCGTTAATGTGCCACCATGATTCCAAATTTAGAGCGAATCGATAACGAGTCTGTGTGTGCCTGTGTGTGTATCTGTGAGTGTATTGGGGCCATATTAAAAGTTGTTCAGTCAAAGATTTATAATTCTACCAGATTCTTAAGATGGTTGTTTGTTGAGGCTCTTTCCCTGTCCAACAAATACTAAATGTTGGTACTTGATGGCCTTGGAACGAGACTCCAGATCCCATAATGCACCTTTAATGTCAACGCATTCTGTTATTGTTGCCAGAATTAATTATCATCTCACTCCTTCCAATACTGCTGCCAAATTCAGATGTCAATGTTTGATCTTGAAATATGTGAAATGTGTTCTGTGTTACCTTTTAGAAAATTCAAAGCTATAATATTTAAATGTAGCAGAATATGTTTCCAAAAAGATAATAATACACAATTTTAAAATGTATTTAAGTACAGTAATGTTCACCTCCATGTGATCTTTCTTTGCATGCCAAAGGATAATGTTCAGGACCAGATTCATTCCCTCAGAACAAACGGCACACACACACACACACACACACACACTCCCTTCCGTTCATCGCTAGTTCCCCAAAATAAAATTTACAACTTTATTTGACAACAATAAGTCCTCTGTTTATACATACACACGAGCATGGTGCGTGTGTTATGGGACGTCTTAACCTTGGCTCAGCCTGTAAAGTGTGTGTCAGAGACTTCAGAAGGAAAAGGAAGATGAGAGGGTCAAGTGCGTCGGGGGGAGATAAGTCGTCCCTCACGTTGCCCTTCTGAATCAGCTGCTTCCTGTTTATTGTTGCACTGAAGTGTTGTCCCATGAAGATAACAAGGATTTGAACTTTGACCCCGGCGGAACAGAAACACATCCTGCGACGGATGCCATATTGTTCGGCGCCTCGTAACGCCTCATCATGTGACCAGAGTGACCTGCCATCTACTAACATTTGTACAGTTTGTACGTCATTGCGGATCATAGTGCAGCACTGTGATAGATGGTTTTTAAAGTAGGTGTTTGAAATTATGGTTTGTAAAATGATTAATTGCCACCATTTGCCCAAAATTGCTTGGATGCAGGCTGTTAAATAAGTGGACGGATGTGGAAAAAATTTGGTGAACTTTGTAGGATAAAGCAGATCCCATGTATATTTCTAATAGCAGCAAATCAAACACCTGTTTCCTTCACTGAAAACAAAACGTCCCCAAACATTCGGTAATATATTAACACAGCTTATTTGAATTTTTGTTTTTCCGAAGAGGGCTTTAAATGTCCCACATACACTGAATAAAACTCTAAAGAATCTGGCTTTACCTTTCAGAGCACAAAACAATCCCTGAAGTAAAATCTGTTATTTGTTCAATAAAGTTGAGGGCATAAGTTTACATTAAGACAGAAGGAGTTGATAGATTACACTCAGTGTTTTATGATACAGTGTTCTCAAAACTTTGCCTATCTTCTTGGAATCAGAGAGCAGGAACTTAAGGCCACTTTGAGTTTGGAATACGGTCAAGAAAAACTCCAAAATCGGCTCCGTAACTCTCACAGCTGTCTGCGGCTGGAGCCAGGGCAGAAGCTGGAGAATTTTCTGCGTCCTTCCTAGGGTGTGATTTATGTCCACACCGGTCTTCTCCCAATGCTCCCACTTTGTTTGGTTGTTTGTTTTTTTTGAAAGATATTGGGGTTTCTTTTCCCAATAAATTGTTTGCCGCAGGACAATAATCAAGATAAGGTAATGCTCGTTTTTTCCAACCAGTGCCACACGCAGTACAGGTCACAATATGTTTACATTATGGAGAGCTGTGTGGGATTTCAGAGGGATTAAGGCCAGGAGATGGAGAGTCTCCAACAAAGCTCATATTTGTTCTTAAGGATGTTTAAGATAGTTTGGCAAAGTGACAAACGTATGTAGAGACTTGAGGAAATATGGACAGCAACAGTGAAAAAACCCCCAATAAAAACCAGAGTTGCTCAGGTTCTTTACAGGAATAGTTTTCATGAGAACTGATCGCAAGTTCAAAAAGCATATTTCATCAGTTTTCAACAGCTAAAAGGACTTTCTGCTCCCAACTGCTGCAGCCATTCACAAAGCTTGCGTGAGCCTGACACGACAAAATAAAAAACCCACAAAAGCTCGTTCCAACCTCCTAAATTACATGCTGAGAGAGATTTACTTTAGGTTCCCCTCAGCACGGCAGCCTGTCTCTATTAGATCTACTTTGGAGCGTTCATTCAAGGCGTGTCCACCATGTAGAGATGTGACCTGTGCGTGTCCCTCAGCATGTGACCTGGACCGTGTCCACATCCACCAAGGTCTCCTTTCACTAACTGGCTCATGAAGAGAGAGACGAACACAATTTTATAAGCACATTTAGACAGTCCTGTGTGCATAGTAAACACGGTTAACAAGGTTAAGTCCAGACTCCACACTGATAAGGGCTGGAGACGGACAGGAGCCACTGATGATGTGGTGCGTGTTTTTCATATTCAGAGTTTCTGAAGCCAGTCGTCCCTTCCTTCCAAAAACTCAGCAAACTTAATTTCAAAGTCAGTGTTCTCGTCTTGTAATTTTATTTCTCAGTAGGGAAAATGTTAATTTTGAGTTTTGCTTCCATAACACATCTTCTCTCAAACTATTGGAAATGAAACCCCTCTTGTGCATTTTAAATATGACTACAGTTGTATGGAATTTCAAAAAGGCCTTTAAAAGCCATTTTCTCATGGTCATTAACCTCTGACCTCAAATAAAATTGGACTCAGAGTTTCCCAGGAGTCTCCCCTTTATTCTATCTCATGCAATTTGAAGTACAAGCAGTTTTCCAGTTTTGTGTACAAATGTGTTTTAACGGTTATTGTATTTGAATATTTCTGCCTAAACAGCCTGTAAATTTCATAAATGGCTCATAAATATGACTGAAAAGCTGAGACTCAATGCGATTCAATGAGCCAAATGTTATTAGAAGTAGTAGCCAGTTCATTGCGATGAGAGAATTCCTCGCTGTATAAAATGACCTGTTGTGACCTCTATGATAATCACAGCCTCATGAAACTTTACAACATAAACTGTATATACATATATATATATATATATATATATATATATATATAGAGAGAGAGAGAGAGAGCGAGAGAGAGAGAGAGAGAGAGAGAGAGAGAGAGAGTAGATATA
>JAOWBC010000182.1:14085886-14097146 GCA_028566105.1 Hypoplectrus providencianus
TATATATATATATATATATATATAGAGAGAGAGAGAGAGAGAGAGAGAGAGAGAGAGAGAGAGAGAGAGAGAGAGATTAGATATATATGTTTACAGCAGGGGCTGTGTCAGCGGTTTTCCAAACACAAGTACTTGCCACCAATCGCAAAAAAAAAAAGAAGAATGGATTTATGGTTTTTGTCAAGGTTTGGTTTTAAAAATACGGTATTTGTGGGGAGTTTTGACCATTCTTTATCAATTCTTGAGGGGAAAAAAAGTAAAATTGGTGTAATGCCATTGCATCAGTATTTTCCAACAAGGGGATGAGACAATCTTTCTCCATAATCACATACGACACCTTTAATGTCGTCATACTGTTGCAGCCAGTATCATAAAGGAATCCAATAAAAAGACGACACTAATTTATGAAATGGCTAAACATATTTGTAACATCATGAATAAACTGCACCAAGCTCATGCTGTGTTTCGAACCGGCCCGTCGGTCCTCAGAGGCTTTAACTCTCTCGTTCTTCTGGCAGCTTGGCAGCCAGCAAGACCTAAATATTTACTGTGCCTTGTCTGCCATCTAAACACCCTTTCTACATGACATATTTATTCAATTATGCTTCATTTCACAGAGACAAAAAGAGCACTGCAAGGTCCCGGGCCAAGTTGTGAGCATTTTCCACCAACAACTGTACAGTCCCGATGGCTTTGATTCATAACAGACGGAGAGAAACTTTGGATGCGTGTATGACATTTGTTAAATATTCTCTGTAAACCATTTTGACTGGTGAGGAAATCATAAACACTACTCATTCAAGGTCCAGGTAGGCCGCCTGCAGTCGACAGTGTGGTGAGGTGTTTTTTGGAACGAGGCCTTTGGTTTTACAAAGAGCACTGTATGAGCTACCAGTGATTAGCTACCACAAGGGAGGTATTCTTTAATTCACAGCTGTATTTCTCTTTAATTTGTTTTTTTAAACACAAGTTTATGGATAGTCACGCCGCAACACAAAATAGTAAGCTTTTCGATTTTCAGGAAAGATAGTTGCAAACGCTCCAAACTATTTCCTTTTTAAAAAAATTGAGGGTCTACACTGCGCTTATGTAAACATTTGCATCAGCTATTATTTCTACCGTGTTTATCTTAAATAATACCAAATGAGTGAGATCGCTATGAATGTCTAGAGAAGCCAACACTGGCAGCTAATTTTTCATTTTTTTCCAAGCATGCCTACTTCCATATGAGTCTGGAATATAATACATGCAGTTACACGGTTCAGCTAATGTGAAAAAGTGCTTATAAAGATTGCCCTGACATCCGAGCAGGGAAGCCCTGTGATCAAATGTGTGTCGTGGGACATGCAGAGTGGTTTTGGTTTCACTTCTGTGTGTCCGGTATCTGTTTATATCACTACTCTGCATTCTAATACTTAGTTATACTGTGTATGATTAGTGGAGGGTTCAGCAGAACATTGCACAGGGACTACTGAGCACGAAAGGATCTGCCTGCTCTGATGCTGGCACGCAAGTTGTTGTAAAAAGAGAAAAAAAAAAGTGTTAATTTGGCTAAAGGCATTCCTCCCAGGCTGTGGAACATAGTTCCTCCTTTGTGTGTGTGTGATCCATTACCACATTTTGTTTATTTTGAGTGCTTTGAGAGAAATCCCCCCTATTTCTCAGTCACCCTTCCATGAAACTTCATGAGACAGTGTTCGTTTCCCTGTTCTCTGTGTTACAGTTATGGTGCCTATCATGCAGACAGTGAGCCCCCAGTCAGGTTGACATCATCATGGCTTCATTACTCCGGCTCTCTGCTCCTCAAAGTCACTCAAAGTCAGTTGAGTTCTGTAAACCTGGCTGCTGACATTTGTTATTCAACCCACGTGGCCCCAACTGGCACACTCATCTTTTTCTTCTTCTTTTTTTTTTTACTTTGTTGTGCTCTCAACGTTTTTTCCCTCTGTGACGCTCCTCTCCTTTCTTAACCTAATTGTTGCTTTTCTTTCTGAGTTTGCCTCAGAGGCACAACTTCATTCTTTCTTCTGAAATATCACTGTTCCTTGTAGAACAGCCAGTTTCATGTTGGTGAAGTGTGTCGGGTGCAGGGTGAAGGGATTTGTGGATGTTGAGGTTGTGGGGAAAGGGGGTGGGGGGGGGGGGGGTTTGCGCGTCTCATCTACAGTTTTATTCCCAAATTTTCCATGCATTACACAGTTATTATTTAACTACTGAAGCTTTGGTACACTCAAACACACTATACACATGCCCATGCCATGGAGACGGCTGTGCACAGGGCTTACATGGGGACAGAGTGGTCACTGTGTTTCCCATCATCCTCTGCACACACAGATAGCCCTAAATGGAAAAGCAAGGTGGTGTATGTGTGTGTGTGTGTGTGTGTGTGTGTGTGTGTGTGTGTGTGTGTGTGTGTGTGTGTGTGCAGCCACAACCAGAAAATCTGCTGCACCGCTTAGGATACCCACCGGCTGTCCACATCATAGTGACCACTGATTTCTGAGCTCTGTAATCACCGTACACAGGACTATTTTAGTGCAATCTGACTATGGATTAGACAGCAAATTGCCAGGGATAGTGAGTGTTTCCATGGAGAGGGTGGAAGTTGCTTGTAAGGAATAATAAACAGAGTTAGATTAAGATTAGACGTGACGGTCTGAGAGCGGTGGCAGCTGGAGGAGCGTGTGTGTGTCTCTGTGATGTCCAAGAGGACGTTTATTTTAAAGCATAGGAGGAGGAGGTTTTCATACAGGGCAAAACTTTAAAAAGCTGAGCGGAGACGCTTTTGTTTTCATCCTTAGATTTAATCACAGCCATTTGTGCATGTCTTACTGATGACTTCTTCCTCATCCACTATTAATCAGATGGGTGTAATGACAAGCTGACATAGCTGTAAATGTTTATACTCCATCAAACTCACGCATATGTGTTGGAGGCCCACAAACTTGTCCTAAGTCTTCCCAAAGTTGAATTAATTACAGAGTTTGCGGTTGCAACTGTCATGAAAGTCAGCTCAACCGGGCAATTAGCTCCTTTAATGAATAAAAATATAAAAACTCTGTCATAATCCCCCCCAACTCTTAAACACTTCATCATGTAGTTATGATTGAATGTGACTCCCTTCAGCTGGCAGGCTACTGAGAGACTGGCGTACATACACACTATGCGTCAGCCACATATGTATCTATATAGATAGCACATGGGATGTCTGTCAGAGAATCCGGAAAGTAAAGTACACAAACAAAAAAACTCCGTGATGATTTGATTTGGAAACCTCAACATGCATTCCTGACACTGCTGCATTATTTCCTATCCACCACAGCAACTACAGAAAAAAAAAATTCACAATTTAAGCATAATATTTCAGCAAGAACAATTGAAGAAGACACACATCTTTTTCTACTTTTCTGTGGAATGTTTTTTTTTTTTTTTTAAGTTTTGATGAAATTACACTACATGATGGATATATTAAGTATGCTATTTTCCCTGAAATTATACAAAGGCACGTCAGAGCTCATTTTAAAGACAAGGGATACAGAGCACTGGTGAACACTGAAAGCCTGTATGCAGATGGTATGTAAATCATGCCAAAGACAAAGAATCTGCTCTGGCTCTATCAATGGTAGTGGTGTAAATTATTGAGGGAATAGCATCGCCGTGCAATGAATCATCTCGGCAGCAACTGGGTCATTGTTGAAAGAGTCGGTGCATTAAGTTACTCTCATGAGGTCATCCGCGGAGTTTGTTTTTGTTACTGATCAGCTTCCAAGAACAAAAATCTAATACTAGGATTCATAAAAGAAGCTTTGTCTTTCTTTTTTTTTTATTTAATCACATATGAAGCTGATTGTCCTTTAGTTATGAAATCAAAATTCCCCTTTCTCTCAGATTGGTTGTCAAATTCAAATTTCATGTTTCTAACCACATGGTATTGCCTGAGGTGATTGGTGATTAGTGCTATTAGCTTTGCCACATTTCCCAGCAAGCAGCTCCAGGCCTCTGATACTAACTACCCTCACCTGCTCTCCAACTGGTTAATTTCCTGAACATCACAGAGATGGCTGGGGCGGGTGTTCAAACAAAGACAGGAAAGAGTCTGAAAAACGGTGCTTTGATAGTTATGAGCTTATTGTGCTATACTAAGCACTCTTTCTACGTGTGCATGAGTGTGTGTGAGAGGAAATATGGGTGCCATGTGGGGTTGAAGGTGTGAGGGGAAGCCTAACAGGCCGTCCCATTTGTACGCCATTAGATCCACTGTTAAAGCCACACACTGGAGCTACTTTGATGAGTGTTGGGGTGCCTCGCTGTGCACTTCAGGTGTTCAGCGTGACCATAAAAGAAACTCCTGACACTAAACACAGGAGTTCTTGTTTATACAAATAGAATAATGGAATCATATTTCATTATGCATTATGTCTGTGGGTTTGACTAATATGAAACACTTCCCTAAAGGCGACAGATTCCCTGTGAAGATTTGCCAAGCATCCATGATTTCTGTTCTGTCGCTGTGATGATTGCGACCCAATAAAGGCGGCAGGGGGCTGTGATTTTAACGAGAACGTTCATATGGCTTGTGGCTTCTCTTGTTCTTTCATTCACTCCGTCCATCTGTCACACTGCTGAACACGCCTGCATTGTTCTGGTGCGGCTAATGCTAAAGGTCTGTTGCCCTCTGATGTGGTGGTTCTCTGAGGGGGATTATAACTGTGGTGCAATGCTAGTTTGGAGGGTAGGAATAAAAAATGTCAGATTGTACTTGATAGGATGCAAGTGAGCAGTGAGTCCAGAAAACCTTCAGGGACATTAACAGAAATGTACCGCAAATCCACTTAGTGTTCTCCGTGTGTGCGTGTGAATGTTAATATATGGCAGTTTTATTTGGATACAGCTTCTTATTTCTGTTATTGTGAGAGAGTCTCATTTGGAGCTGATTCTAGAGAGAAAATGTAACTTCCCCAAGGACACTCTGATCAGTCCCAGGCTACAGGGAAGATTCGGGTTTCTTCCGTGATTTTCAGTTACAGGTGGTTTTCATTTTAGTGACAGTATCATCTTCAGATTCTTGTCCTCTTCAGCAGCTGGCCCCTGCACCCTGCACCTCTTTTTTCTATGTTACCTAACTCCTGTGTCCCCAATTGCCCTCCCCATCCCTTTTCCCACTTCTTCTCCCTGCCTCTCTAAGAAGACGGCATTCATGAGTCATTTCAAATAAAAATATTTTAGAGCTTTGTCACTCAACTGATGCCAAGTGTATCATTTTTACATCAAAAAATAACCATGAAGCCAATGCTTTTATAATTACTGTAGACGGTCCCACTGGCTGAGAAATTTGCAGCCGATTTCATTCCCTAGAAGTCATCACTAAAACTTCAAAGATCTGGTGAAAATTCAAATCAAGTAAAAGGCTCTGCTCTCTTCTTACAATGGCAGAAGGGGGATTTTCAAAGACCCTCAACAAAATCTCAGTGTTTATCCATGTGTGTTTATCTTCTCCAGTAAAGCAAAGATGAAACCTCCTAACCAGAAGAAATAAAGATGCTCTTTGCAAAAGGAAGCAGTTTATGGAAAATGTGGTCATAATTTTAAGAAACACTTACAGTAAGCAGTCACTGCTGTGGGGTAGAGGGGCCCAATCTTGTTCACGATAATTGCACAAAAATAAAGACAAAGAACTCTTTTGACAATGACATATTGGTGTTTAAAAGTTGTGCACGTGTCTCCTGTGATCCATTGTGTCTGCACTAAAATATGCAGCTTAAAAAGGCAGCATCATTGTTCTGCAGCCAAGCATCCGGAAACTGTCAGAACAAGCTCCAGCAAATCCTCTAAGTCCTTTTATCATCTGTCATTGATCAAGTTTAGCTTGAAACAAGTCGTCTAAATCACATGAGGCGAGTTGTTACTTCCGTCATATACGATGGAGAGGAATGTTTTGTAAATTAGCGCCCATACTGGTGGCAGAAGATCGACATCTCCTCATACCTAAACATAAAGGCCACTGTCCCATTTGGCTTCAGCAACAAAACTACATGGTGACGCTTAGTAAAGGCTTACAAAAACTACTGCTAATTATGTGTTAGTTCCAGATAGCAAAAAGACCGGATAGTTAGGTAGGTTACCCCGGAAGTTAAATTACATACTTAACTTAAAGTAGCAATATTGACTGGAATTGTTTTTAATCTACATGGACCTTGTGAACTTTGTCCATAAAGTTGGAATGTTGTCTGACACAGTCTTCTGTTAATTGGTTTCATTTTCATTGTGATATGTTTAGAAGGGATTGATTAACATTATATGCTTTATCAATCAGTAATAAATCATTGTCACTGTGATTTCATAGAAAAAGGTAAAACAAAAACAAAAAATATTCCATCTTGGTAAGCCTCAACTTAATGTTAAGTCTATGTCTCCACAAGTAAACTCAAGACAGCTGGAACACTTTGAAGAATTATTCCAAATTTAAAAAAGGCATAATAACATTTCAGTATACAGATCCATGGAGTATTTATGGTGTTGCATGTTGACGGACTCAACCTCTCTTTTCTTCTTTGACATAATTGTATCATTTTCTTATTTTGTGCAGGACCAAAGGAGTCTGGAAAGGCTCATCCACTGTATCCCTGGTCCAGATGCAATCACCCTATGGAGATAGCACGAATGCCTGCTTTATCAGTGAGTCCAATACATATTTTCACAGATATTTACAACATAATTAGATACATGTGATCAGAGAAAGCACAAGGTTTTATTTTCAAACATACTGGAATCGGCAAGAGAATTATTTGTATTTTGTCAGAGCAGCCAAGTATCAAGGAGCGTCTTCAGGCTGTAATTATGCTTTTGGTTTTGCATCTGAAATGATTATAGACATAGTATCCTGACTCATTTTCTTCACTGATATTAAATTAAGACTTTTCATTAAACTGTAATATTAAAGGCATTTGTGGGGCTTAACATTACAGTTGCCAGGCGTTTCCAAAAAAACACATCAGGATCAAAGTGGCACACTTAGTGAGTCCAGCTGTGTCTTCCCTCCTTTAACACCATCCTCATCCTTGGAGTGATATCAACAGGATATCCTATACCAACACCGCTGACCTCAGTAGACCTCAGTCCGCTGCACATGCGAATACAATATATGTGCGTATGTGAGCTTGCATGTGGTCTGCTTTCCATTAAACTGCATCAGAGAAAGTGTTAGCTTTTTAAAGAGCTCTAAGCGCAGGCTGTAATTTACTAGATCTGTGTTTAGGACGTGTGTTGGAGCTGGTGCAGTGCATGTGCTGGTTGTGTGCTTTTGCAGAGGCTTTTTTTTTTTTTTTCTTAAAATACAGCGGGCAGTAGCAGACCTCATCAAAGCTCGACTACTGTTTAAAACCGGCTGCCTGCTAAACTTTCTCCCTTGAGTATTTCAAACGTTGTGTCCACTCACGAAAACCTCCTCTATAAACATTCGCATTCACAATGATCCATACACACATAGTTAACCAGTCTACAGGGAAACATAAAGCTAAAGACTGCAGCCTAAACAGATATTGGTCAGTGTGTCAGCTAACACTGAGATTAGCATTTCAAACTCTGGAAAACCACCATTTTATGAAGCCTGGAGACAGTTAGCTTAGCTTAGCATAAAGAAAGAACTTACCTGACAAACAAACACGGTAAAGTATGTAGATTTATTATATTTTTTTGTTTTTGGTTTGTTTTCCACCTATGGACAAAGCAGAGCTAGCTGTTTCCCCTAATTGGTTTATGGTTAGCATAGCAAAGCTAAGCTAAACAACAACTAAGAGGTAACTTTAGGCACGAAAGCAGATTGGCCTTTGACAAAATGTCCTCCAAATGTGAAAAAAAACTCTCAGTTATCAGTTATTAATCATGCTTTGATATAACTGTATTTTCTTTGTTTTATGTTTGAGCTTGACTTAATATAAATACATTTCTTATCAATCTCTGTAAATCCACACAAACATAAAACTATTTGTCATGATTGATTCAAAACTTAGATTTTTTTTTTTTTTTTTTAAATAACATAACATATTTTAAGCCAAACCATAATAATTTTGAAACCTAACTGCATAGTTTCATTGTTTAAATCTACCATCTATGTTTAATGTTAACAATAAGAATCCAATAGAAAATGCTTTTTGCAGGTTGTTGTATAAAAAGTTGGTTTAAAACACCCAATTGCCTGTAACATATCTGATTAGTTGCTGTTTGCTAAACCCAGCAAGAGAGGCCACTGAGGCACAGTCACGACGTGGAAGGAAATGTTTCGGCAGCACTGTCGATGACATATTGTCCATAAATCTCAGAAAACAATAGTGTCGTTGGCCCTCTGTAGATCTGGCCTGGAGACCAGAAGGTACTTGGCTCCAAAGATTTCATGAGCTTTTTTTCCCTAAGATTGAAAATGTTGATTTTAGGAAACTGTAACCATTGTGAAGCAGAGGGAATGGAAAAACCAATGGCATAAAATGCTTTTCTTTTCTATCCCGGATTAACTGACCTTCCCTTCCCTTATAAAGTGTTTGGCACGATAAAGAGATCTAATGATTAAAAGAGCTGGTCAGTGTTTCACAAGGAATGTGATACAGCACAAGTCTCTCCCCTGTTAAATGTGCTAAATGTTTTGCTGAAATCTGAGTATTTCACTGCCCATCTCAGTTTCCAGTGTTACAACAAAGCAGCACTTTACAAAAAGTAGGCCAAGCTGATAGAAAGGGATAATCAATAAGGTCAAATGAGGGTTAACCATCCATCTCTGCACCACTGCTAAACATCACAGTCAGCACCACTGGCCTATCACAAAAACTGCATCTGGTACTGGTAAGATTCCAGAGTGTGCCGCCAGATAATTTGGGTCACATAAGTTCACTTTTTAAAATGGCAACACATGTAAAATCTAAAACTGACAAGTAGCCAGCTTCTTTTCAAGCAAAACATTTCACTGTAATTGGAGGAAACACCAAAAGATTTTTTTTCAAACCAAGACATTTAGTCCAAAAAAGGTCAGATGCCATGCATTTATTAGGTTTTGTTTTAAAGTTTAGTTTATGATTAAGGTCTCTTGGCTCCATCCGTAGAGGTCATTTCCATTTTATCAGCGAGTACAGTAGAATAAAGGGATTAAATTGTCCTGCTTAAAGCATCTGGTTTCACCCCCTAGTGTGGCAGTTAGTATGTAACAGCTGAAATCCAGGAAACGTTTTGGCAGAGTTTGTACATTTCCAGGTGCAGGGAAGTTAAACGCACCCTCAACTTTATTTTTTTCTTCTTTTGTAGGAAAGAGAAGAAAGATTTAGATATTGTCTTCAAACACAACATTAAGCAGTAAAAGACAGACCTCTAGCCGACACCTTCAGATGTCTAAAAAGGACTCACAGTCCAAGTATAAGAATGGTTTTCATTGACTCTAAAAATGGTCACACTTATTGTAACAAGGCACAGGGGGAGTGGCCTTTTCAGTGGTGATATTTGCTTCCAAGTGGATGATGCTATGATGTTAGTTTGTATATATCTTTATTAGAAGTTAATGAAATAAGCACACCCCGTATGTGATTAAAGACTGACACTAGTGACAGTAGTGTGTGAAGGGCTAGCTTCTAATTAAATTTCAGAAAGTAAAATAACTTTAAGGCAGGTTTTGATTAGGAAACTTGAGCAACTTTATTGAAAGTTAGAGTTACAGTTTTGTTTGGCCAAGTATGATAATGAAAATAATTAGAAATTTAAGAGTCTCTGGGTTATTTTTAAGGGGGTTAAATGGGGAAATAAAAACCAGCAAAAACTGGCCAGAATAATTCCCACATCACAAGACATGTACCTTTTGTCTAGTCTCCTTTATCATTTCTAGTTGATGGCATTACATTTTTATTATTAATTATTAATGCACAGAAGGATGCATTTGGGTTACCATAACATACATGAATACAGATACTAGGAACAGATTTCCACAAAATCTGTCTGCAAACACTGCACATATGCCAAAATAAGAGCATCAGCAGCAGAGGTGACAGCCAATAAAGCTATCATGTGCACATAACTGCTTGTCATGTGAGCCCATGTGTTCTCTGCACTGCAGATGCGTATGTTCGTATGCGTTTGTGATGTTGCTGATATCACTCACACGGCTGACATCAATCACTGGCAGACATGGGACAGATGTTAGCAGTGTTCCAGTAGACACAAATAAAGTCTAAGCAGCTGGAAGACGAGTCCTCTGAAAGGAAGTTAAGGGCAAAACAGCCCTCAGGATATTATTTGTGTCCTGAGACTTTCCCTGCATGGTAGGAAGAGTAGCTGCTTCTATAAATGCCTCCTCGAGCAAACGTTAAACACAACAGGAGGATTCTGTCCCAGCCCTTCCCTGCTGGAGATGACAGAACAAAGAAAGGCTCAAGGACATTGCAGTAGTCTCACTCTTTCTGCATGATTTCCCTCCCAAAAATCTGTCGTTGCTGGAGAGGAAGAAAGGAGTGAGGGAGGACACCCTTGGGGCCGCAATAAATTCAGCATAATTTCCCTGTATTCTCCTCACCCCGACCCGACCCGACCCATTTACTATCATCTACTACTGTACCAAATGTGACGGAGACTTCCTCTCTCATGTTTGGAGTTCATGGCACCGGCTTGATAGACAAAATACTATCCATCTCAAATAACTGCCTTCATTAAAACCCGGACCAGATGTATCATGTGACTCCGTTGTTGAACATCGAGGGATTTGGTAATTCAGACAAATGAAAGCAAAACAATAATATTTAAAGGGTCGGGGACAGGGTGGTGTCTCGCCAGAGATTGTTAGTTGCAGAACTTTTGACATAAAACTGAGACTTAAAGGAAACATTAGACCCTAAAATGACCATTTGTAAATCAACTACTCACCACATTGCCTTGAAATTTCGATGAAAACATTCAAAGTTCTTCTTGTTGAGGTAAATGGTGGATATGCTTAACAACAGCAAAATATCCATTAAAAAACCTTTATCAAAGTCTCATTTGTCAGGTCATATGCTCTATAACATGCATTTTCACAAAAACTTTAACATTAAAAAAAACTGTTCTCTCTTGTCTTGCAAATTTCCTATTCATTCAGACACAAAAATTGTGAAAAAAGTGATGAATCGATATTTATATTGTTATTTGGAAGGTGAGATATTCCAATCGAATCACATGGGAAAAAAAATGAATTGATCCTTTGCAACAAGTATTGTGTATTATTGATGATGTTTATTTATCTCTATTCCATTAACCT
>JAOWBC010000182.1:14104981-14130371 GCA_028566105.1 Hypoplectrus providencianus
TATATGGTATGACCTTGGTGGGGGTCTGAGTTTCCTGACATTGAGGTACTTCTTGAAAAAATGTAAATCACTTGAAGAAAAAAAAAAGTGCTGGTAAGGCTGTGATAGCCCTCGTGGTCTAGCTAAGTATAGGAGTGTTGTCGTTCTTATCTCCAACAAGATCTTCCTCCTCTGAGAAAACTGGCTCTGGCTTTTTGTCCTCTTCGGTCACATCTACACCGATAATAGCCACTGCCCTGAAATGTGGAAAACCAAGCATTAAAAAGCAGAATAGGTATCACTAGCTTTCCAACTAAACTGGGCAAGTGCCTTCTCATTGTTTGTAAAAATACTCCCTCTCTGCACACCTGCATCAGCTTGTCTGGCTGCTGAACCAGTGGCTTTGTTATTTCATAACTACTCACCACTACTCACAACAGGACAAGCATTGCATGTGACAGAGACAGATTCACTCAAGGAGTTTTATGTTTCACACTACACTTCCCTGACTGACTCAGCAGTAATACTCTGCCAACTCAGTGGTAAGAAAAACACAGTGAGAACACAGTGTGCCACATGTAAGTGTCCCTTTATGGCCTCCATTCGTATATAATAAGAAATGTTAATGGTAAGTTACATGAAGACACAATGTACAGGTCAGAGGTTTCTATTTCTTAAGAGCAGGAAAAGGTTGGTGAGGGGAGTCGATTATCATGAATGCAGAAGTGAAGAAATTAGTGTTTTTGCTTTCTGAGGGGAAGGAAGACGTTTCCCTTTTTCTCATCAGGCAAAACTGTCAAACAGTGACTCAGCAGAATACATGTATCATGCAACTTAATCCACAGAGTACAGCTTTCCACATGAAGCATATCTACACAGCATAAACTGCTCTGTTTAAACTGTAGAATGAAGTAAAATCTGCTAATAAAAGTATGCATCTACACATGATAAACTCACCCGAGGACAATCAGAGGGATGGCACAGAGTCCAGCGGACAACAGGAAGACGAAGCCAGGATACCATGCCACCGTAGCAGCATAGACAGTGTTGAAGACTGCGCTTGACACATTACTGTTTAAAGTTTCCAGGAAGGAAAGAAAGGCAAACAGGGCTCCTGCAAAAAGAAAATTATCAGTGACTAAAAACAGGAGATTTCTTTAACAGATTCATTTGCTTTAAGGGAAAGGAATGTGGAGAGATTTGTTTCAAGTGCATCGTAAAGTTACTGTGACGGGCGACTCCTGAATGGACTCTGACTCTACAAACACACAGACACGGTTCTGTGGCTCCTGCACAGCCCTGAACACACTCACCCTGCTCAGACTTTGGGATGATCTTTGACATCATGGAGCGCAGAACCGGGAAAGGCATGATAGCCAGAAGCATGGGCACCCGCACTGCAACAGACACAGACAGAAGTTTTATATACTCAATATAAAACTAAGATTTAAAAGCTGCTTCATTAAAGATAATGTTTGTACAACAAAAGAATGTTGAGCAATGAGGTTAAAAAGCAATGCAGTGATTAAAATCCATTACTATATTTTCTTATCTGTTTACAAAGCAATAATCTAATAAAATACACATAATATTGTTACCCTAGTAACACTTATGCAGCTTGTAAAGGTCACATAAAAGGTAGGTTCTGTTAATCAGTATCTTTTGCAACCAGCAAGTTATATTTATTTATATACATCTCGGTTTTATATTATTCCTAAATATGCCATTTATATTTTTTTGCAGCTAAAATGTATATTTTTTTATGAGGATATGTTTATCACAAGTGGATAAAAATAAGGGAATTTCTAAAATGTCTCTTGAAACAAGGAAGAGAAAATTAAACCAGGTGCAGGTTTCAGGTCTGTTATTTCACAAACTAGCCAACTAACAGAAAAAGCCTTTGTATTTTTTTTTTCAGTTACACAGGTTATGTAAGTTTTCCTCACCTATGAACATCAGTAAAGTAGTTTTAGCAAACCCCAACAGGATCATGCCTGCTATGACGGACAGGATCCCCATCATGACAATAACCAGCTGTGGAACGCCGCAGTATGTGAACGCCATCACTCCAACAAAACTGGTCACAAACACGGTGGTGGACAGCGCCGAGCCGTAGCCAATCAGAATCTCAGTCCAGCACAGCGGCTCATTCAGCTCGTAGAGCGTCACTAAGGAGATCCCACCCATGTAGGCGAAAGAGAAACTGGTAAACACGAGAATCAGAAGGACCAAGACAGTTTTACTCCTGCAGCTGGCCCTTGCAAACATGTGGTAGACCCCATACAGCATCTGTTTAATGGCAGAGTTCTGAGGAGATCCATCAAGAATAATGGCATCAGTGGGAGCCTTCTTCACCGTCTCTTCTAGGATGAAGATAGCATAGAGCAGAATCAAACACTGGCACAACGCAGAGGTTAGGAAAGGCCAGTTAAAGCCTGCCGCTCTCAGAAAGTAGCCGGTAGATATTGAAGCCACCCCTGACAGAAGGCCAATCATCATGTCCAATCCCGCCATGCGCAGCGTCTTCTGGCGACCATCCTCACACAAGTCTGCTATGTAGGCGAAACAGCCACCGAGGAATGTGCCCAATCCACCAAACAGAGAACTGAGGAGCGAAGAGCCAATGAGCAGGTATATGTTGAGCTCAAAGTAGGAGACCGTCAGGAAGGACAAGGTGTAGATCAGCGTGCCGATCAAAGGCATGATGATTGTGATCTTGCGTCCGCCGCGGTCACTATAGGCCACAAGCATAAGGGTGACGACCAGAGAGGGGACTGTGGAGAAGAGCTCCGAGTAAAGGGAGAAGAGAGATGCATGTCTCTGGACCTCCTGGAAACACACAAAAATGATAGTTATTACAATTCCCATCTATCCTGAAGACAGCAGAAGTTACACCAACTTAGTGACTATCCAAAGTCATTAAAACAAACCCAGAAAAAGCACTTCAATTTGGGCATCATGTGAGAATTTATTTTTAAATTTTAGCCAAAAGGAGCAACAGTGCACAGTGTTACAGGTGCAAGAGGGTTAGTTTCGGCTAAAATCTTGCTTTCCCAGATCAATGTGTTTTTTTCTCACTTCTCTGCTTTGTTTCCTTCTTCCTCTATAAATGTTTAACTAGCACTTTACAAATAATGCTTTTTAATCTTTTTGTAAAAAAAATGTGGAGTATTGTTTGCTCTGAGTTAATAAGTAATAATATGCTCTGAGATGATAAGAGATTTAGTAAAAGTATCACTGTTTTGCTACAACAGCATGTCAGTCAGCGCCTGATCGAGTTCAGAACAGTAAACTTTAGTCACACGTTCCTTTGCATATCACCTTTAATGCAGAAGCTGAATCAGTTCTTTTTAACTGAGCTGTGTTGCATAATGGATGCTTGAAAGGTTTGTTTAAAAATGTATGCTGTGTCATGACATTAAAGGTTGAACACAGATAGAAACTGCAGTTGTTGGAAGAGTATTCTGAGCTGCAGGTTACTTGACGAAGCCTTACTTGTTTTTGTCAGTAACAACTCACAGCAACCCATACAAACAATGACTGAGTCACTGTCACATGAAAAGCAAAAAGAGGAGGCAGAAAACACAAGGAAGTATTTTGCTTTTTCCTTGTTTCTCAGATCTGAGTAAATTTAACTCTCAAATAATGAAGCATTTGTAAGAACAGTAACAATGCCTTTACAAAAATGTCAGTATTTGTCGTTTATTTTATTCTAAATGCGTACTGTCTGACTTTCAGCATTGGGTGACTGACCTCATGGTAGCTGCTGCTGCTGTTTTCTGCACATCTGGAGCTGTTGTCAGAGATGGGATAGGAAGTGTTCGTCAGCTCCTGCCAGAGCCTCCGGTACACATACTGCTGCACGAGAGGATAGATGAGAAAACTGGAGAAAGCATACAGTGCAACCACAGGCTCCACCAAGAAAAGACCCATTTTGATAGATGAAATATTCCCTGAAAAAGAGAAAAAAAAAAATACATTAAAAGCACAGATTAAAGAGCATAAAGCCAAGTTAACTGTACATTTTGGTGCAGTTCTGGGGTAGCTCAAAATAACAACATGACAATGTGTACACAACAGTGACATTTTTGTTTTAAAATCGTGGATTAATGTAATTTACTTAGATTATTGAGCACCAATTAAGTAAATTGCAACTTTTAGCACTTTAGGTACAGTTTGCAGGGGACTGAAATAATGACACTGTTATCTTTAAAACAGTACAAAACTGATTCAAGTCTTAAAACAGAGACTACGTGGAAGTTCAGATAATACTTGGTTGGTTGTTTATGAACATCATCGTGCAGATGGTTGCATTACTGTATCGATTAGACATTATCTGAAACGAAGTCTGAAACCCCAATTAATGTGTTATATACAGTGTGTTTGCTCCAGGTAATGTTGCAGGATGAGCTCTGACGAGTCAATATTTAGATAACATGGACACAAAGGAAAACAACAGCTTAGCCTTTAGCTAGATATCGTATAATATGTTGAAAAGCACATTAAGTAAAACGCTTACCTTCTAAATAGTCGCTTGGATCATGTTTTAATCAAAAAAATACCTGCTGCAAGCCATTCTGTTTGCGATTTCTACCAGAGCTCTTATTTTATACAGAGGTCTATGACATTATTATGAAACGCAGATGACCCGCCCCTTTCTCAAATACGATTGGACACCACTGGTTTTAGACTGTGTTGATTGGATTGTCAGAACTGTCAGTTATGAGGAAACTCGGGCGAGAACATTTTGTGACTTAATGGTATATTAACGTGTATTTAAAAAAACAACTCAAAAGAAATTAGAAGTTGGTTTTGTGGTTTTGATTTAGCCAGAAAATTGTTGTATTAAGGCACTCTCAATGCATCCCGTTGCTGTGTTAAAAAAGCGCGCGGCACCATTTCACTCGGGATTACGGTAACGTGAGGCAGGCGTGCTTTGCGTCGGAATGTACCATCTCGACAACACACCGGGAAGGATTTTGTTGTGACAGCGGACCCGGCGGGGGAAGACGGTAAGGCGAAATGATCATCTCTTCCTCCGTGTAATTAAAATCAAGCCTACAATTGTCAAAATGTACCTGATTTCAAATGTATGCACTGACTTGAATGTTTAACATGACCGAGCGGCTCTAATGTTTGTATCCGTAAATGTCAAGTTATCATCCCGGACGTGCAGGTAGTACCACCATCAAAATATCGCCAGCTAGCGAATCATAGCTACCCCTCTGATTAATTGAGCTAACTTAGCTAACGACACCAGCTAGCATTAGATATGTTATAAACCACGACCTGCATTCGCTTTATCAGATTATCTTCCGCCTTTTTTCTTAATTGCTTTCTCACGAAAGAAAATACAGCATTAAAGCTAGCTAGCAGGTTAGCGCTAGCTTCGCCTGCTGCAGTTGTGTTAAAGTCGTGACTGTCCGTGTCAGGATGGATGATATTTCACACAGCCGGCCTAACATCATCGTTCAAAGTGTTGGTGATGCCCTTAGAAATTCTAAGCACCATAAATATTTTTTAGATAAATCATACGTTTAAGCCATATTTATGTCCGTCATTATTAGACCTTTGATTTCGCAATAAGTTCCTCAATGTTATTGCCTAATAATACCATAGATTTCCAGTAACTGTAGAAGAAAATCTCAGAGAATTAAACCCCCAAATGTATTACCCACTGCCACAGTTATTTACAATATAGCTGGTATCAGAATTTCGTATATTAGTATTAACAAAGCTACATATAAATAAATAACTATGAAACTACATTTTAAACCAAACCTCCTTAAAAGCAAGTGATGTATAGTCATATTCCCGGTCCCCTCCCCATCAGTAATCAATAGACCATAATGCAGTGCAGTAGCCATTACATGACAGTTGTTGCATCTAATTGGAATTGTCACTTTTCTAATCTGACGCCGTTTATCTGTTATTCTTTTTCCAGGTCATAACCTAGATTTCTTTTCATCTTGAATCAAAAATGGCCTTCAGCAAGGGTTACCGCATCTACCACAAGCTGGACCCACCCCCCTACAGTGTCATTGTGGAAACTAGGACCAGGGAAGAATGCCTCATGTTTGAATCGGGGGCTGTTGCTGTTCTGTGTAAGGCACCTTGTTTGATTGCACTGTAATGACAGATGATTCCAATTTTTAAAACTCTTGCATAGCATAAGGATGCTAAAAGGACTATCATTTCTAATTGACTATCAAGTGATGAAAAGAGAGGAACTACCAGTATTTTCCTAACGTTGCCTTTGTTTGTCATTTAGCGGCAGCAGAGAAGGAGGCCATTAAAAACACATACACCAAGATTGTTGATGCCTATGGCATCCTGGGTGTCCTCCGTTTAAACCTGGGTAAGCTACAATTACATCTTCTCTATTCATTGTGCCTTCCTTGTAGACATTCCCTGGATTCAGTCCAGATTCTGACCCCAGGTTCTACTGTGACCAGAAGTCCCTCTGTATGTACGACTGTGGCTGCTTACTTATAAGCTGCTTTCTCCTGTCCTTTACGTGACCTTGAGTGCTCTTGTTATCACAACACAGGAAAAAGCCGTGTGAAAGATTAAAGCTCAGTGTTATAGATGGCAGTGATTTGACTTGATGGCAATCTGCTTTAAAGGAGCGGCACCAAATTTAATTAACCATTTCTTGCTCAGCCTTTTGAGTCTTAATGTTTTGTTGTGTCTTTTCCTAATGCGATGCTCATATTCATCAAAACCTTTCTTTGGCTCCATCCTCCACAATACTTCTGCAGGTGACTCCATGCTTCACAGTCTTGTGGTTGTGACAGGATGCAGCTCTGTGGGGAAAGTGCAGGATTCTGAGGTTTTCAGGGTCACACAGACAGACTTTATATCGCTGAAGAATGATCCAGGAGATGAGGACCGGATTGCTGAAGTACGAAAGATCCTGAACTCAGGACACTTCTACTTCGCCTGGTCTGCCACTGGCGTAAGCATGGACCTAAGTCTCAATGCACATCGCAGAATCCTAGAGGACACTACAGATAACCGCTTCTTTTGGTAAGCATGTTATGTTGTACTAAGAGTATTTAACATGTATTCACATTTATCTCAAGTAGTAGATATTAACCAAATACGTGTTCTGCAGTCTGCACAGTCATTCTGGTGAAATAGTTTATTCCGAATGTGTGATATGGGGGCTGTGTGATTTGCAACTAAGGTGTGAAAATTCACTGTTCACACTGAATTAGTTTGTGTGTTTACTGTTGTGTCTTTCTTGGTTAATCAATAGGAATCAATCCCTGCACCTACACCTGAAACACTACGGAGTAAACTGTGATGACTGGCTGTTGAGGTTGATGTGTGGCGGTGTGGAGATCAGGACCATCTATGCAGGACACAAACAGGCAAAGGCCTGCATCTTCTCTCGCCTCAGCTCAGAGCGAGCAGGCACACGATTCAATGTCCGAGGAACAAATGATGATGGACAGGTGGCCAACTTTGTGGAGACTGAACAGGTGACTCAGATGTCTTACAGTTATTGAATCTCTCTTCTTGTTTTGATGGTATTATGATAAATGCTGCAGATTAAAGATCTGTTTGTTTCTTTAGTTTTATTACCTGCTTAATGACCTATGCATGGTCACATGCCCTTGGCTTATACAGTCTGTTTAAACACTAGTTATCTATTGACTATTGAGAAGCATAGTTGCTGCTGCCTTAGTAGTGGAACATTAAAACTATTATTGTGCTGTTGAATAAAAATAGTTAACAATAATATTTTTAGATACTCCTAAAATTTTACAATAAACCATAGCAGGAAACCCAGCATTATGATGATGATGATAATTATACGAGCATATTGACATATTGGTCTACTCAGTAGTAGTTTAACTTCCTGAGTAAACCTCAGACCATTTAGTGATTTGATCTTATTGCTGAGTCAGCATATTGTCATGCACATGCTGTGGACAATGAATGGCTGTATGTATTTTCCCTTTCTATAGTTCCCATTTCAGGAAACAAAGCTGTAGATTGTAAGAATATATTCAACTATGACACATATAATTCAATGTAATACAGTACAGCAATGTAGACATTTGCTTCCTTAAAAATGATTAAAAAAAAAACAAACAAAAAAACACACATTAGTGGTCATTCAGTATCCTGCTGTCAAAGTCAGTACAGACATTGCACATTAAAATGATCAGATCTGTACTGCTATTATCAGGGGTAATAGTTATTTTGGCACCTGTAATGTTGTGATTCATGATTTAGGCTTTGATGTATGCTGTAACCACAGCACTGATAAATGTGGCCTCATTTATACATATAAAATTTCTCCTTCACATTTCCTTTGTGACATAACAATGGAGCCATATACACACATGCTGCTATTCACTATAATATTACAGTGAAATAATTTCCCTCCAAGCATTGATTATTTAAACTTTTTGAATATGATGTAACAGTTTATAAAGGCCTCTGCGTTTGTCTCATTACAAAAGATCTTCGGCTAACCGCAATTTCTTCTTGTTTTAAACAGGTGATTTTCCTGGATGACAAAGTTTCATCCTTTATACAGATCCGTGGGTCCATTCCTCTTTTCTGGGAGCAGCCAGGAATACAGGTAATGAAAACATAAGCTATTCTATGAAGCCTGCCTAGAATTTTCATATATTAAGCCCACACTATATGAAAATTATGTTGGAGCCCTCGTGTTTGTGTAGAAGTCCCACCCTTTTTTATGCTGATGTTGTAGATAAGGCTCGCTCAGTATCAGTTGATTACACAGTGCAAGTGTAAACAGTGAAGCCTATGTGGAGCTCTTGTAAAACAAGAAAAAGAACTTTCATTTAATAAATTGCATTTTTCATCTATGTCTAAACAGTGTAAGGAGAATGAAAAGTCTCACCGTTATCACACTGTTTAAATTTACTCTAGTTTTAATCAATTTGTCCATGCTGTGTTCAGAAAAAGTCCATTAAGGGTGTTTTGTTGCACCTGAATGAGAATCGGCACCCTAATGGGATGGATGAGAACCCCCACCTGGTATAACCTTTTTTTCCTTGGCGATTACTGGTGCTGGCGCTTTCAAACTGCAGATAGGGATTTCTCTGTGCATTGCCAAAGACCGGGTGTGAGATCCAAGGCAATCTCCTAATGGATATATATCCAGGTCCAATTTAAAGCAGGAAGTAAGATGAACCATAAAATGCCCATAAACAACATCACTGGGAGTCTCCTGACCTTGTCCTGACATTGCACAGATGGGATCAGATGTGGGGGAGGTTAACGATAGATGTAGTGGTTGGTAAAGGGCATTTCTCTGTTTTCCTCAGCTTCCAGACTTCTTTGGTCAGGTGAGAGCCTGGTCTGAAAACAGCCCCGAAACACTTCCCTTTCACTTATTCTACTGATAACTACCCAGTAAACTGGATAGGTGATGGTCAGTAATATGGAAGAATTATCTCTTAAGAAGGCCAAGAGGAGCCAAGGCCATATTAGCCACCTATTCAGCCAACAACGTCTATGGTTTGGTCAAAACCAGTGGTAGTGGGCTTGGGGTTGTTTTCAGACAGAATTGTAGTCCTCCATCTATTAAAGCACTGTTTTAGCTTAGTTCCCTCTACCAGTTGTGGCTTTGTAGGCTTACTTCCTTCTCCCCATACTGTATAATTCAAACCCTGAGCAGGATGCATAGTTTCAATTTCATTCAGAAGAAGAGTTATTGATTATTCGACAGTTAGTTTATATTAGAAATAGCATTGAAATAGTAGAGTCATACTTGTAGTGTAGAGTCATTAAACCCTGCTGGGAAGGATGTAAAACAGTAAAGCAGTAGGTGTGGAATCAGGGAAATTTACACAGCAGGGCTGCCTCTTCCTAGTCATTTTGTTAGAGTTCTGGTTGATGAGAAAATCTTAATACTTTTTTTATAGTTGTTTTGGGGAATAAGCCATTAGTGTAATTACCAATAAGTTAAAAAAGAAACAACTCACATTTAGCATCACGAAGCATTCTACATTTAAAATCCTCCTGAAGAGCTACAAATATCTAAACAGTCAATTATGGATTCAGATTTCTAATTAATTATATGAATGAAAGTCAATTAACATTTAAGGACAAACCTTTATAGAGGGCATGAAATTTGTGACCTTGAAATATAATGCGGACATTAAATGCTTTAAGTTGTATAGAACAATCAGTGACTTTTAAAAGGTGATTCTACCAATTACCATCCTAGTGTTATCCTTGTATCTGTTAAGTTAGAGTAACATGTGAAGAGGCTTTTGCTCTAAGGTGTACATCTATAACCTGAGCCCTTTCCGATGCTATCTCAGGAAGTTATTAAATATGCATAGCATAGACCTGCAAAACAGTAGAGAGGGGAAGGGGGGACAAAATGGCAGCAGCATGGAGCAAACTCTCTAGCCCTGCCAAACACAGGCCTAGCCAAGTACAGACATTTAAGCAGAAAATGTCTGGGAGAAAATGCAGAATGACTGGTTCAGAGCCAGAATGTGAATGTATGTTGTTAAGTGTGTTAACAGTAAAAAGAAGAGGAGGCATGAATGGAATGGTTCAGGATAGATGATCAAATTAAAATTTCTTCTTTTAAGTTGATGATCAGCCATAAGAGACAGAAGGAGAAGAGATTAACAAAGCAGGAGAAGCTAAATACAAGTTGAGAATGTGTATGCCTAAGCAGAGATGGTCCGTGAACAACAAGGAAACAAGTAGGAACCTGTGAAGGGAGTAGCAGCTGATATGTAAGGGTCCTGTTCAGCCAGCCAAGGTGTGGTCATGTGTGGTCATGCCTGCTTTTGCATTTCTGCAAGGCTCTTTGGTGTTTCCTGTGATTCAGTCAGCACCAGTATACTGAGTATGAATATATAGCAAAACCAGTGAAACAAAACGTGCTAAAGATTCAAATAAAGGTGACGGGCAACATGATTTCTCTGCTGCTCAGTGTCTGTGTCTCTGTTTGAAAAAATCTCCTACGCTGACCCTGTGTCTTCCACTGTCCAAATGTTATCCAGAATTTCTTTCCTGAATTCATTATTCACCACCAGGTTTTCTGGTTGTCTGCAACATCTGTGTTTCCGCAACTTTCCTTTGAAAGGATTTTAAGTTACTGAGGACATTGTGACTTCTCCTTCTTGCTGTCTCTGACCTACAGGTCGGTTCTCATCGTGTCAAACTTTCAAGGGGATTCGAGGCAAATGCACCAGCTTTCGAAAGGTAATTAAAATGTTCTGTCGTTTGTGTGGCAGTTTTTGCTTTATCTGGTCCTTTCATTCCATTCATCGGAGGAGCAGCAGAGACTTTATAATACTATGTCCCCTGCAGTCACTGCCCAAGGCACAATAGAGGAAAGCTCTCAAGACTCTTGAGGGAGAGTATGTTAATTGAAGTGTGTCCTCAGAGGCCGGTTTATTGCAGGGAACAGAAAGTACACATTAGTAGCCCTTGATCAGCTGTCAGCTATAATAACCTCTTCTTATTAATGTTTATTGCAGATAGTTTCTATGCAAAAGTCCTTCCTTGACTTCTTCCACATCTGTATTGTTGCATAAGATCCAGGACCAGAAACTATTTGCTGTCATTTTTATGTAACTGCATCTTCTCAGCAGGTGATATCCTTCCGAACAAGAGTTGGAATACTACCTGTGCTTCAGCTATGTGTGGATCTTAGATTACTCATCTTGTCTAAACTGGCAGTGAATTGTGAAGACCAGGTGGACATTGACAAATATATGCCTAGAATTGTTTTAATCCCAAACTGATCACAACATTGTCTAGTGTCTTTACAGAAAGTAGCTCCATGTTTGCAAGTACAACAACATAATTCAAATGATCACTGTAATCACTGTGGCACACCTTGATAGGACCATGTCTGGCTACTTTGTTATCAGTTTTTCTGTTACCACCATATCAGTCTCAGAGCAGCCATGCTGTTCACTTAACTTCAGGCAACATGATGCTAGTAAGCTATTAAAACCATCAATGGTTCTATAAAGTCCAAGATATTCAGAAATTAAAGGAGGGCTGAGCTCGGTATTCATGTCAACTTCCCTTTTGATTATTGGTTAAACTTGTCAAGGCAAGCATGTCAGATGGTACACCAGTTGCAATTGTAAGAAATTAGTCATTTTTTCACACCAAGAGTTGGCAGTGCTACCAGTCTTTCTCAATATCTCCCCAGATCAGGACTCATGACTCATCCTTTGTTATATGCAGTCAGTTTTCTGCAGCAACCGTCTAATATGTCTGTGTTGAAATTCTTTAGATAGTACAACGCCAACAAGACCGTCTTTTTATAAACTCGCTCACATTAGCAGAATATAGCCAGCACTTCTTTCTGCTGGCACAGCCACTCAGATACATTAAACCAATTTGATACGGAGGCCTGAGGTTATTTAAGGGTATTTTCTTGTCTCTGTATATCTATACTTTGCCTCTCCAGTTTCTACAACTTTGCACATACAAAACTGTAATAGAAAAGTGCATCCTGGGATTAATTTCTGTCATATAGACAATGTATTTCCTCAGCTATGTATGTACAAGTATAACAACTCAAGAAAGATTCATTAAATACAAATAACTAATGAGACTTAACGTTTTTGCTTAAATCCACATTAACATTGTTGTCGTGTCGGGTTGCTTTGTTTTGTCCAGACACTTCACAGCACTGCGGAGGCTGTATGGTAAACAGGTGATCATCAACCTGCTGGGCAGTAAGGAAGGAGAACACATGCTCAGCAAAGCTTTTCAGGTGAAAGGAACCATCCACTGTCCCTTAACACTGACACACACAACTTTTGTTTTTGGGTAGGCCATTAGCCAAGTTGCAAATATTATATTTGTATATCTGGCTATTTGAGTGTGATGAATATCAATCTTTTTTAATAATGAGGAAACAACTGTAACTGTACTGCCATCAGTCAACTGAGCCTCTGTTATAAAACATGACCTGCATGTTTACAGATTATAATCATACTTCCTTATTATTCAAGCCACTGCTTTTGCTTTAATTAATTAAAATCAATTTGCTGTCCTAGGTGCAGGCTAGACATCTTGCGTGCTACATTTTTGCCTTTAATTTAATTTGAATATGTTACCCTTCTCTTCCTGTCACTCACAGAGTCACTTGAAGGCATCAGAGCATGCATCAGCAGTAAAAATGGTGAACTTTGACTACCATCAAAATGTGAAGGGGGGCAAGGCAGACAAACTCCACAGTGTCCTCAAACCGTACCTCAGCAAGTTCATAGAAGAGTGTGGCTTCTTCTACTACTCAGCAGAGACGGGCATCACAAGGTGAGAAATAAGTCAGAACATACATACAGTAACGCTGTCTTAAAATTAATTTTCTTATCAAAATGTTCTCCCTATTATAACGTGGTTGTAGGACTCAGGGTGGGACCATAAGGACCAACTGCCTGGACTGTCTGGACAGAACCAACAGTGTGCAGGCCTTCTTTGCCCTTGAGGTACTAGTTTTGTTTTGTTTTAAAATTTGCATTTTTTCCACCAGAGTCGTTGTTTTTCAGTTTTCACTTCCTGCTCCTCACCCCTCCAGATGTTGCCAAAGCAGCTGGAGGAAATGAGCCTGACAGAGAAGCCCCAGCTGGTGGCGAGGTTTCAGGAGGTTTTTAGGACCATGTGGTCTGCCAACGGAGACTCCGTCAGTAAGATCTACGCAGGCACCGGTGCCCTGGATGGCAAGGCCAAGGTATACAGTGGATACACTAAATACACACAATATGAGTTTATCGTAATTCACTTTCAATCTGAGCACCTCCTGGTACTGTAGCTTTCTGTAACATCCTAATGAATGATGCTGACTGGGGACATGAAGCAGTGAATGTCAGCATTTGACTGAAACAAATTCAGCAAACTTCATTACTGAATGTTTTAGATTTTTTTAGTTATGTGGTTTCTAATTTTCTGGTGGTGGACATTAAATTAGCAACAGTAGAATATGCCATCTGTAACACTTTAAAACTGTTCCTGCTAAAAAGAAAACAAAGCTTAGCCACCGAAAGATTCTAAAAGATAGCTAGATTTTTTTCCCCATTTAATAATATCTTTTTGCAAATGTAGTCCTCTTCTAGCTTTAGAAAGAAGACTCACAATTGTCTTCATAACCTACTGTTAAGAAGCTAGCATATCTTAAGCAGTTTATCTCAGCCTAAGCATTCTCATAGCAGCTTACTAGATGACGAAGTCATCGGAAGGGAAACATAAACATCCCCTTGCAGAAATGTTGGTACTATGTAATTAAGGTTAAAAATCTGCATGTTTACTGGACTGGGGACCTAAATTGTTACCTGTTAACTGAACTGATCTGAGACCATAAATAGCACTTTAAAGATAATGTGTGTAGTTGTGCACTGTGCATGCAGTGTCAGAGTTGGTCCTCTCTGTGTGCTTCAGTTTCTTAACTCTTGTGTGTGCTATCTCTTTCTGCTGTTCTTTGGACCTCTCTACCTCTGTGGTAAGTTATAAGCCAGTCGATGTTGTTTTTGAGCTGTGGGTCTGTTTCTGGTGCATTGTTGATTTCAGTGTCTGTGGGTTAAATGATGATGATGGAGGATATGATAAGTGGGATAATTAATAAGATTTGTTTTTCTTTCCTTTGAGGTTTCTATTTGATGCATACTGTTTGACTTCTCAAACGCTTTATGGAGAACTCTGTAGATCTACAAAAATCTTGTTAAAGACATAAAAAGGAAAAACAGCCATTGCTATTACTTATTGAGTGATCATTTTCTTACTATTGTATCATTTTCTACATAATCTGGCAACATCTGCTGTCCTGATTGGAGAAGAACATGGCAGAATCACTTGAAATTGTTGCCACTTGGCAATGAATCATGCCATGTGGTACATCAATCATTGACATTTTAAAGATTTTTTCCTTCCCAGTCAGTTCAAAAATCAATATTACTTGGATATCTGATGGTTTTCTCCTTTTCTTTGTTTCCATGGTTGGAGTGTGGGGGTGACAGTCATCTTATCACACCAACTGAGAGCACAGCTAATAATTACGGGTGTTTTTGTTGCATGTGTCTGTTTGTAGGCGGGGAAGCTAAAAGATGGCGCTCGGTCTGTGACAAGGACCATCCAAAACAACTTCTTTGACAGTTCAAAGCAGGAGGCTATAGACATCCTGAGGCTGGGCTCAACACTCAACAGTGATTTGGCAGACAAAGCTCGAGCCTTGCTCACCACTTCCAGTCTTTATGGTAATTCTTCACACCGTTATCTATAGATTACATCTTTACTAAGATGTACTTTAAACTTGAATATAGTGTATGTCAAATGCGCTTCTTGCATATTTATATTTTGTCATTGGAATGTTTGAATATTTTGACGAGTTTCGACCTGTATCTGTTGGAGCTGCTCTGTGCAATGAAAGGGTTTGTCTGTGCCGCGTCAAGTGTAATCTCCATGTGTCAGCTCTCTGTCCCAGTTAGATTAATGCTGACCTACTGCTCTGCTAGAATTATCTAATAAAGCACTGGTTAACCCGCCCTTCTCTTCCTTCTCTCCCCCCTGCTCTTGCTCACTATCTTAGTCACTGAGCCCGTCTTACAATCAGGTATAGTAACTGACAGACTGCCCCCAGTGGATGGATGTTTTCATCCCATCACATAGTTGTCCTATCATTTGTGTTTCCTACTTGCTGTTGTTCTTTCATTTATAATCCAATGTTGGTAGTGGTTTAACCTTCTGTGAGGCTGTTGCAATAGTGATTGAAAGAAAGAGAATGTTGAATTTTGAAACATCACGTTGAGTGGACATGTTTAAACAGAAATGAACCATTACCAGTGTTGATTATACAAATGTGTTATCTGTATTTCAACAACAGTTTTTGTTTGCATCCTTTCTCCCATACTCCATGTTAAAGAACATTGTTTCAGTTTTTCCTTTTGTATTTGGATGTTCTCCCATTGGTTTTTATTAGATTTTTCCGGTTTTTGTTAAGTTCCCCTGTATGCCACCCTTCCTGGAGACAAACACACATACGGCCATTATACGCTCTAATTCTGCTCTCCTCCCCTCTTCAGCCTCCCCGAGAGTATTGCTGGGAATGTGCCAGAACTTCCCTAAATACACGAAGCCCAAGCAGATCCGGGTGTGTGTAGGCACCTGGAATGTCAACGGGGGTAAACAGTTTCGCAGCATTGCTTTCCGCAACCAGACACTCAACGACTGGCTGTTGGATGCTCCAAAGAAGGCAGGGCATCCTGAGTTTCAGGGTATGTCAATATATATTGATTCATATTTATGTGCTATCACTGGTGGTAAATGGAAAAGAAATTTGATAAAGCTGCTCTTTTTTATAAAATGGATAGAACAATCTGATGTTTTGGAAAATTAGGTTATTCACTTTTGTCAAGAATAAGATGAGAAAGAAAATCCTATTTATATGCAATTAATAAAGACAATTAACTTATCTTTGCATATTAACTGAAAATGGGGGAAATAACAAGCCTGGTTTTGTCAGACGGAAATGAAATATGGCTACCAGCACCTCTTACACTCGCTATTTAATTTAAGTCTTTAGTCCAAAGGGGGGTTATGTGCAGAGTTATTTCTTTGCCAGATGCAGTTTCCTTGTAGAGTCTCTGCTGTTTACCTAACAGTAATGATAAGACTTCAGGAAGTGACTGATATAGACGTATCAATATCGACACGAATTATCTACCTTAAGGTGCAGTTAGTTATGGTGTTTGCTGAATCTGACTAACTAGCTGTCAAATTCATGCTTTGGGTTGGTATTTGACACCATTTTGAGTCTCACACAGCATTTATAATGTAGCTCAGACACAGTAAAGCTAAAGGGTCCCAGTTAACATTGTTTAAACTAAGAATTTCTTTTTACTGTAATGCTCACAAACTCTTTTCTTAATTATTCTGTCAGGCACATATGTAGAACATGGTGTATTCTTTCTCTTTCAGACAGCAAAGCCAACCCCATAGATATATTTGCCATTGGTTTTGAAGAAATGGTTGAACTGAATGCTGGGAACATTGTCAGTGCGAGGTATGTGAGCAAGATTCCAGCCTCTGATAAATGACCTGTCGATTTTTTTCCTCTCACGGGTTGGAGGAGCTGAGGCATTTTTTCTTTACTCCATGAAGCCTAGTTGTTATTTAATATTTTTTCATCAAGTATCCTGTTTGTTTGTTTGTTTTTATATAAAGTTATGAAACATTTGAATTGATTTATGCCAAGGGTGTAGAAGATATAATCTATAAAATCCTAGAAAAGGTAGCTGACAGGGCCTCTTATCCAGATATGATTTCTTTTGCTTATACATCTTGAGAACAATCACAGGGGATTTTGAAAAAAATCTATTTTCCTGCACTATTACACATCTTTCTGTTTTTGTCTTAGCACTACAAACCAGAAACTGTGGGCAGCTGAGCTTCAAAAAAACATATCGCGGGACCACAAGTATGTGCTGCTTGCTTCAGAGCAGCTGGTGGGAGTGTGTCTGTTTGTCTTCATCCGCCCACAGCACGCACCCTTCATCAGGTATTACCCAAACAAATTCTCCTTTAGTTATCCTGTCAAGCACAGTTAAGATAACACAAATAATCTTGCCATTTGTTATGTGTTGTAGGGATGTTGCTGTAGATACTGTTAAAACCGGCATGGGTGGTGCTACAGGCAATAAAGGAGGCGTGGCCATCCGCCTGCTCTTCCACACCACCAGCATCTGCTTCGTCTGCTCCCACTTTGCTGCCGGCCAGTCTCAGGTCAAGGAGAGGAACGATGACTACAATGAGATCACCCGCAGACTCAGCTTCCCCATGGTAGTAACCATGACATTAACAAGTGGCCTTACAAACATAATTTTGCATTATGCAAGCATAATCTCATCATCTTGTCCTTGCCAGGGTCGTCTGCTGTACTCGCACGATTATGTTTTCTGGTGTGGAGACTTTAATTATCGAATCAGTCTGCCCAATGAGGAAGTGAAAGAGCTCATCAGGCAGCAGAACTGGGATGCCCTGACAGCTGGGGACCAGTTGGTGGACCAGAAGAATGCTGGTTTGGTATGAGCTTGAGCACACATACATGTATACGGCACCAATAACTTTCACTTCCTGCCAGGCAGAATACAGCATACCACAACATCTGGCCTTCTTAGCGTGTACTAATGTAATAATATCTTCAACAGATTTTCCGAGGTTTTATTGAAGGAAAGTTAGATTTTGCCCCCACCTATAAGTACGACCTCTTCTCAGAAGATTATGACACAAGTGAGAAGTGCCGTACACCTGCCTGGACTGACCGCATACTCTGGAAGAGGAGGAAGTGGAACTTTAACAAAACCGGTACGCTGCAGAGCCACTGAAGATAAAAACCGTTTTCCACCAAAATATATGCATATATGAAGGTTTTTTAAACACTTGTAAAAAAAAAAAGGTGGTAGACTTCTTTCCCATTACAATAGAAAAGTATGAATTTTAAATTAGATTTTATCTATGTTGTGTCTCTGATCAAAAAGTATAAAGAAAGATTTTTATATTGATTTTCATATTTAGTCACACTCTTTCAAACTTTGTCCTGGGAGTGAATGCCATTTGTAACCTTTACTACTAAAGATAATGCCTTATATCAGTTAGGGAGTGTTTTTTGTTCGATGGATATGAGACTTGGCTTAAATCCTTAACAACATACCAACATTGGCAACAGACAGTATGTTTTAATATGTATATCCTTGTGTGATGTTTTGCAGCTGAGGAGATGAATGTTGTCGGGGCAGCTTCCACTTCTGGGGAAAACGAGGATGACCCAGACAACCCTTGGAGCCCTGGGACTCTCAAGTACTATGGCAGGGCTGAGCTGAAGACCTCAGACCACAGGTAATTAACAAAATAGATATTTAAGAGAAGAAGCAACAACAAGAACCAACTGATCACATCCACTGAGAAATGTGACAATGGGGACACAAATGGGTGTTTCTGTCTGAACATCACCTTGCTTTCTCTCTTCAGGCCCGTGGTGTCGATAATAGACGTGGACATCCTGGAGGTTGATCCAGAGGCACGACACCAGGTCTACAAAGACGTCATCGCCCTGCAGGGGCCCCCAGACGGGACCATCCTGGTGTCTCTTTGCTCCTCCGGCCCAGACGACTACTTTGACGACGCTCTCATTGACGAGCTGCTGGACAAGTTTGCTAATTTCGGAGAGGTCATCCTGATCAGGTGAGTCTGACATCCAGATACAGACATTGTCAGACATTCATCATTTTCAGACAGTGAGACTGCATTGACAATGTCCTTGTTTATGCAGGTTTGTAGAGGAGAAGATGTGGGTGACTTTCCTGGAAGGATACTCTGCTCTGGCTGCTCTTTCTCTCAGTGCTTCCACTGTAAGTCATAACTGATTATATAAAGTACTTCCAAGCTATTGCCACAAGTCTTGTCATTAATATAAAATATGTGTCCATCTCTATTGTTGAATGCTCAACACACTATTGGGTTTAATCACCCCTTGTGCACATCTTTTCAATAAACAGTCGGTCTATTTCTCTCCTGTCTCTTGCTTGTAGGTCCTTGGTAAAGTGATTGACATCCGTCTGAAGAGCCCAGGCTGGATTAAGAGTCTAGAGGAGGAGATGAGTGTGGAGAGGATCTGTGGAAGCATCCCCACCTCAGCCAGCTCCACCCTGCTTGCTGAAGATACAGATATGGGGGATGATGATTACGATATGGAAGGTGAGGGATAGTGGCCACGCATCCCAATCTTGATCCAGACCCAGAACAAGTTTTAAGTACATGAATGTTTCTCCTTTGCCAGGTGATGTGGATGAGGAAGTGGAGGAGATTCTTCCCCAGCACCTTCAGCCTGGAGCAGGCACTGGCCCTGGATCCTCCCCTCTCCCATCCCCCCGCAGTAGTCCCTGTCCCTCCCCCACCCATGGAGAGCCTACCGCTCCCAGCAGGCCTAGCCGTGGAGCACAACCCTGCCGGCCTTCTCAGGGTAAATATAACCTGTAGCCTGACAAACACCTGGAATAAGATTACTAAAAATACAGTCCACTCATGTGTTTGGGCTCCAGTCTCTTCCTGCTAAAATATAAACTGTAATTTTGTTCTGTTTGTAATGCACTGAAGGAGATTTAAGCCCAGCATCACCTAGGAGAGAAATTCCAGGTAAAATGTGACATGTAATGATTTAGTACTAGCTGGCTTGTAGTGTTTCTTCCAGTGGAATACTTGTTTCCTCTTGGAACAAGTTTTCTGTTGCAGTATTTAAATGTGTGCAATGTTAGCTTCTTCTTTTCTTCAGTCAACACTGAATCAAACCTGTGCATAAGGAGCAAACTGTCGGATGGCACAGTGTTAAGAGACTGTTGTCTGAATTTCAGAAATATGTGTTTGAACAGTGTGATTTGAACGAAAGAATATTATAGTTTATATTATTGTAGTGTTTCACACACAAGTCATTCCCTTTTCCAAATACATTTAAATTTAAGGTCGTGGTGCAAAAGTATTTTTTCCCTATTATGAGGTATCACAGAGTTTGTGAAACTGTACAGTCTCAAATATCTTGGAAACAACTGCACATGGTGAAGTGTTATTTAAATAATATGTTTT
The DNA here is from genome assembly GCA_028566105.1 of Hypoplectrus providencianus. Taxonomy (NCBI): domain Eukaryota; kingdom Metazoa; phylum Chordata; class Actinopteri; order Perciformes; family Serranidae; genus Hypoplectrus; species Hypoplectrus providencianus. The sequence goes on from JAOWBC010000182.1 coordinate 14,125,562, forward strand.
TCCATTTTCACCTCTTTTTATTCCAGGTCCTCCAGTTGACTTCCAGCCTGGTGCCCCTACATCTCTAGAGCCCAAACGCCCGCCTCCCCCTCGCCCCAACGCCCCGCCAGCCAGACCAGCGCCCCCTCAACGCCCTCCACCACCTTCAGGTAAAATATCAGCCAGTCCCTCCTTGTCTACAGTTAATTGACAATTAATTTTCTGACTTTTTACACCTTAGTGAGAGGTAACAAGTAAAATCCTACATTGGAAGTGTGGACATTTGATTTTTCAGTAGGGTACAGTTTGATAAACTGAAGGCAAGTGTTAACATGTTCACCTTTATCCCACTGCTTTGTCTCATTCCTGAAGGAGGCATGAGTCCTCTGCCAGTTAGAAAGGACTCTGGAGGTAAAGTGATTAGTGGTGGGTTGTGTGCTTTTTTTGTTTAGATTGCAGAAAGTATGTAAGTTGTGGCTGCTGCTATTTTCCATTTGATGCTACATACAGAGAAGCCCATTGCATAAGTGTTGATTCAGTAAGCTGTCATTGGCTTCAGTGCACAAGCTTAAAATGTAGTGATGCTTGTACATCGACACTCACCATAGTCTGTGATTTTGGTGGATGTATATTCTTAAAGAGAAATTCTGGCTAGCTATACAACTATTTCCCTACTGTGGTTAATATGCGAGTGTGAGTATCATTAACTCGCTTAGACATATTCAATGGTATTGTTGTCCTTATATGAATTTTTTCAACATGGCAGTAGCTGGTAAGTCGTGGTGTATTTTATTTCATTTTGAAACACTTTTCCCCCTCTTTGACTCAAAGACCTTGGCGAATTTCCCAGCCAACTGTATACTAGGAGAGGCAGTGAAGGTAACTGGCCAGGCAATGTGTCTTTAAATGTCATCTGATCCCTGTAGCCTTAGACCTCGTCATCAATGCTTCTTTATGACATTGATGGTTAATTGTTGATCAATTCATCATTGTGAGCCATCCTAGTCTGACGTGTGTGTAAGAGAAATGTGTTTTGGTAGCCTTGTAAAAAAAATATTATTTAAATCCCAAAATAAGCAGGGAAACAGCAGAACATAAAGGACCATTGTTGTGGGACCAGGATATACTGAGAGTCTTTGCTCTTCACCATGATTACAGCAATGGTTATAAGTGTTATATATCTGTACTAATTAGAGTTTTATCAGTGGTTCAGTGTCCAGGATTACCACCACACGCTTCTCACTATCATTCCCAACTCATCACATAACGGCGGTTATGGACTTGTGTCTCTTTTCAACACAATGGATACTTAGCCGCATCGGTTACAACAACATAGAATAGAGAAGCTCAAGTTACAATTCAAAGAGGAAACATGACTTCATCCTCTGGTCAGGACAGCATTACCACTACATCTTCACAGAGGGAGATATTCAGACCCACTGCATCTCAGTGCTTTGCTGCATTATTCCCACCATACGCTCTTCCTAGTGCTTTGTGTAAAGTGCTATCATTGGGAACACCTGTGACGTTGTGTATAACAGTAATGTGATTTGGTTTCCTTTGTGCTGCAAAGGACCAAAAAGCCCTGCTCTTCCTCGGTCAGATGCTGCTGCAGGTGAGTGCCGCAAAGCATGAAGTAGCCTCACTTAGCATGACTGTACCAAAGAAGAGAAAGGATAGTTACACAGTCACATGCATAGTTGTCCCATTAACAACCATCTCTGTGTGCAGTTTTCTTGTACATGCTGGGAGTGATTTGTCTGTACATCTACCTATTATCCCTGTCTTACTGTAATCCTGTGTTATGTGTTTATACCTTGACACAAATTAAGCCTGTCCCTGGGTGGTGAATAGGGTTGGGTTGCTTAGCCAATCAGTGACTTTGTCAGTCTTCACCTGACCTATTTGTATGCTGTGTGGGTGTGGTTAGCTGAATCACTGTCACAGTAATTGTGTTTGTGATTAGCAGGGTTGATTTAAGTTTGGTGACCAGACAGTGAAGTATTACACAGCAGCAGACACCTAAGTTGCGTGGGAACAGGTGTGCAGGCTCTGAGAGGGGTTCGGAAAGAGAATAGTGAAAGAAGAGGTGTGTGCTTGCGAGCTGTGTGAACAGTTGGCTCACAGAACAAGGCTCGCCTCTCCTCCAAACCTCCTGCAGCTCAGGAATGACTGAGTCATCATTAATAATGAAGTCAGCCATAGGGAATTTGGTCTGTCATAATTTGAAGTGGGTTTTGCTGTAAACTGGAGGGATTTTGTACTATGAAAACTTGTTGTTCACTCACTTAATACTCCTATCTCCCGAAACACTCTTGCTATTCCTTACATCTCTTCCTAGAAAACACTGCCCACATGATAAATATGGAATATGACACGTCTGTTTTGGTTGCTGCTGTTGATGTAGCCAGTTTGTGTCTCTTTTAGCTCGGGGTCAAGTAGCAGTCGGAGCTCCTGGACCTGGAGGTGCTCCAAGACCAGTAAGTTTACAACTCTCTTTATATTTATAAAAAACAAGTTTGACCTAGCTTGATTTTTTTTTTTGACTGATTTTTTACCGAATTTGTTAATTTCTCCTTATTCTCTGTGACCTCTTCACAACACACAGAATATCCCTCCTCGAGCTGGGGTGATCAGTATGCCCCCTCAGTCTCGCCCACCCCCTCCCTCCCACCCTGGAGCACCCAGACCCATCCCAGAGGTGCATCCTGGGGCCCCTCGGCCCATTCCAGACACTCACCCTGGAGCCCCACGACCTGTGCCCAGTGCCCCAGTAAAACCGTCTGACCTGCCTTTGGGTAAGGAATTCTATTTTTTACATTGAGCACTAAACTAGATAATTTATGCTAAAATTATATAAATGTCATACAATAAATTTAAAGATCAACGGAGCGTGACATAAAGCCGATAGAACAACAGATCACATGAGATAACAGTGAGTGGCAAATGCAAGTTGGGAAGGTGATTGGTCTAACTTCCCACAATTTCTCAAGCTCAACATTGCATTAAAATGTGTTTCTGAAAACATTTGAGTTGAGAAATCCCGGGATCCACTTTTACTTTTTACTTGATGACATTAGTGAAGCATTAGACATGGTTTTTGTGAAAGTCACTCATGGTCTCCAGTATTTATTATAGTTTACTAGGCCATTGAAATAACAGAATATTTTTTTATTTTGGTGTTCCCATTTAACTTCCTCTGTCCTTGTCTCACAGGTCCTCCTCCTATGGAGCCCCCTGCGGCGAGACCCCAGGTTCCATCACCCATGCAGCCGCCCATGCAGCCCCAGCCAGCTGCCCCTCCAGCTCAGACCCAGCTCCCACCACCGATGCAGCCCTCACTTCCAGCTCCATTGCAGCCTACTGCTGCTGCTGCTCCCTCTGCTCCTGCTGGGCCTCAACAGGCCCTTGCCTCTCCTAAACCCCCTCCTCGCTCCCGCTCCTCTCACGCTCTGCCACCTGATGCTGCCAAGTCTGAGACAGCCCCAGCTGCACAGGTTCGTGCCAACTTCCTTCTCATTAAATTATTGGAATTTCAGCAACTGAACAAAGAACACTAACATAATTTTCAAAAGAGTACACTACGAATTTTCTGCATGCATGAAGTTGAAAATTGTACTTCACATTTTGTGCACAAGTTCTGTTAATTAAACAAGATTTTTTATGCAAAAAAAAAACAACAAGTGTTGGAGTCAGAGAGTGCAACAGTAGCCTCTTTCTGCTTCTTTGTCTCACGTCAGATGAGCTTAGTTGTCTGAGTCATTCTTCCTGCTTTTGTCTCTCTGATACATTTGTCTCTCTCTCACAAGCTGGAGAAGCCCTCAGGGTGACAGGTACTTTATATTAAACCACCTCTTTGTCTCATCCTCCATAGCACAACAGTCCTGATGTTATTACGTCTCCTGCATTACACCTAGTAACCTCCTCCTCTGTCATCGCGTAATAAATTTTCCTTCCTTTAACCTCCCGAGTTATTTTGTCCTGGACATTTTCAGTCCAATGCAAGGCCATGCATTGTTTTGTGTTAGGTTCACAAAATGAAGCATTTTTACGTCTACTTTATGTTGGTCAACATAACAAACTATAAATTACAAGAAAAAAAACAGATGAAGATGTGATGTTTTGTTGTTGGCCATTTTCCCTTCACTAGTCCTTCCATATGTGCTCACTGTGGTTCAGGTGTTGAGAGTGAGCACATATGCAATGACCTCATAATTTGATTTGGCTTTTTGTGTAATTTATAATTTTTCATTCATTTGTATTAGAGTTGGTGATTGTATGTGGACTGTGATACATATATTAATTTTTTAGCAGTAGTAGTTGTCCATATTAAAGGTACCCTGTGGAGTTATGGATCAAGTGGTAACTTTGCATGTAAATAATGGTGTGTTCATGCCACAGGCAAAGTTTTTACAGAGACTGTTTTGTAGTATTTCCAGAGTTGTTTGCCTGGCTGTCTTGCAGACAGGCCTATCATGTAGTGATGTCATGACATAGTTATTTCTGCATGTTAGTTTCAGTTTTTGGAACTAAACCATTGCAGAATATGTTTACTTTAGGCTTATACCGCTTTAGTAACAGCAGCCAGCACAATCCAACCTCCATTCAGAAAAAGAGCATTTTCACTGTTGTTTGCTTGTCATCTTGCAGACTGACCTAACAAGGCATGAATTCCGTCTTTTTACACACTATGACATTTATTTTGGTGTTGTTTATATCTGTTTATTGCAGTTAAGGTAGCAGCAAAATCAGTTTATTTTAGGCACAAAATAATTTGTGCATTGTTCATGGTTGAAAAGTCACTTTGCATGTGGTGTGAATACTTTGTGGC
>JAOWBC010000182.1:14214502-14225151 GCA_028566105.1 Hypoplectrus providencianus
TGTGTGTGTGTGTGTGTGTGTGTGCACAGCCTTATCTGTCTCTCACTCTGAAGACTCCCCCACTTCCTACGACGTCCCCCGCTCACGCAGAGACACACACTTTAATTCCTTTGCTGCCATTCCTTGTAGTATTCTCTCCAAATGAGATTCAGAGAGCTGAGGTAAGCCTGCATGAAGACAAAAGAGACATATACGCTGTTCCCACCCCTCCCATGTGCTTGTATCCCAGATAATCATCTCTGAATGCAGCACCCTAATTAATGCTGCTCCCTGTTTACATTGATGCAGATTATGATTGGTGCGTATGATACAGTACTTTTACTCCACTGATCTGGATTTTGCCAACATGAATGGAAGAAAGATTAAGCCTTTATATCTGATGCTATGTCTCGCTGATTATATCAGATTTTCTGTGCATGTTTGGCAAGCATAACAAGCATCCGAGTGCCAATTGATGACTCTTTGTCAGCCTAAATCCTACAATCTCTTGGCGAAAGTGTGTGTGTATACTATTCTGACAGGTCTGACATGCTATTATTGGGAGCTGATAAAGTTTATCTAACCTTAACAATTTTAAAGTCATTTTGTCTTCACCTTTGCCACGTATAATTATTTTCCTCCCTGAACTGTATAAATGTTAGGAGATTACCATGTAGATAGTCTTTCTCTCAGCAGTAATTAGTCAAAAGCCTCGCCTAGTGGGCTGCTGAAGGGTTTAGCGCAAAGCCCCTACAGATAGATCTACATCTCTGCTGACTCCTGCACGGTGCTTTAAAGTGTTATTTTCTGCCTTTGGTTATACATGTGCATTGTTTATTGCCTATTTTTGGTCTTAATCTCAACCCACATTTATCTTAAACCCAGCTGATCCTGAAATAAAGTGGTGCTGACTGTGTTGCTGCTTCTCGGCTTGCCCGTCTTTTTTTGTTTATCTCAGCAAAAGCTGGAAAAAGATACATACCACACATGAGTTTGGTGTAATGTCTCCGGGGGGAGAATTGCTTGTTTTTGAGTTGTATAACTGCAACTTCACTGTGTTGTCTGATTACTAGCTGGATGTTGTTGCTAATGTGTTAGCCTACTTATGTGTTTCAGTGAGTGCCTTATTAGTATGGACTACAGTAGCTGTAGTCCATCAGGTTTAGGGATAAATGTAGCTGACTGTAATACAGCTCATTAGTTTACTGAGGGATTTACTCACCAAGACTTGATCTGTGCTGTGTCTTTGTATGTTTATCCTGAACTGATTAGAATTGTAAAATAGTAAAATGTTCTGCCTTGTAAGCAAATGTTGTGCTTCCATCAACATATTTCTATTTTTCATTTCATTTTTTGCATGAGAAAAGAAAAATTGCTTAAAGGTTTTATGCTTTCATGGTTATTATCGTCCTAAAAAAAAGTAGTTAACATGCTAAATGTTAGATGGAAACACTTTTTCGGAATAAGTTTTGATGTAGTGTACATTCAGCTCACATGGCATGACAGATCAGCTATTTTCACTATGCAGACAAGCTGACATGAAAGAACAAATATAAGTCGCCCAGCAGAATTATTTTCCTGAAGACTTTCTCTTTCTCTCCCTCTTCTTCTACTGTTTACTGACAGATTAGCCTACAGCAATACATTACACTGCCTCCCTCTGATGAATATACATGCATGCTGCTTTGTTTATTTGCTCTAAACCGTTTGATTGAAGTATTTTCTTTCATGCAACATTTCAGTATTACTTCAAAATTTGCTTCAGTTTAAAGGAAACATAGCTACAGATTTGTTGTTTGGGGAGTTATGTATTTGACTGTTTCTTGGTCAGGAATAGTAATTATTTACCGCCGGGCACAGGCAGGAGATCCGGTACATTATCCCCTATAAAACTGTGATTTGCTGTTCTTCTTCAACTGAATACAACAAATGAAATCAATGTGGTAATAACTTTTGAGTTGAGTTTTAGTTGTTCTGCCAAGTGGATTTTGTTTCTGCTGGACCGAGCTAGGCTAGCTGTTTTCCACTTGTTTCGCTAAGCTAGTAGCAAACAGACATCAAAGTTGTATCAGTCTTCTTATCTAACTATTGGCAAGAAAGTGGTTATGAGCATTTTCCAAGTGTGGAAGTTTTTCATCAACTTCTTTGTACTTGGAAATGAAATTTTCGTGTGGTTTGTTCATGTTTCTAAAGGGTCGTACTACTTGTTTTTCTCAGCCTTCTTCTTCGTCTTCTTTTTAAATTTCAAGGCCCTGCACATGCATGGGGAATCCATTCATGTGATTTTAATTATGTTGCCTCTCCTCACTTTGTTGCACCTGCGAGGGTGGGGCAGCTTACCTTTATCTTTTTTATCAGTGCATAGAGTCAAGTGAGCTCTTGTCATTCTCAGCATAGCTCAGCTCACCTTCAACCCCAGCAGACGTTCAATCAGCCAGAATTACTGAAAACACCTGTGTGGGTGTGCAAAGCTTGTAAAATATAAAATAAAGCATTTCTCAGCCTGGTTCATTGGCTTTTGATAGGCAACCACTGGCCTGGTCTTAAACGAAGTTTGCATAAGTGCTGCTTTTTTCTGGGCAGCTCAGCCCTGTTTTGCTGAACTGGGAATTTCTTTTTGTAAGTATTACTTCAGGTGTTTCAAATTTTACTGGAGAAAAATTAAAAACAGTGTGAAATACAACAGATATAAAACTACATACATGTTTAAATTTATGACAAAAACATTAAAAACACATCGGTTTGTAACAGCTGATCAGACTGTCTGTGCCCTGTTAGTTCTCGAGTGCTCACTTCCTCCCTAATAGCCAGATAGTCTTGAATCACTGCACCCATCTGATTCCTCTCCTCTGTGACAATGCATAATCTGTGGTGATCAGACAGCAAAGCTCAGAATCAGACACATTTATAATGTAAATGACCAAAACGAGTGTTTTTTCCCCCCTCAGACTACATGTGAGGCTGAAGGTCATGTTTCTCTGAGGGCATGTTAAACCACATCTGTGTTACACTGCAGTGTAAAACTGACCCAAGTAAACAATATACAATGTTCCTGTTTGATAACTGCAGGTAATGAGCTAGCCTCCCCCACATGAATATTAATAAGACTCATAGCTGTGGGCTAATGTTGCTCAGATGTGTGCAGTTTGACCTTGCAAGTCTAAGGACAAAAATATACTGGTTGGTCAATGGAAAGCCTGTTTGAACCATAAGACAAACATTTTATAGACTTGTTTTTATGTGATGTCATCTCCATTTTTTTGTCTTTTTTTTTTTTTTTTTTTAAATCTTTTTGTTGTTGTTTTGTCTATATTAGTTCTATGATTTATTATTGATATTATTATTATTATTATTATTATTATTATTATTATTATTATTATTATTATTATTATTATTATTATTTCCTGATTGTCTAAACAGTAATCATTTCTACATTGCTCCTTCAATTGATTTTAATTATTTATTTAATTTTTTTTAACAAATGGTGGCAAGTGAAAGATATGGCTTAAGTCATGTATTGTGTACCAGGCATTTGACGAGGGGCCACAGAGGGATGTTTGGGTCCACATATGATCTTCTACACTTGACGACTGAAATAATTGACGTTTCACCTATCGCATCAAAACCAAGCTGTCACTCACAGCTTTGCATCTGATGCATGTCTCTGTTCCTTTGTGCTGATCATCAGGGGATGCAGTCTCACACCTGATGCCTGCTCCGTCTCCAGTTTGATGGTCTGTCAGTCAAATCTCTCGTAATGAGCAAAGTTTCTATATACCTGTCCAATTTATTTTCCTGTCTGGTGTGTGTGCATGTGACACATGATTTAGTGTGCATATAGTTTTGTCCCATGCTAATGGGAAATGCAATAGCCCTAGACAGGGATTAGCTCATATGACCTGAAGCAACCGGTAGCTGCTGTGAATATAAGAGAAAGGTAGCAGGCCAGAAGGGATGTACTATTGTGGCCAAGCATTACATACATTATTCATCAGCTCTACTCGCATGGTTGGTGATGATTTTATCAAATCTGGCAAGGTGGGTGGCTGGGTGTGGGGTAATTCCTGTCTTTTTTTGTCCCCTTTTCCAATACACTATGTTCATGAATTTAAATATGATATGTTTAGGAAAAGATACGACAGGAGGCACGAAATGGGAAACCAATCTGTGTCTCATCCTTAAACTGATACTGCCACCCCCACCCACATGTACACACGGCAATAATGTGATAAGGATTGAAAGGTGCAGTCTATTGTGCTGAAAGGCCAGCTCAGGTGTGCAAGGAGACAGGCAGAACAAAACTGGCTACTCTTACAGCGCTGCTACCGAATAGTCTGTTTATTCAACAGAAATAACGACTGATGAATGGAGCTTTGATATTCATTTACTCATCGCTGCGCAGCTGAGAACAAACAATGAGCGTGTTCACATTACAAAAGCAGCACGCCAAATGATGAGTGCAGACAGACCAAAACAAGCAAACAAAAAGAAAACCCCCGCCATCCTGATGTTTCTCCAGCGCTGCTCTGTGCTTACATAACATCCTCCACCTGCTGTTGTTACTATTACCTCCTCGGCTTGTGCCAACATGCCATCACTTTGCCCTTAAACTACTAACCAGATCCTCTCCGCTCCTTGGATAATTGCATTACATCCCAATAACACTATGTTTGTGTAAGAGTGTGGGAACTGGTTGTCTCAGCGCGCCGTTCATCCTCCTGAATTGGTTATTTCCTGTTTCAGCCGGCTTCTAGCGGGACACGACCTTCTGCAGCTAATTTGTTAGATAACACTGAAAGAAACAAACAGGGAGACAGAAAGGAAAGGGGACAGACTGGGATAAGAATGAGGTCTGATGAGAAGACAGGTGCTGGGAGACAGTCAGACAGACGGCTTGCGTGCACGTACATACACACACACACACTGTGCACAAAGGAAGTGTAATGCCGTAGCATTGTCTGCGTTAGGTACTGAAATGTCATCATGTGCCCGGGGGTAAAAAGCGACGAATGTGTGTGTGTTGGCCGTGCACGTACGTTAGCGACTTTGTGACTGTCTCCTCTCTCTCCCCTGTGGAGGCCGTGTCAGGTCCTTTTGTTGGGTAGATCTGTTACCTTCCCTGCCCTTTGTCATGACATGTGTGCCTCTATAAATGTTAAATAGTCCCAAACCAGTTATTTTTAAGAGCTGCACAGCGCAGCGGACCAAGACAATGGGGATCATCAGCCTATTATGTAATCGTCCCTGTTTTTCTCCTAAAATCCTCTGTCCTCAAGCCAGACATTTTGGTAAATGATTTGATGTTGCTGACAACTGTTTTTTTCAGATGAACAGATTTTCTCAGCGAGCAAGAAAGTAATTTATAACAGAACTTTATTTCATCTCATTATTCGCTCATATTTGTATATTCAGACTGACTGCTCGGCCTCTTGCTGCTTGCAGCTTTTCTTGCTTGTAACATAGTTTTGTTCCCTAACAATGTTAGTGGACACAAGTGAAGCAATATGCACAAGGCTATTTTTGGGAAACAAAGGGTTCATTTCCAGTCTCTCTTTCTTCATTTGATCCTCTATCATTTGATCTGTAGCAATCAACAGATAGTGAGGTGTTGTTTGGTGGTGTTACAGAGAATACAGAGCAAATGAAATTATGTATTTTTGTGTGCAAACCGAAAAAGAAACCTCGCCACAGGGTCTATTTATTACGAAATAGCACATGGAGGCCACTTATTTCTAAGTGAAGCCCAAATGAGAATATATCCAAACTTCCTGTGCTCAAGGGCTGTTTACATACACTTATGGAATATATTTTTTTACTATTTGCTTGTTTGTCATGTACCTCTAACAAAAAAACAACAACAAAGAGAAAATGCTGGTGGTTAAATTTACTATACCATGGCAGAAAAGTCTGAAAAGTTAAATTTCAGATGTTTACATGACTACAACCACGATTAGCAGTAGTAGTAGTAGTAGTAGTAGTAGTTATACTAGTTTTAGTGTAAAGATGCTTTCAAATTGTGTCAACCTTTACACTGTTTGTTTTAACCTTTGTCACATGCACCTTTGTTTGCTTGTGTTGCTGACACATGCAAATAGCTAAACACACCAGTGACAACATGAAGCCATGAGTTTGTTTGGTCCCATTTTGAAATAAGTAAGAAATAGGTATCCACAAAGCAGTAGAGTTGACATTAAATTGCAGATTGTGCAGCAGCAGTAGTAGTAGCAATCTGTGTAGTTCCTATGCAAGCCTGGATATATATTTATATATTTTTTCTACCATAAACTGGGTCACACTTGAAATCGATTGTGATTGTTGTGAATCCGAGCTGACTCCAATAGGCTACACACTTTTTTTAGAGCCAAACTCTACAGGTGATGATGTACTTTAAGCCCAAAACATGGGCGAAAATCAGAAAAAAAAAACTCCTACTAAAGGCTTTTCATTCGCAGCCTCTGCTACAAAAAGCCTGGTGGGTTGTAAGGTAGTAAAGGGAAGATGGGTGGAAAACAAAAAACGAGAGTGAAGCAGCAGCAGCATAACACAAGCTGCAGCTGCTCTCGTGGAGAGGGTCCAAGAAGTGAGATGGATTTCTTCTTGTTCCTGTGCACTTCACTGTGCACCTTTCTCACCTTTCTACCCAAAACATGTCTGTATTCTGGCACATTGAATTTTACAAGTTGATGAAAATTCCCACCTGTTTTCAGATTATATTTGTATTATCCACGATCGCTTTCCCAAAAAACACTCTTATTAACTCTACCAATCCATTTATTTTACTTAAAGGCCAATGTGTTTATGTTGCATTTATTTATGCATGTATGTACTTGTCCACTGTATCTGTGTGTCTTTGTTGTTGTTTTTTTGTGTGTAAAACTTGAGGCCATAGAGCCAGCAATTAAAAAGAGGACTGGGACATCTAAAGGCTTAGAGGCACAGACCCAACACACATGCTGGCAGTCAATTGGTAAGCCGGGGGAGGTGAAATTGGAGAGAGCGAGAGAGAAACAGAGAGAGAGAGAGAGAGAGAGAGAGAAGAAGGAGGAGGGCAGGGTGAGTGCATGTGGGAGAGAAAGGGGGGAGAACCAGAGAGAAGAGGGCGGGCTTAGACTCAGCCAGCGCACACACACCCTCTCCTCAGCCTTCAGTCTGGGTCTAGGCGTGCAAGAGGCAGCATGTGTGAGTATGAGCTGTAATGTGTGTATGTGTGTGTAGAGCTAAACACTGCGCTGTAGTCCGGGAGATGTCTCACTGATGCTGAAGGATTCCCTTGTTTGCTCTCGGAGAGGACCGGACACGTGCTGGCTGTGTTTTAAACCACTGCAGGGAATTAAGTGTTACTCTCACAGGAAACACTGGGAGATTAAGTCCAGGTAAGGAGATGTTGCTTCTGATGATGGTTTGTGAGTGACAGGGATGGAGTTGTTGGGTGTTTTACACATAACTGGCTGCATGTTGTGTGTGTTTAGATGAGTTGTTAACCATTTGGCTTGATCTTAGTGATTGTGTTGGGAAGAGAAAAGGTGAAGTTATAATAAGGGGTCTAAATTTTTGCATCTAACTTCTTTTAAGGGTGCACACATTCTCTTTCTGTGTGTGTTACTGTCTGTATGCCATTGTATTATGTATGCTTTCTTATACAATGTGCCTGTATGTGTATAACACTATACTACTGTTTGGTGGGGACTCTTTTCTCTTGATGGGGTTCTCCTCCTCTCTCTCCCTCCATCTCTCTCTTTCACACACACACATATATTTAAGCAACTACAATAGAACTGCAAGGAAAAAAAAGCCTTTAGTTTAAACAGCCATCCAGGGGGTTGGTGTGTGTGTTGATGAATGGACTTTATCAATCATTAATGCTCTTTCTGGTACATTGCTTGGTTTCCTACCTGAGGTGATTTAGTGATAACAAAATACCTGAACAGCCCTGCGAACTGGCACCACCTGACATTTCCCTCGCTTTATGAACAAACTACACAGCTCAAAGGGCAAACAAAGTCAGGCACGCTTTCACGTGTGCAGATTTGACTGTGCTCTTTAATGTGAGGGGTGCAGAAAAAGATGAAATGCCCCGTGATAAAGCAAGATATTACAAACTCAAGTGGTACTTACGGTAATTATGACGTGTCGAAAGCTTGTCAGAGAGCCGTGGCACTCTGAAGAAATGAAAAAAATGGCAGGTCAGCGCTCATTATTTCTGGTTATGCCATCAAAGGTTCGAATGAAGAGAGCGGGATCACACAGTAACGGATTTGGATCTGATAAAGACATTAGCCTACTTTGTGTGTGTGTGTGCTGTGGAAATATTAATAGAGGATGGAAGAGGAGGCACAGCTGAAGAGCAGAATAGAGAAGGGCTACACAGACAAAGAAGGAGACCGAGTGAAATTCCTGGGACGAGCAGTTAAAGTCAGTGTGGGGACTTGGCAAGAAGGGACCATAACCAATGAGACAGAATAAGACAGAGACAGAGAAAAAAAAGGATAAAGGACAACTTAAGAGAGATACAAAAACAGAGGAGGAGATTCTGCAAATGTGCACTTTTACCTCCTACTCAATACTTCATACATGTTTACCACCTGTCACTCAAATGTGTGTGTGTGTGTGTGTGTTGCTGGAGGTGTAAGGTCTCAGCTGTGCAGAGGGTCAGTTTGAGGCATCCAGACAGCCAGAGAATTATGAAGGGTCAAAGGGCACACAGGCTCTGCTCGTCTTTTCTCTTCACTGTTATGCTGCGTCTCAAGAGGGAAAAAACAAAACTGTCTTCATGAGTATTTTGTTTTCCCAAAAGAATTTAGTACATATATTAATGTAGTATAGTTCATTGTAAGTATAGTTAAGAAAATAAAAAGTTTTAACATTAGAAAAAAATAATTTCTGCATGTAATTTTCTTATTTAGTTGTTGATTTAATGTCAGGAGCTTGTTATCAACAATCTATCTTATCTAGAACAGTCATCATAGTGTTTGCAGTTCCTTTATTTAGGACTATTTACATGTATATATTTCACAATAAAAGCTCAACATATTCTTGGCTGCAACTGTAAAACTATGTAGGCATAGTAATAAATCATAAAAGGTAATTTGCCCTACCGGCAAGATTTCAAATGCTTTGTTATCAGCGTTTGTTTTTATTTTGAGAAGAATTATAAACAAGCTGTCTCTCTCTCTCTCTCTCTCTGTCTCTCTGTCTTTCTCGCTCTGTCTCTTTCTTGTTATCTTTTTTTACGTTATCTTTCCTGCTACAATTCACTGCTTCAGTTGCCGCCATGAGGAAGTTGAATATTGGCAGGGTGTTTTGAGGAAGTGATCCGTGAAGGGATTTATAGTGGCAGATAAAACTGGTGTGTGTGTGTGTGTGTGTGTGTATGTGTGCACACACTTTTTTTCTCCTGAAATTGACAAAGACTTTGTGAAAGCCTGGGGCTGTAAAAGAAAAAAGAAAAGAGAAAAAAAGGGGGAAAAGCCATTATCTCATACACAGTTACACACCGCTCAACCAGGTTTATATACGTGTGTGTGTGTCCGTTTACTATGTGTGCGAGTAGTGTGTGTCCAGGACAAATATGTGTGCATCCACGCAACCATGTGCTCCGTGTGTGTACAGTAAGCTAATATAGTGTCTGAGCGTGAAGGGGGGGAAGGGGCTCTGCTAAGTGAGCCCTGTGGGTGTGTTTGTATTGTGTGTGCATGTGTGTGTGTGTGTGTGTGTGAGCGTGTGTGTGTGTGCATACTGACCCAGATTGATACACTGCTCTCAGGCTAAGTCAGCTCACCTATAGGGCAGATATAGGTAGGCATATCCTCTTTTGCACATATCCAGCCTCATGTAAACAGCTGAGCTGAGACCATCATAGATACATTAACTCTGACTCTTTCCTGAAAGAAATAGCGTAAAGCACCTTAAAAAAAATTGTATATGAATGACTCACCTCACAATACCTTGAATTCTTAAAGAAAACTTTCTTTTTGTGACATGCCTCCATGGGTAACAAAGAATCCAAAAATGCAGAATTTGTGTTTTCTCTTAATACTTACTATTCAAAACACAGTCTCACGAGTTGCTACTTGTATGGACCTGCACAACTGAGTAGCATGTACACTGAACTTACAAATTATTGCAAATATTCTATTCTTTTTAATTCTTCATTCACTTTTGAGCCATATGAGACAAAGAAAGCTTTATCCAGGAATTCAAGATAAAACAGAGTGAGTAATTGATATACAAATGGACATTTGGAGCATGGAGTATTCCTTTATCAGTTACTTAGTTTCAACTCTAACATTTGATATTGACTTTAGCCTATAGGAGCCAGACTTTTGTGATAACTATGATCACACAGTTCGACAGTGACTGCACTACAGATATCCTGCAGGTTTTAAATAATCTATGCTAAAAATACCGATATTTCAGTGATACTTATCCTTTGATCTGCTCATGTAAAGCTCATAAAGCCTGCCATGCAGCAAAAAAAAAAAATCTCATACTATGATATAAATAGAAATAATAATCACCAGCATCATCATCATCATCAACAACACAAAGCTGAAGCTTGTTGCAGACACTCGTCTTTATCCTCCACAGTGGATGTGACCTTGTGGCAGAACAGAGGGAAGCCCTGCTCTCTGTGTGATTGCAGATACTGTACATAAGATGCAGTTTGATGT
>JAOWBC010000182.1:14235362-14257434 GCA_028566105.1 Hypoplectrus providencianus
TCCCCCTCTCCCCGATACCCCTCTCCCTCTTCCTTGCTTTGCTGCAGGGCAAGGGGAGAGGAAGAACGAAGAGACTAAACATTTTAGACTGTACACCGCCAGAGGAAAGGCAGTGGTTTGATTTCCCCTGTGCTGTGTCAGACAGGATTGTTTTGTTTGTTTGGCCTGTGTGTGTTTTTTTCACCTCCACCACTGAACACAGACGGATAGATAGAAAGATGGACTATATGGCTCGGAGACAGCAATGAAAGGTCAATGAAGGAAAGCTTCTCGGTAGTTAAAGATGGTATTTTTTGTGCAGGTTTTCGTAATCCAAATTCTGTATTTTTTTTATTTCAACAATTACGCCTTTTTTACCGTTTCTTTCTAAGAAAAACTGTAGTTTTGGCAGTCTTTTCAGGTTAAAATGTTCCATTACATTAATACATTACAACTGTGCCATATTCAATGAACAGCAGGATAAATATCCAGCACCCTGTGTTCAATATACTGTGTGTTTTGGGGGGTAGGTGGGCAGCGTGTGGGCTGGGATAATTCTCATCAGGCTGGATGGGATGGAGGAAGGATGAGAAATAAAAAAGGGTGGAGGGAGAGGAAGAGGAGGAGAAGTATCAGGGTCAAGTTGATCTTATGTAACCGCTTTCCACATCTGCGGAGAAATGTGCTGCAGTGGCTCAAATAGTTCAAATACATGAACGCTCATGCTGGCGTGGTGCAATGTCAGGGTGGGCCGGTGGAACAGTAGCTACCGTTTCCATGCACTTGCCTTCACTTCTCTTATTGTCTTCTCCACTTCTCCTTTCTGAACTCTCATTTCTGTGTCCTTTCCCAGAACTGTAACAGTTGGTTCATTGTATTTCAGCCCAAGAGAATAGACAAATTAACAGTTCATTATCAGATTATTATTATTAATAACAAAAGCAGTGGCTGCGGGCAAAGTTTACTGAAAGTAACATCTTGTTCTGAGGCCAGCGCTGCAGGCCTGAGGGAACAGATGCTTCTTTTGCATTTTGGAAAAAAAAAAAGCTTGATGAAATTACTCACCAGATGTGAAGGATCTGAACAGAACCTGCTCTGATTGACATCTGCTCTGCAGCTGATAAAGACTGGATTTCTCTCTCTCTCTCTTTTTATATAACAGTGAAATTATTTCTTCTCCATTATAGGCAGAACACAAACACATCAGACAATAGTGTTTGCTGTATTGAGGGCAGCAGTCTGACTGTGAGGGGGCCTCTGAATACCAGCCAACTGCGAAGGATCATCATCGATATTGGCCTCATTCTATGTACAAATTACATTTTTAAAATCTTTTTTTGTGAACTGAGAATACATGCATAACTACACACAATGCTTGCACTTGCATACCTTCACACTATACATAGCACATTATGGAAATTGTGGTCTACTCTAAGCAGCTCAGGGCTGGTATTAGGGAAAATTAGGTCGTGTTGGCAAGGATCATTTAATTGAGTCTTAAGCAGCAAATCACTCTCAGTAGCTGCTTTCATGTTCTGTCATTTTACCAACAGTGTGTGTGAGTGTGTGTGCACGTCTCTTTGTCTGCAGGGAAAAAAAGGGGTGTTATCCCAAAATGAGATGTGCACATGCCTGTACATGCCTGTTTGGTTTCAGGTTGGCAATGAGTTTCAGGGTGCTGTTCAAAGAAATTGCGGTTGTTTGTGAGTTTTTCTCGCCCCTCGGGCTCAGACAATACCTCCGCGCTGTGTTTCTGATGATCTGTGAGTTTGTATATGTGTGTATTTTTTAATGTCCGCTTCGTCTTTTTTTTTATGCTGTTTTTCTGTTGTGACTTGCCTCACTGCATTATCTTAACTCCAGGCTTACTGACCACAGTGTCCTTTTATTCCCTTTCATCCTGCTCGCTGTCTCTTATCCTATAGACTCCCTCTCTCCTGGGCTCCACAGCTTTTCCTTTCAACTTTACTTCACCCGCTTTATGTGACGTACCTGGCACATCCTCTGCAGCGATTTTACAGCTACCTTCCCCTTCTTGTCTTCTTTCTCCTCCTCTGTTTGGTGTGTGTGTGTGTGTGCGTTTGACACATCGGGTCACTTTGAAGTTGTGAGAGCTCCACTGAAACACTTCTCTCTCTTCTTGTTCCTCTCAAGGCAAACTGACACCAGCCTTTGAGGATGTGTGGAGGACCATGCGGTCTGTGAGAGATGACACTGCACTGATGTGGAGGAGCCAGTGATGCAGCTAGTTAACCACAGGTAACCACAGTTTGTGCACCTTTTTATTACTGCAAAAATGTTGAAAAATGTGTTAACATTTTGTATTTAATCGTAAAATGTGAGTTTTTCTTTACTTGTTTCTGTGGTTTTATGAGTTTTTCATTGTTAATTTGGGATTAAATGCAGCTAAAATCTAGTTTTTGACTTGTGAGAAGAGATTTTTGTCTCTGCAGTTTGAGCCCACACTGAGAACCTGATGGTGTGGGTTTGATGATGTGTGACTCACAGAGGACCAACTGATCTGACAGCAGTTGACTCAGCAGCTTCGTGTGCTTATATAACAGAGAGGCGATGCAGAATACCCGGATAACTTTATGATCAGCACAACGCGGTTAAAAACTGAAAACGTCTTTGATCACCGTAACCGTTTTGGGAATTGGGCTGATAAATAATTTTTGTGAGGGAGAGAAGAGCTTCCTTGTATCAATCGAAACATCCCACATCCATTCTGCTGCAGTGCAGCCTCCAAGACTCAACTTCATCAACCTTTAAATATACACGACTTGAATTAAAATATAACTTTTAAAAGTATGAGAAAGGAAGTTTTAAATTTTAGATGTGTTTGAGGTCACTGAAAAAATGAATGAGATGTTGATGCAGTCTGAATGGGACAACACCAGAAAACCCAAAGGAAAGGAAGCTTCTGTAAATTCTTAATTGTGTTTGTGCTCTAAATGTATTTTTAAATAATTTTATCGTCCCTGTGCTACCCCATTTGAGTGTGTTATCTCAAGTAAGTTAGGGAATATTAAGGTCAAGTAATGTTGCCTAAACTGGCAAGGGAACTTCCACTTCAATTTTGTATATCTGATCCTCACTTTTACCAGCCTGAGAGTTCAAATTAACGAGACATTTAAACAGATCCTGTATACCTCTGACTTACCACGGCTAGTTAATGGGCCATCAAATGTTGCTCAGTCACCCAGCGCAGAGATTGACCTAGTTTCCAGCAATAAATGTAAGAGAGTCAACGTGTCATTAGAGGATTTAAAGGGCAAGGCTACAGTTTGGTAATAAAAGCAGAGTGGATATTACTCAGTAATTTAAGAAACTCTGGCACACCCTCTTTTAGACCAGTTGTATCAATGCCTTGGCAAGGTATAATAAATAACAATAATAATAAATTACATAAATTAATGCAGAGAATCTAGTGATTTATTTAGAATACATTACAATCAAAGTGGGTCTGTGCTCCTTTTACTTTTGATACTTTAAGTACATTTTGATGCTGATACTTTTGTACTTCTTCTTGTGATTTAAGTTTTGAATGCAAGACTTTTTCTTCACTTGTAGTGGAGTAATGTCACAGTGTGGTATTAGTACTATAGACAAAACTCACCACTCACTTATTACTTTGAGGTGAACTGTATATTTTACATAAATATAGAAATCACTTGTTCAGTTTAAATAAGTTCAGGTGATTTTTGTACCAAGTAATAAATACAGATGTTATATATAGATTACAGATGTGGCACAAAATGGATAATGTAGTGTTAATTAGTCTTAACCTAAAGGAAAAGACAAAGGGAACTTTTATAACATATATTTTTTTCATCCTTATTCTACAGTTGAATCATGGGAAATGTGGAGAGTCAGAATGGGGACAGCGGATTTTATGCCGATGCGGCGGGACATCTCTCTCGCAAGCACACGTCCCGGTCACTCCGTCTCTCCAGCAAGCAGCCAATCACCCGCCGTTCCCGGCACTCTTCTTCAGTGAAACAGGAACACAGAAACTCTGATGCCTCGACTCGCTCCTCCAGCACCCCGAGCATCCCACAATCCTTAGCAGAGAACGGACTGGAACCCTTCAACGCCGCAGATGCATTTGAGGAGTTCGTCATCAACCCTCACTGGACACAACGCGTTGCCATGACGATGAGGCCGGAGTCCTATCAGCACGATGACGACCCCTTGGCCACGCCCACTCCTGAAACCTCAGAGGCGGACACTGTCGCTCAGGATGGAGGAGAGGACTCCATGGGGGAGGGAGAGGGTGAGGGAGACATGGTGGGTGAGGAGAGGTACCTCCAGCGGATGACTGAAGGTCCTCGGGAGGGAGGGAGTTTCAAAAAGAAGAGGTCCAAGTCAGCGGACATGTGGAGGGATGACAGCCTGGAGTTCTCTCTGTCTGACCTCAGCCAGGAGCATCTGACCAGCACTGAGGAGATGATAGATGGAGGAGAGGAGGAGGAGGAGGAGCAGTTCACATGCCCCAGAGGCAATGCAGGTGAGGACACAAACACTCACAATAATCATACAGAATACACATCGTTGTCCTCAGAATCATTAGAAAGCACCAGCAGGCTTCACCATATCCCCAAGAAACTATTATAAAAAAATGCTAATGTTACACATTGAAATATATGGATTTGTGGAGTATTTGGTTAAAATATGACCCAAATCAGTCGCATATCATCATTAAACAATATATATTGCAATAGGATGTGCAAATATGAGAGCAGGAGTCAGGATATTCTGACTTTAATATCTATCTGATATGAATTAAATGTATGAATTGCTGGTCATAAATGAGCAGCCATACTGATAACTCATATGTTAACCTGACAGTAACCAAATATGGACAACTTTACAAACTAAATTTGATCCTGCAAACCTGTCCAGATATGTTGATATTTCAGCAGGCGACTTTTTCAAGCAATCATGTGATGAAGATATACAAAGTTCCATAAAGTTCTAATAATTTGCACAGAATTTAAATGGCATATCAATTGAGGAGGATATAGATGCATCCCTAGAGTTATTTCAGTAAGACCTGCAGCTAACAGCTTCATGTTTCCTTTATGTCATCTGTTTACAAACACAACCACTGTCACTGCTTTACATTAAGTCAAAAACTAACATGTAATATTTCCCATCTTGAATGAAAGAGTTGATATTGAAGTTTCTTGATTTTTTTATGCAGTATAGAATCAGTGACTGATGGCTCCAAATGGTTCATATGTATGTAAAACTGCAGGGGTGTCAGCTTGATATGATTCACTTTACTAGTGCTGAGGGGGAGGAAAGTGGGGAAAATTGCACCAAGATATTCACAGAGTGGGGAGAAATGATTTCAAGGAAATCGACTGATTGAAGGTTAGCTGCCATCCATCAGATGCAGCAGTTCAGTTGATCACAGAGTTGTTAGCTCAGCTGGCGAAGTGCAGGAGCCGCCGGAGATCAGCGCGACAGCAGGTGGTAGCTTGAAACTGAAATGATGTAGGTCTTCGAGCCGCCCTACACAAATGCACACACCCACAAAACTCATACAGAAGGATACAGATACACTTTGAGAAGGTTAATTTGCACTTCAGATGTGGCAAAATTATGCAAAAGTAACTGGCAGCAATCAGAATGCACTTACCTAACCTTGCTCACAATGCAGTCAAATTCACACACTGCAGTAACCACCTGTGTGTATGCATGTGCTTGTGTGTGTGTGTGTGTGTGTGTGGTGTGTGTGTGTGTGTGTTCCAGGCTCAGCTGAAAGGGCATCGTCTCTGGACCATCTGTGCAGCCAGCAGAGTCCTGGCCTCAGGGGGCAGAGGAGCCGTTACGCTAAAAACCGGAGAGAAGCCCAGTGTGAGGGAGATAGAGAAGGGGAGGAGGGCCTGATGTCCCCGACTGAGGAGGACGGCGGCGGGTATGGAGCATTCACGCTCCCCTGCCGACGCTCCCACTGCCTGTCAGAGGGCTTGGCAGGGCTCGGCATTCCGGCTGCACCGTGCCCGGCTTTCCAGGGGCGCCGGGCACAAACTACTCAGGTTAGATCACATTTCATGAGTGAATTAACACATATAAAACTAAACATTGCAGGATTATGTTTCTCAGGCCCCTGGATGCAATACAATAGAGCCACTTTGCTTATTTGCAGTAAAAAGGAAGTTCAGGGACATGACAGAGGACAGCAATTAACATTTTGTTGACAACCGGAGACGCTTCCTGTGTGTGCACATTTTATGCATGCACATCCAAGTATGCATGTATGTTTGTGTATCAGAGGGAAAGGATTACAAGGAGTCAGATAGAAAATCGCTGTGGGGCTACTTGTCCGATGCTGACCTGGATTCTCCATTCCCCCTCCAGAAATTAAAGCATTAGAGCATAATAGCTTTGCAACCCCATTCACTTATCAAACATGCTGTCCTAACATGCAGAAATGTGCACACAAAAGACATTTTGAACATAATTTAGAAGCTTTTCTCACAAAAACAGATGTACCCAGGAGGTGTAATATTTCACCAAGTAGCTAATTAATAAGAGATTCAAAGAACAAACTAAATCTGTAGATTAAAGAATGTCCATGTGTTGTCTGTAATTTGTATGTGTCATTGATAAAAAAAAAAAAAAAGTTACCAAATAAGAAGGAAGTTACTAAAATAGCTTATCAGGTTTTTCTTTCAACTCATTCCCAGAACCCCCAAGCACCCTTGGATAGCAGAGCACCCTAAGTGCTTATTATAAATTCATCTAGCCCGGCTTAGAGGGTTGTTAGACCGGATATAAATAAACCGTCAACACAGCAAAACAAAGAGAAAAAAGAACAGAGGGAGACTCAGTTTGGTAAAAGAAAAGTGTGAAAGCACGGAGAATCTCTCGCTCAAAGTGAAAAGCTTTTTTTATTTTAGGAATTCATGGCAAAGAGTGTGGTACCACACACATACGTAAACACAAATATGAACCCAGAATTCCCTTGTGGAGCATAAGATGCGTGTTGTGCATTTTTTGGCTAACCAAAATGTATCTGTATGAATATTAATAATCCATCAGTAAGTCAGTCCATCTTTTCTCTCACAGGACATTTCGGGTGTTTTGGGAGAGGGAAGCGAGTATGGCGACAGTGGCATCGATGGCGTCACCACAGAAATAGACGGGGATGGAGAGTTGGTGTCCAGGCGCTGTAAGGCCATGTCGGCCTCTTTCTCAGTGTACTCAGCCACAGAGAGCAGCGTTTTCAACGGGAGCGACAGCGGGAGCAGCAGTGCAGGAGGAGGAGAAGGACGAGGTGGCGAGGGAGGAAGAGGAGGAGTGTATGAGAATTTCCGGAAGGAGCTGGACAATCAAGCCTGGGTTAGTTATTTTTTTTTGTTATTCTTTTTCTAAATACAGGCATTAACATGTTTGTTATCACTCAATTTTCCCATCATTCTCTCATCAGACGCATCAGGGTCGGGACTGCACGGAGGAGGCCGGCTCCGCTGTGAGCGACGAGCACAGCAGCGGCACACTCAGTAGTGCGTATCCATCGGACACTCTGATTGGCTGTGCACAAGGCACGGTCAGGAAAGCGGGAGCTCTGGCAGTGAAGAACTTCCTGGTTCACAAAAAAAACAAGAAGGTGGAACCTGCAACAAGGCGCAAGTGGAAACACTACTGGGTGTCCCTGAAAGGTAAAAGTACACACTGGGACTTTTATGTTAAAGAACATTTCTTTTGCAGCCATAATGTCACAAACAGATAAACATCTTAACGTGACCCCAGATTGTTTTATCCCTCCCCCCTCTCTCTGCTGATTTGCTGTAATCACATCAGTCTTAACACAGTCCGTGTCCTTGGTTGTCACCTCCACTGTGCTCTCCCACCCTCCTCTGCCTTACGATTCCTCTCTTCAGTCTCATCACAATTTAATTTTACGGCGGCATCCGTGTCCAATCTAATCTAGACCTTGTGAAATGCATAAGATACAGCTGCTGCATTCCAGACTGTCTCCTGTCCTCACATCGTCCACCTTATAGAGAAAAGAATCAGGCTTTCTCACAGTATGTCTCCTGAGATCAACCATGTTTTTTGCTCAAATACCATTGAAGGTTTCAAGATAATAATAAGAATAAAAAAGGACACATTCTTTGATCCAGACACTTTATATAGCATTGTTTTTCTAGTTGGTTTCAATAAAGTTGCAAATATAAAGCACAAGAAGACATCAGTAAGAACTTTTTCTTTCTCCCAGGTTGCACCCTCTTCCTGTACGAGTCAGACTGTCGTTCTGGGATCGACCATAACAGCATTCCCAAACACGCATTGTGGGTAGAGAACAGCATCGTCCAGGCTGTACCTGAACATCCCAAGAAAGACTTTGTCTTCTGCCTCAGCAACTCAGTGGGAGACGCTTTTCTCTTCCAGGTGAGAAAGACAATATTATTGGAAAATAACACCAGCTGGCTCAGACTGAACCAAGGCGGATTTTATTGTTTTTTTGGTCGGGACTGTGTAGAGTCAGCAGATCACCAGAAAAGACATGAATAAAAGGGAACAAGAGGAGACCTAATTTCCCCTGGGGTGTTTATATGTGTGTGTGCAGACATGGTATGACATTTAGCCATGTGTGGGAGATAATCCAGTCCAGTGTCCATGTGTTTGTTTTATGTTTGACATGTTTAAAGGCCACACTGTCGTACTGTGACAGTGATCCGCCACAGTGACCATTGTGTAATATTAAAATGTGTCTATTTATATGCATGGCAGCTGTCCTCAGTGACATTAAATCAATGAATAGGAAGATAAGTAATAAAATGATGATGAGATTATTGTAACCACCCTCATCTAGAGGCTAATAATGGGTCTCCAATTTGTTTAGCTGTCAGCCTCTATATTTTGTTCTACAAAGATGTCACCATTGATTTTTCTCTTTTCCCGTTCTCCTGTCAGACGTCGGGCCAGACCGAACTGGAGAACTGGATCACGGCGATCCACTCCGCGTGTGCCGCCGCTCTGGCTCGGCAGCACCACAGGGAGGACACGGTGCGGCTGCTGCGAACCGAGATCCGCAAGCTGGAGCAGAAGATCGACATGGACGAGAAGATGAAGAAGATGGGAGACATGCAGCTGTCGACCGTCACTGACGCCAAGAAGAGGAAGACAATACTGGAGCAGGTACGGAGCAGCGATATAAACAGTAATAACAGGAAAGCTAAAAACACAGGAATCTGTTGTCGTCATCGTGAAAAAGCCTCTTAATATCGTCACACTGCATATTAGTCATGTGCCATGTGACTCTGTGATGAACCAGGTTTGTGATCTCATGTGTTGAGCACCCTCCAGGATGCCTTAAACCTGCAGTTGAGTTGAGTGAAAACACCTAAGGGGCTGTACCTTTAAACTGCACTGATGCTCTAAATCATCTTTACTGCATGGCGTCACCGGCACAAGACGTTCTTAAGCAGTACTAGCAATGGCAGATGTGCTCAAATATTCCTACTGGTGCTCATTTCTGAACACATTCAGGTGCAGCAGAATTCACAACACATGTTGAAACACATGCAATGCATACTATTAGCCAGCAGATGAGCCCGGCATGTTTTTTGCTAATTCTTTCATATTTAATAGCTGTTAAGAAATGAGTCACAGCTGGAATTTCAAGGGTTTTTTTTTCAGATCTTTTCACATCCAGTGGAACATTGCGTGTACCCTTAGTCTTACTCTGTGCATGTCTGGAGTTGCTTCTTAATTTTAAAGCAGAATTGCATGTAAACATTGCAAGGGAGCTTAAGAATGTTCCCTCAAACAAAAGGCCTCATTGTGGCAGCAGGCCTCCGTGTCTTTGTATGTGTGTGGCATCTGGTTGATAGTCAATAAAAGAAAACAATATTACATAAAAAGCATCAGGATGTGGTTAATCTCATGCAAGAACACATCCCATTTCTTGGAAAACACCACGATTTAGATTACCCACTATTAAGGCATATTAGCTAAAATTGTAGGATCAAAGCAGTGTGAAAGCCTGAATCTGAGTGGTCGATTATTTCACTGTCTGAGTATTCAAGATCATTGTATGGAACCGCATCTACAAAATGAGATTACATAAATAAACAGGCCTCAAAACTACTAAAATAATCAAAGAAAGAGCACTTGTGTTAAGTCCTGGAACAAATAGGTGAAGGCAGGAATCAGTGCAAATTAAATCTAGATTGTTTTTCGTTGTGAGTGTTTGTGTGTGTGTGTGTGTGTCCCTGTGTTCCACCTCCCACGGCCCACCCTGTGATACACTGCACATAGCACAGCGGGTCGGCGACTGGTGGGGGTTGTGTTGGTGAGTAATAACTCTCCACAGGGGCTTCAACACTCCCACATCTCACTCCTCCTGAAATGACCAAATACCCATTGAACAAAGGCTGATATTACTGTGTGCATATATACATATTTTTTAGTCCATGTGGAGCACTTCCATGGCAAATCTGGATCGAATCTGCAAAGTGTGCTTATTGCGTAATCGCAAATCCATCCCTTTCACTCTTTATTTGTTTTCTCCCTCTGTTAGATCTTCCTGTGGGAGCAGAACTTGGAGCGGTTTCACATGGATCTGTTCCGCTGTCGGTGCTACCTGGCTAGTCTGCAGGGTGGTGAACCCCCGAACCCCAAACGCCTGCTGGGCTTCGCTTCCCGTCCCACCAAGCTGGCCATGGGACGACTGGGCATCTTCTCCGTCTCCTCCTTCCATGCACTGGTATGAAAAATGCACCCACTCACAAACATGTACCACCTTTTTTTTTAAATACTTTTGTGGGACTGGTCTCATCAATCCTCATCAGAGCTCCCAAATCCAAAACTCAAATTTCTGTCCCACGTGTCTCTACATGTTCCAGTTAGCATTGCGTGATAAATTCCCAACTGTTGACCCTTACTACCAACCCAGCTTGTAGAGTGGGTGTGTTTATCTGGCTGTTAGTTACCATCATGTCACATACACCCACGAAGCAAATTTCTGTTTGTTTGACATATCTGAAAACTAATAGACACTCAATTTAGGCTATGGCTAACACCAAGTACAACTAGAAGCAAGCATGGAGGCTAAGCCAAAGGATGAACACCTCTATGTTAGCTTTGCACGCTAGCTGCTGTCTTAGACCCTTTATAAAGTCAAGAGAGTGAGTGAGTGCTTTCCAGTGGAGCTGATTCTCAGCCTCAATTGACCCACACCCAGCTACCAAAATGGTGCACTCCACATGGACCAGAGCTGTTTGCCCCGAACACAATGAGCTGACATGCAGCTGAAGTCTGAATCAACTGGACACTGGGTGAGAATTACTGTTTGAGGTGCAGATATATTTCAGTTACAAGTTGATACTCTTTATTGTTATTTTTCAATGCATCAGCTGGCTTTTGATTGTATTGGCATTGGTTGTTTCTTTGGTTTACTGCTTGATAAGATTTGGAGCCCTCAGTACAGAAACAAGCAAGAGTAAAGCCTACTGCAACTTACTGTTATGTAACTGCTTTCTGTTGAGCTGCACTGCTGCATTCTTTCTGAACAGTGTGTTGCAAATGTATTATTTTTAAAAATTTACTCTGAGGGAAAGCAATTTATTTTTCATAAAATGCCCTTGGTAGCTCGCACTCCCGAGAGATAAATTAAAGTTTGAGATCAATATTATGATCATTTAACATTTTATTCAAAGTGTATTCTTATTTCCACTCAAAATTCAGGTGTAACAGTAGTATACAGTTGTGGAGTAATGGGGTCTCACTCGCTCTGTGCGTTGTAAATCCAAGCTTTTTTGTTCTTTGTTGATTGCAAACATAAATATATTTTTGTGGTATCCACTCCGGCCATGTGAGTTCCTGTTTGATCTGCATGCTGTCGATCTGCATCGCTACTTTTTTGGCTGTAATTGCCGAGAGTCATGTGCATGCAGTTGCTGAATTACGTAAAGAGCCACATTCTGACAATGAGAGTCATACAAATTTGTCCTCACTTTGATGGATTGCAATTTTTAAAATTCTTTTGTGAATATTTTGCTCCTTGTTTATAGTAAAAGGAGCATACCCGCATGCTTGCGTTTACATACCTACACGTCTCACCTCAGACATTCAGATCATTCTCTCCACAAACTGTCCTGATGTTTGCTGCTTTAGCCTGTGGCTAAAAGCCAAGCTCATTAGCTCAGAGCTCTGGAACCATGTCACCCCGGGCGCTCCAAGAATGTACAGAATGAAACGCAGCCATAGATACTGCTGTGTATCATGCGGCCATGTGCTCTGCCAAATATCATCCAGGAAACAAAGAGCAGAGCAGAGAGAAAGAGGTGGAAACCATATCTCTGTAGGCCAGTTTCATACAACAGGCCATCGGATGCACCAAGCATACACACTCTAACACACATACACACACAACATCAGAGGTTGATAGTGTTTTTTGTGACTGGTGGATCAATACGAACTCTGTTAGTAAGCTGCCATCCCTGAGGCACTTTCCCACAAACAGGCTTAACACTCTCTGCTCTGGTGACCCCCCCCCCCCCCTTTCTTATACTGCCTACACCCTCACTTCCTTTGTCTCTCTCTCTCCACCTCTCTCATATTCTTTCCCTCTTCTTATCTGTCTTATTTTCTTCACCCTTTACCCCTCTCTGTCTTACGCTATTTCTGTTTTTCTCCTTCTTATCCTTCTCCGAGTTCACCCACACATCCCCTTTTCTGCCCGATTTAACATTTCATTATTGCATTAGTCAAATGCTGCTATAAATGAGTACAACTGTATATGCTTTACTATATAAATGAACTAAAT
Source organism: Hypoplectrus providencianus (assembly GCA_028566105.1). NCBI lineage: Eukaryota > Metazoa > Chordata > Actinopteri > Perciformes > Serranidae > Hypoplectrus > Hypoplectrus providencianus. The sequence continues at coordinate 14,248,129 of JAOWBC010000182.1, forward strand.
AAAAATGAAATATGCTAGCTGAATTAACAATGGAGATTAGTAATTCATTAATGAAATGCAACGTTCAAATTAATCAATTCATATTGCCTTCAGCAAAAGATAACTGTCCTCTCTTTCAACTCCTGACTGTTTTTCCTTCATAAGAAAAGGAGCATCTCTATTTTTTTTTTAAACTTTCTTCAGTAATTCCTTTTACTCATCAGGGTTTTTGTAATCCATAACCAAAGGGGACGTTGTAATAAAAGAGGCAGTTAAAAGGCCTCTTGCACGCATCTTACATAAGAAGAGTCTTGAAGACAGTTTGACCTATTATGTTTGAAGTGTGTGTGTCTCATGAGCAGTGACTGGTGAGGAAACCAATAACACACGCCCACACAAGTACAGTATGTGCCTGTGTGCACATACAGAACATGCCTGTGTATCGATGTTTGCATTTGTGTAAGACATAAGGAGTCAGACCTGCACATAACCCAGTAGTTCAATGTGAGTTAACCCAGAAATGCCAACAGTGGTTTCTCTCTGAATGTATAGCGGGTCAGTGAAGGAGATGAGAGGCTGAGTGTGTTCAGTATGTGCTATTGGTGTATGCTGTGTAGCCAGCAATGTGTGCTTCTTACATATAAGTGTTTTTACATGCATTTGTATGCATAAATGCATGAAGTGACTCATAGAACAAACATAGACAAGCAATGCTGACGGTGTGCAGTATATTAGGATTATACATATATATAGTCTCCCAGTCCTCTATTTTTATTGATTGATAAAAACAATCTATTAAAGTCTATTGAAAACACTGTCAATTTGCAGTCAGTTCTGTCATTACAAAGCCCCATGCCACTGCACATGGATTTGCATCTAGGAAGCAAAGAATTTTGCTGGCAGATTTTTCCCTCTAAACATAAGCTCAACATTTTTATTAAAAAAAGAAAGCACAACATGGAGCTTCATATCAGATATCAATGCAATGGAAATGCCATTCTTGATTCTACAACATTTATGGATTTTTTTTCTGTGTGTGTAAAAATTTGGATATTCTGTCATGTAGACCTTGTATAATTTTTCCAATTCTGTGTATTCTTTTTCCATCTTCCTTCCACAAAAGACATGCAGGGATGGTTACTTTTTAAATGTGTGACTCTGGGCACAAGTGGTTGTCTGTCTCTGTATGTCAGCCCAGTCTGGGAACCTGTCTTCTGCCCAATGTCAGCTGGGATTGGTTCCAACCCCCCTGATCTGGACAGGATAAACTCTTATGGAAATAAATGAGTTACTGTCATATAATTACAAGTTAAGGTGTGAATAACCTTTCAGTTTCCTGTAATTATCTGTCACAGGTGTCAGCCCGTACTGAAAGCAGCATCAGGAGGAGGAACCAGGCCATGCCGCGCACCTTCAGTAAACGCCGTAGTCGTTTCTCCTCCCTATGGGGACTGGACACCACGTCAAAGAGGAAGACCAAAGGACATCCTTCAATTAACCAGGTAACCCGCTATACTACAGGCAGGACTGACTGCTTAAATAATAAAACTGTATGAGAGTTTGGAGATGTAGACAGATGAGTTTTTCTAAGGTGTGACATCTAGATATAATAACCACATAAACTACTGCTACAGGTATATTTGACTTAATTTGACTTATGTTCTGTTCTTCATGTGCTCGCAGGTCTTTGTTGATGGGATGGAGCCAGTGAGAAAGCCATTGGAGCGAATGTTTGAAGACTCCGTCAGTGAGAAATCGGTAAGTGCAAAGCCACCTTTATTAGTACCAACATCACACAAATGTCTCTTTGCCATAAGAACAATGATACAACTGCTGGGCATTTCTACTAAATATGTGTTATTTTATATTTGCCCTATTTTAACGTAAACCAAATGAACTAAAAATGAACAAAAATTACGGAATATTTGCTGCTGAAAGTTAGAGGTAAGCATAAGGTGCAATCTTAACTCTTCCATTGTGGTGACTGTTTATGTCTTTACAGTAATCGTCTTCATAAGGCTAACCATTAAGTTTCTCCTCCCTTTCCTGGTTTGGCTTTCACTACAAAGAACCAGATATCATGTAGCTGTAGGCTAATTCCTTTGTCATTGTCTGCCTTACGCATAATCCAACATAGAAATCACTGGGGCATCTGATGAACCTTTGTACTTATATAATGGATTCGAGCTTCTTAAGACCCCGAGGCCAACAAAAACGCTGAATTTTCCACCTCCATTCACTTAAAGATAGGTTCCTTTGGAGCTCTGGCGCTTCATTTGGAGGGTTATATGGGGGAAGCACAAAATCCCTGCACCCTTCTGCATCAATGAGCAATTTTTTGAGGTCATTTTCAAGCTCATGCTTTAATGTTTTCAGACATCCACTTCTCCTCTGGCTGAAGAGTGAAAGAAGAAATTTGCAGTTTATAAAACTTTAAAAGCTGCAGAACCTTGTCTTTCCTCAATGTTATTGGAGGATTCTTGAGTTTATTTGTGGTAGATAAACCCTTTTCATCTTCTGCAGCTGTTCCTCCTTCTGCACTCTTTAAATTACTTGCTTCACCAGACTTTGCAGGGCTAACTTGGGTTTATTACCTGAATTTCTCCTTTCTCTTTCTTATAACTGACCACTCAGTGCCATAATGCCATTATTCTTCTTCTCTACCATCATACTTCACGTCAAACAGCGGTTTCAGATCAGCGTTGACAGATTCCCATTTCTCCTTTTTATTTGCTCGGGGTGATTCCAGCTCTATCAGCATCATTGGCTATCAACTGGAGGGATATTTCTGTTTGCTAATCCCTCCGAGACAAATTTGATCTGATATGTTCAGATCATTAGCTTTCTGATGTTTCAACAAATTATGCAGACATTTGCTACCAAAGGACCTGGCAGTTTCACACCATCTGTGCTCTTGTGTATCTGTCATATTGACCACAATTTACCCACAATTGCAAAAAATGAATAATATCTTCACAGAGAATAATAGATTTTCCAAGTCTCCTGTAGGACTGTAGGGTTCCAGTTAGAGCCTATCACTGGCTAAATGATGAATTTATATGAACTGTAAGGAAAAATGTCCAATTACTCATGGGTTGTGCAAGGACAAGCATGCCAGCTCCATATTTTATGAGAACTGGTAGAAGGCAGGAGAGATGAAGGGGAGGGGTGGGAGACGGGTCTCTGTCTGAACTCGGTAGATGGAAGAAAACTGTGCAGCACTCACCCATTCTGACCCAGCGGGCCCCCAGTGGCACCATGGGAGATTGATTTCCTTCCGCCCACGCTGATCCTCAGCTGGCAGAGCATGGTATGACAGTGAAGAAATGCATAGGACGTTAACATGCTTCACTTGGTTGTAAAATAGAGCTGGAAATGCTGCATCAGTAGAAATGTGCAATATCTGTATGATCACTGTCGCTCCAACTGTTCACATCTGACGGGCTCGTCCCAGCTTTAGCTCTCTGTTTGTTTAGGGGAATCCCACTGAAGGCAGTGAAGTGAGAGAGAAAGGGAGTTTAGTGTGCCGCCTTGGACCCCCGCCCCCCCAGCAGCAGCATCCTACATGGGCCAGGAGGGGAGCCAGATGGTGCCGAGCAGGGCTAGGAGTTTAGGGAGTTGGGGGGAGGTACTAGTTATGGACCCCCCAGTCTGTTGTCTGTCTGAGAAATTGTGTGGGCTTGTATTTTGTTAACATGTGCATACAAAAATGTGCTTTTGCATATATTTTGCACCTTTTGATTCTTTTGTTTTACTCTTACTTTCCCAGAGATATTGCATTTAAACAGCCACCATTGAGCTGGATTGTTAACAGCAGGCTGTGTGGTGTAAATGAAAGACGGGGAGGAGGGAGATGATGGAGAGATGTGCAGATAGGAGGGCACCAGAAGGAGAGGCAATGATTAGTGTGAGGGGGGTTGCAATAGAGGAATGAGAGAATAAATGAGTTTGTGGATGTTGTTACTTGATAGGATGAGATAAGGTATCAGCGACAGACAGCGTGAGGTCGAATGGAAGAGACGAGCAGGACAGAATCAGAGGAGAGAGGCTGACATGGCTGCCAGATTGTCAGAGGTCAGGCTGATGGGCTGAAAGGTTACAGACCAGCGCTTTGAACAGAATGCACACACATATGTAACACATACCCACACAGGGAGAAAAATTGCATCAAGAGGCTCTCATCAACACAAATGAATTAGATTTTGTAATCAGATCCCGTGCCGCTTTCAGGCCACCGCCAGTATCCATCATATTAGGCTAATCACGCTGAGCAAATCTGTGTTTTTTTGTGAACAAGATGGGTAATATAATACTGCTGAATTAGGAGGATTACTACATGATTTTAGCAATTGTAATTGTGGATAATAGAATATGTTTTGCTCGTTCTTCATGCAGCAGGACCTCAATTACAACTGAAAGCTTTTCATGATGGCGTTGAATTTATAATGGGGTGCCTTCTGCTTTTACTGGGTGCAAAGGCTACTCAAAGATGCAAACACCGTCTGTTTGTTTGTGTGTGTGTGTGTGTGTGTTGCAATTTTTAGAAGGAGAGAGAGGGCTCGGTGAAAAGTCTTCCTCAGCAAAACGTGGACAGCGACATTTGGGTTCCTGATTACCTGACTCCCTCCTGGGTGTGTCTGCCAAATAATCAGCCTGTCCTGGCCATCATTCAGCCCGGGGAGACAGTGTTGGAAGTCCTGAGCACCGTCTGCAAGGTGGGTCATTGCTGATAGCGGTGCAAGGGCACGCTGTACAGTTCTTCCCCTATAAGGGTGATAAATACACACCAAACATTATACATTAGTTCAGCGATTTGGGGTGACAGCTGATGTCCCTGCTGAACGTTTTCCCTTTATTAGCTCATTGCTGCATTACATTTAGACCTGCACACAAACACACACACACACACACACACAGGCACACATAAATGCTTCAGCAAAGCTAGTAACAGACGACAGCTGTTAAGCATGCAAATAATTCATTCAAACAGTTTGTCAAACACATGCAATCTTAAGGAATGAGTCTCATAAAATTGCACATAGCTCCACTTATTATGAGTTTCGAATACCATAAGTGGTTACATGTTGCTAGTAAAACGTTCCCATTTTACAGTCTGTTGACTGCAAAAGACACACTAACGTGTACAAATAAACTTTTTAAAATTCATTTCGTCTGCTTGAATTAAAATCTCAATTTGAGATGTGAGAGGAAGACATGAGACTGCCTCTGGTACTTCCAGGAAAGCAGAAAAAAAAAGGATTTCACCTGTGCACTCAGACTGACAGAGTCACAGATCTTTTCTTAGTCTTGACACACAAAATACACTGCGTATTACTGTCTCACACAGTCTTGTCAATTTTCTTTGCACTCCATCTCCTCTTCTCCCTAATTGGTCTCAGCCGGAGACAAACAAGGATAATAATACCAAATGATATGTATATGTTCCACTTAGGGGTCTGTTGAAACAAATGCATGACTCTGATTGACGTGTGTGTGTGGGCGTTTGTGTGCATGCATGCTTTAAACATGTCACAAGGAACTGGAGCATCTAATTCATGGCCCCTGTGTGTTACATGCATGCACATACTGTATATGTGGATTATATATATATATATATGTCTGGTACCTCTTGTCAGGGGGTGGTCCTGTAATGGTAAAGGGGATGTTTTTTTAATAGGTGAGTTTAAAATATTACAGACTCGCTGACAGACAGAAAAAAGAACAGCCTGGCTCCAAATTGCAGGGAGAGTAATTAGAGTGATTATGTCTGTCTTATTTGGGGAAGAAGAATGATTGCTTATTTTAAAAGGTTTTCTCCACTTAAATATAATTTTCAACACTGTCCTTCTCTCTTGTTGCCTCTAGGCCCATAAAATAGACCCCTCTGGCCATTACCTGCGTTTGAAGGTGTGGATTGAGAACCAAATGCTCTTTTATGTTCCCAAACTTGAAGAGGACATCTCTGATCTGGTGAGGAAACACACTGTGATAACAACTTACGATGGTTTTTATCTGGATTGTCACACAATGAAAAACACATAATGCAATAAACTGACTGTACTTGTAATATCAAGTTTTAATTTTTGGGGATGATTTTTTTTTTTACCAGTCTCAGATGAGATACAGTGTCCTATTTGGATTTGGGGGTCTTCACCTTATTACTAATTAATTTTAGTTTCATTCCAAGCGGATCTGGATGTGAGCTTGTGCATGTTTTATGACTCGGTTGACAGCTTTGATTTGCAATGCATACAAAATTCCCAGGATGGAAAAAGAAGCACCATCGCATATGCTATAAATTATGCAAAAAAGTATTCTGAGTGTATTATGGGCACCATTATTCACATAAACAATAACTCTCGTTGAAAGAGACCTCACCTCCACATCATTCAGCCCCTGTGTAAACCCCAAAATGAATTCTCTTTGCGACGTTGCTTTGTAGGTGATACCCTGAACTCAGAGTCATTGTAGAACTCGGTCTTTTTCCTCAATAGGTCTTTTATCTTCCTGCTTTGATCACTGACTCATTTCACCCTCTTTCATCCTCCCTCCATGATATTACATTATTATTTCTCCACACTGAAGTGTATTACACACTACAGGCTCCTGTCCCTGTCTGTTGCTTCATACACACAGCTGTGTCTATGCTCCCGCCCCGCTGCGAGGTCAAGCCCCTGTCTGAGCACCCACTCACTTTCTCAGAGTCGACCTGGATTGTGACCCCACAACCTTCGCATGCGATTGCTCTATTAAGGAGCCTGAATAATACATGAATCCATCTATCCTTTATAAAGAGCGATAACATGACCTTCACCTTCTCCGTCCAACAACGCCGCTCTCCTTCCATTTTTTCACCAATTAAATATCATCTTCTTGTGTTCGCAGCTCTACAAAGAGATTGAGGTTTGCCCCAAAGCCACCAAGGTGATCCGGTTTGACAAAGCTGAGTCCTGCACCATCGGATATGGTACGCTTTTTTTGAACCCTTTCCTGTCATTCTTCTAAATTCTGCTTTAAATTGATTTTGTAATAGACTTTATTGAGTCATGCTTAGTTAACGGCTAAAAATGGATCTTAAGTGGATCTAATTGCTCCGTAGTTATGAGACAGCAGTGCACGCTGTCACATTGAGACTTTTCAAGGATTTTTAAAGAATTAATGACTCAATCTCTCCCTTGTTTTGTTATGAATATCGATAGGTTTTTCCGTGGCAGTTATAGATGAGGATGGGACGCAGCAGCTCCACATTACTGAAGTTAAATCAGAGGGGCTGGCCTCAGCAAAAGGTACGTATTTCTTTTATTTACTGTTCTTTTGCTCTGCTCAGAATTATAATTCAGGTATAGAAGAAAAATGAACAGAACAACTATCCAGGAAATTATCATAGTTAAATCTCAGTGCAGTAACAACAGGGGTTATGTAAAGGCTGTGTGAAAGCTGGCTACATATTTCTCTCCTCAGCTGACATTGCAAACTCCACAGCCAAACACCTGACCTGAGAAACACCTGATCCCCGCATGACATCTTATCAGCGCGACCGCATCGCATCAGCTACTGAGTCAACATAACTAAATCTCTTGTTTGACAGAGAAGCCTGGTGGCTTAGGGCAGAGAGGAGATGAATAAAAAGAACACCTTGTCTCGAACAGGGAGACCTCAAAGGAAAGACTTGTTAGCAATGCAGTTCTTCTCTTCTAAATTCTAGGAGTAAACATTTTGACTAGGGCCGTACCAAATAGTTTGAAACTTTCGAGCTCAGTTCATAATCAATATTCAAAGGTTTTTCAGCTGTTTTCCCTTTTTCTTTAATGTATATTTGATCTGTTTATATCTGGTATATTTGCACATTTGCAGATAAAAATTAGGGTACTCTTATATATAATTATTAAAATTGTGTCTGTAGAAGTCCAAATGTATTATTTCCACAAATCTTAACCAATGTTTTTATCTGATGAAATACTTTTTACCCTTTCCTAAACAACATTTTCACTTTTAAAATGACATATTTATTCAAAGTAATCTGATTAATCAATTAGTTAAAATTCTGGGGTTTGTTTGGAGATTTTGCTCTTTCCACTGTGATGATGTGATGGCAATTTTATACAATTTGAAGAGAGACATTTGAAAAGATCAAAAGAAGCTTCACATTTAAGGCAAGAAACATGAACTTAGACTTTTAAAAAAGTCTCTTGAGAGGACTATCACAGCATGGAAATGTCTCAAACATCAGTATATCGACATGATGTGAACCAGCAACTACAGGATGTAAAAACATCTGGATGTTTGCATTAATATGTCTAAAAAGACTTGAATCACGTGTCCTATATACTATATTCATCAGTCTGATGTTAGCTTTCATGCTAAAAAGACATTATGTTTCAAACTGTGAAATACAAATTAAAGACAGCAAAATCCATAGGAGCTATAAATATGAAAATATGAATATGTGGCTTTGTTGTCCTTCTTTGTTAAGCTAAAAATAAAAGCAGCATTCCTTTGTCTGCTGGGTCTCGAGTTCATTAGCCTCTATCTTTTAACACAGCCAGCGCGACTTAATGGGTTTGAAAACCACACGGCCGCTCTGTAGATACAACACTAATGTATAGAAAATAACATGCCCCACTATTGTGCCCCCAGAGTCACACCGAGGTTACTCAAGTGTGAGATTGTGTCCTCCAGTGCATTAGCAATCTAAAAAGCTGCTAGCTTAGCAGGCTGCTGGCGGCTGCGGGATATACCGACTTTCCACCTCTGTGTGGGAGTGGAGATAGAAAAAGCTTGTGGCACCCAGACAACACAATGTATCTTTTTTGTAAGATTACTCTACATTCTGCTGAATCACAGAATTAAGTATGTCAGGCACAACATTAGTAGGTCCACGCGTACGCTGGGATGAGCCTGTGTGTGCGTGCACGAAGAGCAACGAGAATGAATGGGGAGTGAAAGAAATCACGCTTCAATTTCTGCAGGGGATACGCAAAAACCAGGCCATCACTGGACAAGGAGCCCCAGAGGGTCTTTTCTCTCTCCCTCTCACTGTAATTCCTGCTCCCCCTCCCCCCTACAAGCACACACACATACACACACACATGCATACACAAGCACATATACACGCTCAGCAGTAGATGGCCAGAGGGGTTATCTCTCTCTGTCCAATAAAGACTCTGCTACAGCTGACATTTCACATCCCAGACAACTAGGTCATAACTTAGGGCTAAATGTGTGCTTTGTGTGTCTATATATGAAACTATGTGTGTGTGTGTGTGTGTGTGTGTGTGTGCCTGCATGTGTCTGTAGCATTCAGTGCATGATGAAAGCCATATCACA
>JAOWBC010000182.1:14267904-14281494 GCA_028566105.1 Hypoplectrus providencianus
CTTAAGGAACTTGATGGGAGGAATGTCAGCATCAGCATGTCTGTCTAATTGTGTGTGTTTGATGTGTGTGTGTGTGTTCATGTGGAACCAGCATTGTTGCGAAACTGGTTTGAATACCACAATGGAAAATTGTGTTTGTCATCGCTGCAGCCCAACAAGAGACAAGCCATGGAATCAGCAAAGACAAGCCATGTCCCCCAGCTGACCAGCTGTCTGTAGAAGCACACAAACAGACACAGTGTGTTATTACAGATTACAATAACAACCCCCACACAGCAGAGGGATGCTTGTGTAATATACATTTGCAAAAGTACCCTCATGTATAACACGGATGCCCTCAAGAATTCATTGAACCAGGCTGAAAACCTGATTGCTGCTGCTTTGTGTTTTCTGCAGATATATATTTTGGCTTGCATCACCTGATCAGCTGTGCATAGCAGATTTCCACTGCAATGACTCACCGTGTATAGATGCGGTGGTTTCATTGTGCTTGTTTATTTGTGCTTGAGTCTTAAATGTCTCACAAGAAAGGAAATGTCTTCTTATATTCTTCTTAAAAGGTTTATTTTATGTTTTCTTTGATGGTTTGTTTTTGGTTTTTGTTAAGGCAAGCATTAAGTGCTGGCGTTGGTCTGAGACAGGAGTTACATTAAATGAGACATACAGCATAAATCCCCTACAATTAGTGTCCAGTGTGTGGGCTAAGTCATTCAATCCTTTCCCACATTTCAAGGAGATTCTTTTTTCTAATTGTCTATCTAAACTACTCGTCCTTGCTGAGTAGAAGAAGTGAAAATTGTAAATGTAAATGTCGCTTTTATCTCTCAACAGACCTCACAGTCCTTGCAACAGCCTGTACAGACTTGGCCTGCAAACTATCCAAGAAACCACAGATTTGTCAATGTTCGATATGAATCAAGATACGGGCATTTGTCCTGATAAGAAGTGAATTAAAAAGACTAATAATTGTCACTGTTGTATGACTATTGTTAAAATACGCTAAGTACATTTTAGACCCCCCTCAACAGATCCAGCTTCTCACTTTTGATAATGCGCCTGTGTCACTTTCTCAATAGTTGTCTTTCTCTGGTGCCTACGCAGTACACACTGTTCATTCACCCTCCTCGCAGCCTTGGAAATATGAAAGAAACGGTTAAATGTGGACTGAACTTTGTGATCCCAACCACAGTATTAATGTTCTTGCGTGGGTTTCAGTTAGTTCTTCTTAAACTGCACGTCAGAACAGAAGATGATGCATCCAGAACTTGTTGAACCTCACTTTGCAAAGCCACATACTTAAAAAGAAATGTGTGACTTTTTAGTTTTTAGCAATAGCAGCAATATTAACTTTGGTCCGTATAGTCAGGAGAAGGTGCAGGGCAACAGTCCCCTGACTATTACTGTACCAGTTGGGCCTGACAGGTCTGCTCATGCTTGGTATTTTAGATACTGGGGATGTAGGTGTGTGTTGTTATGGCAGGTTTTTGCAAGAATGTACTGTATGTTTTGTTGTTGGTGCCTTTTTTTTTTTTCCAGTTTTCTGTATACTGTATATCAGTGCATAGACATTATAAATATGTGATATCTTTGTGTCCATGTACTGTTTGTAGACACAATATTTAAACTTCCGTGGCTCAAGAAAAGCAAAAGCAAACCCCAGACTCAATCCCATTTGGAGCAAGCTTTGTTTGTGCCTTGCTGTATTTGCATTTTTTTTTATGGGGGCTGCTATTCATGCCCAAAGGGCGACACACAGATGCATACTGAATTTAAAAAAAAATGAAAAGAGGATGAGCAAACAACAGGGCAGGATAAAGTCAATGACATGCACTTCTAGTGAGTCATAAGTGGTGATTTAACATGTCAAAAATACACATTCGCAGCCTTGTCTGACACAAAAGGACCCTTAAAAATCCTATGAATGCATAATATATCGTCTGTTTTCCGTGTCTTTCTGCACAGAGCACGGAGCAGGTGACTGCTTTCTGCCGCAGTCTCCATGACATGAATCCCCTGGAGTGCCCTATGTCATCCTCCTCATCGTCGTCCTCGTCATCCCTCTCCCCGAGCCCTGTGTCAGCCTTACCGCCCGCTGGAGGCACTGCCACCCAGAGACAGCTCTCCCATGCAGATAAACTCCGCAAGGTCATCAATGAACTGGTGGAGACGGAGAAGACTTACGTCAAAGTGAGTTCCAGCTCGCCTGCAGTGTTTATGACTTTATCTGTACCACACAAATCAAACAAATTCAGATATGACTCACTAAGTATCGATGATAATAGATAGAGTTTTATTCTGGCCTAGTAAAACTACATTACAGATGTTGGGAGTGTCATAATGATTGTAATAGGCGTGCAGGATGATAACATGTTTTTTCCTTTCTTGTTGGGTGATGTGCATACCTGTTCAAGCTTCTTTCTTGCTGATATTTGAAATCCTCAGTGATGACACATTCACGTAAACAGACGCCCACAAATGTCCTTCCCCATTCCTCATTAATCGTCTGATCACATGCCTATCTCGTTCATCATCTTTGTCTTTTTCAGGACCTGAGCTGCCTAATAGAGTGCTACCTGACACCTCTGCAGAAAGAGAGCTTCCTGACGCAGGATGAGGTACTTTGTGAATAAACATAACCTGAAACGTTTATGGTACTCTTAAGCGGCTGCAGTGTCAAAGTGATGCTCTGTGTGTGTCCCAGCTGGATGTTTTGTTTGGTAACCTCGGGGAGATGGTGGAGTTCCAAGTCGAGTTTCTCCGGACGCTGGAAGATGGGATCAGACTGGTGCCGGATCTGGACCGACTGGAAAGGGTGGAGCAGTTTAAGGTGTGGGGAAAGTTGATCTTTTGAACTCTGGCCATCATTCATTTTATAATAAACTGGATGTGACTTTCAATGGGATGTTAGGTTTGCACAACTGGTTTAAAACAAAATGCACTGACTGAAAAATAAACAGCTGACCCCTTTGAGTTTGTTTAAACTCAACCAACACTGGACTAGAAATTAAAGGTGTTACAATTTTCTCAAACCCAAAATGCTGTAAAGGAATGAAAGATCTAAGAGAAATTTGGACCATACTTAAACAAAAATTTATCGCTATTTAAATACACACAGTGACTTCACCTCAATGCTTCTTCTCATGTCTCAGGATTTGTCAATCAATAGACAGACACATCCTAAAGCATACCCTCCATTGTGGTCTATTTTATTCCGAAAGGGACCCTAATTTACAAAAACTACTTTAAACTACTAATTGAGACTATAAAATCATAAGGCAATTGTTAACTAGGTTCAAAGTCAACGAGCATGTAGGGTAATTTTCTAATTGACTTCTATACAATCAAGGGGCAACTCCCCCTGCTGGACGTTAAAAAGAATGCAGGTTTAAGGCACTTCTGTATTGGCTTCACTTGTCAGGTTATTAAAGAAGTATTTACCATTTACCAAAGCATAGCTTTGATTAAAAGCAAGCAGTTGTGATAGCATGATGTTTGTTTGTTTCCACAGAAAGTGCTTTTCTCTTTGGGTGGTTCCTTCCTGTATTATGCCGACCGCTTCAAGATCTACAGCGCCTTCTGCGCCAGCCACACCAAGGTGCCAAAGGTCCTGGCTAAAGGTAAAAACACGCACACATACTTATCACACCTGGTATGCAGCTCAGTGCAAAAACATGAACAGTACTGAACAGTATTGAAAACGTAATGTAAAAATGGTTTCCCCTTTGTTTTTTTGACTTGAGGATGGATATGCTTTACAAATGTTGTGGTAAATGTTGACAAAAGAATGTGTAAAAAAAATGTCCAAAATATTGTATAAATATTGTAATAATTTCCTCTTATAGACAGTATTTGATAACTAGTTTATTGTATCAATTAATTCACATAAATAGGGAAGCATTTAGTTGTTTTATTCACATGAACTGCAGTACATTGGACGAACTGCGACTAGTGTGAGCACACACTGAGACATAAACCTGAACCTGACAGTGTGTGTGAGTTAAGAGGATATTAAAGGTGCAGTTAAATTGTGCAGTTACTGCCCTGACAGAGACTTTAATACACACCTGTTTTTAGTGTTTCATCTTTAGATCTCATTGTAGTTTCTTTGCCAACTGTACTAAATGAAAGAATGCTCATATTTCTATTCCTCCAGCAAAGACCGATCCAGATTTCAAGGCTTTCCTGGCTGAGAGAAACCCCAGACAGCAGCATTCCTCCACTCTGGAGTCTTACCTGATCAAACCCATCCAGAGGGTCCTGAAGTACCCGCTGCTGCTAAAGGAGCTCTACTCGCTCACTGACCCGGACAGCGAGGAACACTACCACCTGGATGGTAAGGCTTTTATTTTTCAGTCAAATAGACTTTTTGATTATGCACTAAACTTCTGTGAAAGTGCATAATATCAGCACCAGACACGTTAAATTAAAATTCATGAGGACACATGAAATTACGGTCATTACAACTCTGAGATGAGGAATGTTTGTCCCATTTAGTTGCAATGAAGGCCATGAACAAAGTTGCGAGTCACATCAATGAGATGCAAAAGCTTCATGAGGAGTATGGAGCTGTTTTTGATCAGCTCATCAACGAACAAACAGCAGATAAGAAAGAGGTAAACATGGTGATCCCCATTTTATTCAAAATAATCCATCATGAATCCAATAAATTATCCAGTAATCTAAATTGTACAATCTGTTTTAATTACTTGTGTTTGTCTCAGGTGGCTGACCTCTCCATGGGGGATCTGTTGCTACATTCTACTGTCATGTGGATCAACCCTCCGGCCTCTTTGGTCAAGAGCAAAAAGGACCCTGAATTGGCTGCTTTTGGTAAGACAAAATGTGGATTTTTTGTGAAAATGATTATGCTCGTCTTTCCTTTAACAAAAACAAAAATAATCCCACTTTGAGCATTCTATAACTTTATCTTTGCAATGACAAAACACAGACTTTTGCAGCGTCCTATCTTTTTTGGAATCCAGATTTTAGGAATTGCTGAGATTATGATTGTATTTTTTTTCATTTGTAAACTTGCCATCTGTCTTCACAGAAACAGAAGCATTAAGATAGACTGAAATTATTTATTGTGGATTTAAAATACTTTTTAGATTCGCCTAGCAATATGAAATGCATCTTATTCAACAGCCTGAGAATAAATCCTGGAATAAAATAATGATAACCTGAGGACGCTTGATAAAACTAGAGCGGCTGATAAACTGTCCACTTGGTGTACCAGTCACACTCTATAATATGAATAGTAACAAAACACATGAAGAAATGCCTTTTGCACCATTATGCACAGGATTGGTCAAAACATTATATAACTTTGAAAATCCTGTTACATCTGCAGGATTTAATATAGACAGCTGATCTGTGAAGCGCTCATCCCCATCCCCATGTATTATGTACATACTATAACAGTGTGTGTTTTTATTTTTTAAGCAAATATAGCACACATTCTCTGCATACAGTGGCTGTGCAGTCAGTCTCAGTAACCAAAGATCAATGCTTCTTTCTATCCACTGTTCTCTGCTTTGGAGAAACACTGCACAGTGTATCTTAACACTGCAGGGAAATGTCACTTTACAGTATCCCACATCACACACTCATGCATAGTGTGACTCTGGGTGCTACTTCAGATGAGGAAATAGACTTGGTAAAAGGAAAACCCAGTCGTGCATATAACACAGGGGATCTATTTTTCCACTTTTCACATGCAGTGTAGCATGTTATACTTACATTTATGGGGTCTCATGGAATTCTCACACACCCAGTGGTGCCATGTGTCTTAAAACTGTACTCCGTTCCGACACTTTTGGCAATAAATATTACATCTAGATGATATGAGGGCTTTTTCAGCCGAGGTGAGAGTGAGAGAAAGTGGTTGCTTTGTGCATGCAGTGTCGTGACTTTGGTCCATTTTCATGCCAGTAGTTCCAGGCTATTTTTTTCCTCAAAAGATGTGACTAAAAGCCACCATTGACATGCAGATTCAAGCTGTCACTGCAGTGAACGGGGTAATGAACTGTCTTTTGATATATGCTAAGAATGAATGCAGACCCTCCTAATGGTTTCCATCTCTCCTTTGCCCTCATTTAGTGTTCAAAACTGCCGTTGTATTTGTGTACAAAGACAGCTCCAAGCACAGGAAAAAAATCGTAAGTACTGTTTTTCTCGTTTTCTGTTGATTAAACCAGTCAGAGAAACACTTTGTTGTAGGATGTATTGTGTGTACTGAGGCTCTGGTTTTCCTCTGATGTGTCTTTTTTCAAATTGCCCTCTTTTTTTTTTTGGATAGCACAAAGAAATTAAGACTAATTTCTTTCATCATGAGACAATAGACTGAATTAAATTGCTTGTTTTTAAGGCAATTGAATGGACTGTATTTGCATACTTCTGCTACTCTTCAGCACAGTGAACCTTTGTGTCTGTTCAGTGACGCTGCTGTCATTGCACTCTTGTGCTCTCTGCTGTCATGTTGATGTATTGCAATGATGATTTTTTTTTTCTTTCTCTTTCAGGGTGCATCACATCGTGCATCCGTGAGTGACGACAAAGACCCTTTCCGTTTCCGTCACATGATCGCTACAGACTCTCTGCAAGTCAGAGCCCTTGCAAGTAGGTCTATTTCAATACAGTAACATGCAGAAAATGTAATTTACAATCTTGCATCATCACTCCTGGACTGGTTGTGGTCTTAGAAACTGGGACTGCTTTCGGGGTCCATTCTAGCTCCGTGAATGGTCAATCTCATACCAAAACTCAAGTCATTTCTAACGTTTCTGTTCAAACCTAGCTGACTTTTACAAAAAATAACTGCAATGATTCACAGTAGAGTTTAAGAAGTACAAGTTTAATATGGATCCATACTCACTGACATACTTTTAAGTATTATTTTTCTTGACAAAAAAAGTTTCAGCATAATTGGAATAGATGATCAACTTCTGTCAGAAAAACATTTTTAATTATCCGGTATTTAGTCAAAAATATGTATCTGACAAGAATTGAAATGTTTACACAAAGCTCTTTGAGGCGCCATGTGGAGACTTTAATTTGTCTTGCCAGGGAAGCATAGATCTTATAATTGATATTGTCAGTCAGCCAGATGTCTCCATAATGAAAGTCTGTTCCGTGGAGAAACTTATGAAGGGAATTTTAATGTTTGCATGTGCTACAAATTATGCCAAATGCATACATAAATGTATTATTCTGTATTTGTGTTGAATCTGCACCAAAGGTTTAAAAAATCCTCACAAGGAAGATTTTGGACTACCAATCCAGTATTTTGGTTGTGTGTTAACTAGATTTGCTCACCACTTGAAAGTGCACATAAGCCCTAATCATATTATTCAATATGAATGAATGTGCTTTGCATTTTTATTCTGTTTTAGGATAATTTGCATGTGAGGGAGTCCGTCATCCGGCCCACAGAGGTTGTGTCTGATGGCTCAATATGTTCAGACAGCAGTGTAAAGGCTCTTCTCTTTGGAGTGTTGCTGCTTTTTCTTTCCCATAAAATAAATGATAACTTTTGTAAACATAACAGATGGATACCTATTAGTAGGTCTGCATGCAATCATCCTCACATCTCTGTCCTAAATGAACCTTAAATCACCCTCCGGCAATTCAGCTCAAGTGTTATCGTTTATCTGCCTAATGGCCTGTTGTTAAGGGGAAAGAAATTGATGACGGAAATTAACTAAATGCTTTTATGAATGTAGATCACATCTCTCTTTCCCCCATTCTCTTCCTCCCCTCAGACTCCGAGGGCACAGCGGTGTGCGAGATAGTACACACAAGATCTGAATCTGAAGGAAGACCGGAAAGAACCTTCCAGTTGTGCTGCAGGTGTGAATTTTACCAGAAAAACTCTACATGTGTATTCAAAAGTCATTCTCCTTGTATATTATTTTTTAAATTCTTGTGTTTTTGTCCAACCTGCAGCTCTCCAGATAGTAAGAAGGACTTCCTGAAAGCAGTCCACTCCATCCTGAGAGAAAAGCAGCGCCGGCAGCTTCTCAAGACAGAGTCTCTGCCGCCCAACCAGCAGTACGTCCCATTTGGGGGCAAACGCCTGTGTGCCCTCAAAGGGGCACGACCCGCCATGAACAGAGCTGGTAATAGCAGTGTTCAGTATAACTTCTATTTGAATATGCTGTTGGGATCAAAGAACAAAGAAACTATAATTAAAAAAAATCTGATAATGAGAAAAATAACTGTATAAAATATGGTGACATTTACTTTTCTATTTTAAGCATCAGCTCCATCACGAAACCTGGCCCGCAGGAAGCTGGTGAGGAACCGCTTCACCATCGACACAGACCTGGTTTTCCATGGAAACAACAACAACAGCACTGAATCAGACAGCTCCCACCCCTCTCCCTACCCTGCACCTTACCCGTCGCTGACCCAGCATGCTCTTCCTCAATCCCACAAACCTCAAGGCGAGGACACGGACCGCTGGGTGGAGGAGCAGTTCGACCTGGGCTGCTATGAAGAGCAAGGCGAGGGCATGGACGTGGGGCAGGTGAAGGAGACGGACATTCTGAGCGATGATGACGAATACTGCAAGTCCGTCCGAGCTGCTTCGGCGGCACCGGCAGACCTGGAGGAGAGGATGGAGAGACTCGACCTGCAGGGCGGAGAGATGAGGGGTCCCAACCTGAACGGACGAGTGGAAGCTGGAAGTGAGATCATGCTGAGCGTGATGCAGGAAGAGGAAGCTGATCGAATAAAGCGTGGCGATGATTTCGGCTCCGGAGACTCCTTTGCCTCCTGTGGCGTCACTCTGTCCCGCTGTCCAGCCCCGACTCTGAAGGTGGCCCCCTTGAAGCAGTGCGCTGTGGAGGGGGCCACAAACAAGGACCATGATGTCATCTGGGTGCGGCGAGATGACTTTGCGAACGGATGCAACAGTGACGTCTTCTGATTGGAAATCAAGAAAAAGAAAGGAGACAGATGGTGGTTTCTTCCACATTTTACATAAAGTAGAAGTGCAAGGAAAGGAAGGAGAGATTGGATGCAAGCTTTAAATATGTAGAATTGGAGGCATTTGTGTGTAGAAGGTATTAAACCTCAACGAGCCCTTCCTGTTTCACCGCACAACCCTCTTCTTCCCACCTCACCTGCATCTCCCTTGTTCTGACAATCCTAAAGTACAGAGGCGAGTAAGAAAAAGTAAAATGAACCCAGAGACTTTCCCTGAACCTGAAAGAAGGAAAGAAAGAAAACACGGTCCTCACTGTTTTGGACATCCACCCAGGAATAACTAACACCTGTGGAACCGTATGTAAACGTAGACAGCACTGCATGTGCACGCAAGTAACCAAGCAAGTGTGTGTATGAACACTGTTAAGGAGCACAGACACAGAGACTGTAGGCAGCTACTGTACCGTGCACACTCGTACTGCAGAGACGTCCTCACTGAACTGTGATCTTCTGGCCAAAAAATGTCTATTTTTCATCACAGGAATGTGGGTGTTATATTTTTCTGACTCAGAAACTGTGTTTGTATTTTAACACTCAAGGGCTGTGTGTTACTGAACTTCTTCAGGGGCTTTTGGCTTAATGACTGCTGTGTAAAAGATGGTGAGATCCAACTAGCTTTATTGTGCTTTTGTTGTTTTAACTTAATATCAGCTGCACATCGGTGTATAGTCAGGAGTACAATAGAGTGCCGTTAACCTCTTGTATGAAAATGTTTTGAAGCTCACGTTTGTCTCCTTGCATATCCTTTTTAAAAGATAAGTCTACCTATACTTTATTTAAATATTGCCTTTTTACTGTAATTTTTAATGTTTACACCACACTCAGCTGCCCAGTGTTACAAAACCACCTTTGTGTGTTCGGTGCCAGGAACAGGCTTGACGGAGCCATCGCTTGTGCCCTTCACATGAATGTCCTGTCTATTATTTTCTTGCTCAAACAAAATGCCATAGTCATTTTGATAACTGACGAATTCACCAATAATATACTGGATCCTTTCTTTCCCCCAGAGGCTATGCTTTCTTCATACTCCACATCCTTGATTAATAGCATAAAAATCCCTACAACAATCCTGTTTTACTTGAATTTTCTTTGTTTTGAATGGAGGTATTCAACAGAGCCATGTTAGTGACTGTACTGTAACTCCACGGGGAGAAGAGCAATCATGCAGTTGACCTTTCATCCTCCAACCGATTCTGACACTCTCTCTCTCTCTGCGGCTCCTTTTGATTTTCAAGCAACCACAGAGAAGCTGGCTGAGACAGACTTCACATCCATGACATTTTGACATCAATACCCTACTATATTTCCCCTTCATCCCTCTGGCATTTCTTCCATTCTCCACCAGGCTGTGCTGTTTCACTGTATGTCATCACCACAACATCATTGCTGAGCTCAACACAGTCTTTCACCTTAATGGATGTATTGAACATGCACTTAATACCCAACTGTGAAGTGGGAAATATGCGAGCTACTCTAATTCAGAGTGTGCAGAGGGTGGAGGGAAATAATACACTTTTGGATGTTCTTATTATTGTCTTTTTATTATGATGCTGGTTTCTTAGATTTTAGCTTTCTGGGTGACGATGCCCTGTAGGGACGTTCAGACTGTGAGGTACAATCACCCGGCTTCGGAGGCAATTTCTGTGAGAACCCCTTTGACTCCTCCCTTTGTACTTTTAAAACTGTGTTCGTACATACAACTGTGGAGTATTATCATTTTTATGTTAAAATAAATTTTCTAAATTTAGCTGTGTGTGTGTGAAGGTGGCGATTTTTCTTTTTTCCACATAACAGGGTCGCCTTTCTCTTCCTTCAACACTGATATAAAGCTTGGTAACCACATTTTCTCCTTCAAAGGAAAGCCTACAGCAGTTTTTATTAACACCATAAGCTCTACTGAGGTTATTGAAAGATCACTTTCAGTTGATCAAATAAAAGTGATTGATGCCGGATGATTTTTGCAGATTCAATTGCAGTCTTAAATTGCATTGTGTTGGAGAGGATAGTATTGCAAAGGATAAAATAACAGATCAAATCTGTTTTTTAGAGGTAACTGAAGAAATGTTCTGGAAGCAGAGGCAGGAAAAAGTTTAAATCACAATGGAGGCTTGCATTAGTAAAACTGTTACATGGTATAAAGGCAAAGACATAAACTTCAAAGTAAATTAGCCACAAATATATACAGTAAGTAAGACAAAATGTCTTTGAGGGCCAGTTCACCCAAACAGAAAAGCCCAACACTGTCTGAAGAAAATTAATTTTTATTGTCCATAAAGTTTTTAAATGTATTCAATATGAAAAAGTCCAATTTCTGCAGCTCTAGTGGACATTTAAATGCATGATATTTAACCAGACGCTCTACGGAGAGACAATTCTGCTCAGTATTCATATCAGGCGAGTTTAGTGTTGGGGCTGTTGCCCAAGGACTCCTTCTGGAGAGGCTGGATGGCCATTTTCTGAGTTAATTAAGTTTGTCTATAGGCTGTTTGTCAGAGGTCCAGGTTGAAGTTGGAAGATTTTTTCTGATCACTTGAGCTCCCAATTTTGAGTGAGCTCACAAACATTGTGATAAACAAA
Source organism: Hypoplectrus providencianus (assembly GCA_028566105.1). Lineage (NCBI taxonomy): Eukaryota > Metazoa > Chordata > Actinopteri > Perciformes > Serranidae > Hypoplectrus > Hypoplectrus providencianus. Next base: position 14,279,470 of record JAOWBC010000182.1, read on the forward strand.
ATGTCAGCTCTGACGTAATGCGGATTTTGCTTGAGGAGGGATAAGACTGTTAGATGGCAGGCACCTGGAACCTGCCTTTTTCAAATGTCAACATCATACAATAGCTCAGAGTTAACAAACTCCAGAAATCCATAAGTGAAGAGATGGTAAGCCAAAATTAAACAAAAAAAACCCCAACCATAAATCACCTAATACAAAACATGCAGAAAAAATAATCAAATATTGGCATTCAATCAAGCATCTTTGGGATGTTACATGTTTTGCTGAGGGTTGATGTTGGAGCACACTCTTTTACTAGTATTATTATTTAAAATACATGACCATGTCCTGTAGTTGATGGGAAGGCTTCCAGTGACCCAGTCAGATAAAGACCTTGCTTGTCTGCAGTCAGAGATAATCTGGCATCTGCCCTGTAACCTGAAGATTATTCTCCTCTCATCAGGACCGGTGGAGAGAACCGCTGCCAATCCATCTGCTCCTTAATCCAAACTGAATACAGCCAAACTATCCAGAGATCACCAGAATTAGACCACGGATGCATTCAGTGTAAAAGCTGCTCTATCAACTTTTAAATACAGAGATTCCCATTATTTTTAGGAAATAATGTAACAGAAATTCTTGATATGATGTATTTCCAAAAGGATAGCCAGCATTCTTGCTACAAGCAATGCAAATCTGTATTCTAAATGGAGTAATATAAAGTAAAAAAGAGTGTGTTTGAATATGCATCAATAACTTTTGCCCAAGCAAAGTAATCCATATGGCATGTCAGAAATAGAATCCGGGTTTATTGCCAAGGAGGCTTTCACATGCAAGAAGTAATCTCTGGTGTTTTGGTGCAAAATATAAACAAGAGAACATAAAAAAAAATGAATCTAATCAAACAGCCAGGTGTTGCAGGAAATCAAAAGATTTTTTTTATTTTTTTTGCAATAACTTGCTTTTACAGAGAAAACCAGGACATCCTAGTGTTTTTGACATAATGCATCTGACATACTATATATTGAGACACATTTTTTTCTGGCATGCAAGATAGTGGGTTAGAACATGTATTGGAACACACTGAGAATAGATAAAAACACAATACAATATGAAGAAATATAATAAGATTGTGTATAATGTAGAGTAACAAAAACATTGAAGTGTCAATATCAACAATTACCCAACCAACAGAATTAAACTGTTTTTATTCTGAAAAGTTGCACCGGAAATCACTAACGTTACAGCGTGCTTATCACTAATCCGCGCGCTCTCACTGCCTCCAGCTCCTGCCGCTTCGGAGCGGAGGCGCACCGACGACTGAGTAGTAAAAGTGGACGTGCCTCCTCTGACTCTCTGTTTCTTTGCATCCAGTTTTCATACAGAAGATGTGACTTGCATTGATTTTCTGAAGGAAAGTTGAATCCACGTGATTGATGATCGCCTTTGTTCGTTTTTACGATGCGACGAAGTGATGCAAATTGGAGAGGATCGGACTGGGAATAAAACTTGGGTTGCGCGCTGGCATGGCACGGCAGGTGTTTCGGCGCTTGGATAGAGGCAGTTTCTTTCTGTCATGGTGTTACTACCCGCGGTGAGTTCGCCTGGAGCACTATGGAGGAAAGGAGGAGACTTTTCTTCTATCTTCTCTTCGCGGCGCAGCTCAGCCTGAGCTCGGCACAAGTCCTCAGAATCGGTAAGCGCAACAGCTGTTTACGCACGATGTTGAACCAAAAGTTGTTCTATTTTACTGTCAGATATAAGGGGGCATCTGCTTCTCCCTCCTCTTCTAAGTCTGTGTCAAATACAGGTTATTATCACCACAAAGTTTTATGGATTACTCTTTTTTTGTCCACTTGCCTCATTTCAAATCAATTAGGCATGTTGTGTCTCGCATCCCATTTCCTTTTTGTCGTGTTATCTGGGTTAATCTGTCACTGAGGATGTGCCAGAACTGAGGGAAAGGTTACCTGCATCAAAGGACAAAACACACTTTGACAATTTAACTTCCAGCCGGTTAATTGGAGATAAATGTTAACACCTATC
>JAOWBC010000182.1:14282018-14301063 GCA_028566105.1 Hypoplectrus providencianus
ACACACACACACACACACACACACACACACACACACACACACACACACACACACACACACACACACACACCAAGACATACAAATATGTGAAGGTAATAGATTATTGATTCTCTCCTGTGTACTCCTCTGGCAACTAGACAGTCCTGGTGGGGCATTTTCATTCAAAATCATTCCCTCAGCACTTGATCTTCACAAACAGCTGAAACCTATCCATCACTTAGATGGATGTAATGTAGCCAGCCATGTAATCATCCTCAGTACTACTGTCATAGGCCGTAGAGTGAAGTTAAGAGGAGTGAGAGAACTTCACCTGGACTTGATTAGACTGGAGGAGGCTGTGGGCTCTGTTCATTATCCAAGCGTCTCACTTTCAGGGTTTGAATCACACCAGAGTCCAACTGTAATATGTGGACGTAATTGGCTGAATTGATTGGTGAAATTGGTGTCACTGCCTCCGGTTCCTTACTTGAGGAGGTATAGGCTAGAGGAAGTTTGGTCCTGGTCCTTATTTATTTTTATTATGTTTTACACATAAAGCATCTGACAATGAAGGCCCAGCAGTACACACTACATTTACAACATAAATTCAGCCAGTTCTTGCTATAAAGAATCTATGGATCTGGGTTATGCATTGGAAACTGACCACTAAAAAAATAAGTTAAAGAAAAAAAAAACAATGAATATATGGTGTTTTTATTTATTTGTAATTAGTAAAAAGAAATCTGCCAATGGAAGATGTGAAATTCACTTGTTGATATGTCCTGAAATAATAAGTTTCTTATGTTTGCTGAGATATTTTGAGAACCAACCGCTGCTGCAACTAACATAACCATAATCGCTTTCGCCTGAAAGTCACCAGATAACTCGGTCGCTGGTTAAGCCGTAACACCGGAACTCAAGCCTGCTACATAAACAAATACAAATAATAACGTCAGTTCGCACTGTGTTCTGTCCCTAATATGAAGTGGTCACTAAACAATGGAAAGCCGTAGCTTGAAGTTTTCTTTTGTTTTGCCGTCTTTCTGGGGACAACATGCTCTCCCTTCAATTCACTGATTGGTTTTAAAGTCACCATATTTCCAGCAGGCTCGAGCTGGGGAGGAGGACATGGAGTAATCAGGTAAGGCTAGCGCTTGCTAGCTGTTAGCGAACGCTAGCACCGGCTAGTTAGCTTGGTTAGCAAAGTGCCCCCCTCATTCAGTTTAACTGTGCTATAACGTGGATAATTTTGGTGAGTAACGAACAGGCTTTAAGGTATATGTTAATGTACAAGCAAACAAACGAGACATTTTAAGGAACCAAAATGTTAACAAATAACTTATTAAACATGCCCCACGTTTTAAGATGAGACCACCTATTACAAAAAAGTTTGGATGTTTTCTAAAACATAAGTCAAAGTGCTATGATTTGCTTAAACCTTTTGACATGTTTTCAATTGAAAACTCTACAATGACAGTGCATTTTATCTTCAAGCTGATAGACTTTTGCTGTGTAAATCCACATTCTGCATTCTGAATTTGATGCATTATTCTTGTTTCACAAAGCCTCTCAACTGTTTTTGACTATTTTGTATTGAAGTTACAAGACAGAATATGCAAAACCCTTCGAAATTATTCATTTCTCATAAAATGTGATCTGCTCTGCATCTTAGTCCCAAGTATATAAAAAAAACTCAATGTGCTTCACCAAGTACCACACAAACAATTGTAGTACTGAATTGTCTGACTTAAACAATCACATTGTGATGCAGATCAGATCACATTTTATGACAAATGAATGCATTACATACATACTTCTTCTTGCCACTGCAAGGTGAGCAAAGGGAATCTTTCCACCCTTAGCAGGTTGATGTAAAAAAAAAAAACAGCCTTGTGTCAAACTCTCCACATATATCATTCTGCACGGTGAAGGTCAAACATTCAAGTTAAGTGGCAAGACACATTTTTTAGCGGAAGGGCACTTTAAAGAGCTTGCTGAAAGGACAGAGGTTACATTGTATTACAAAGTCTAGACATCAGTCAAATAGCTCACAACCTGTCAGCCCAAAGTATCCTTAAGTTTTTTAGTGATTCTTAAAGTGTTACTGTTGAGTTCATACACTAAGAAACATGTATGAAGAATAAAAGGAGCAATGTTCTTTGGTTACTGAATTACATGACAATTTCTGTGATCAACTTAAAACATATGTATTTTCTAAACATGTAACACAGTTCTTGCATCAATTTCTTTTTGTCTGTTTATCTTGATAAAATCTTGATACACTCACTTATGTTTAAAATCTCTTTTCACCAAGGCCAGAATTTATTCAATTCTTCTGTCCCACAGTTGGAAATGCAAAGGGTTTCTGATCTGGAGTGAGCACTGGGTCACACATTAATATTCAGTGCCATTTAAAGCCATTAAGTTCAGCCTTGATGGTTCTGTTAAGACCCCTTTAACAACACAGGTCCAGAGAATTGCACATCTCTAAAAGACTTGCATGCATAAACACTGTGTGTGTGTGTGTGTGTGTGTGTGTGTGTGTGTGTGCACGCACGCACGCAGATGCAGTCATGCATGGATTGTGTGAGTAAGAGAGAGAGAGAAATCGTGGAAGTTTGGCTCCAGGTGTCGCTTTGTGTTAAAATGAAGTTTGAGCTGTAGTCTACATTTATAAAAAAGGGTGCCTGCTTAATTTTATTCATTAGTTTCTTTCTCTCCAACTACTGGCCATTAGGAGAACGAATGAATCTCTCCACTGCCAAATTGTCCGAGTTTTGGAAAGTTGGCCCTACTTCTGTCGAAGATATATACACAGATATACTGTGGAGTTGGCTGCCTCACTAGTGTGATCGTTCATCATGCTGGCAGACGCCCAGGACTTTTGCTTGTGAGAAACGAGGAGGAGCTGTAGTTTGTCATGGGATTGCATTGATAACATTGGTATTCATTTGTACATATTGATCCAGAGGCTTTTCTTGTGATGTGCAGATTGAGTTAAAGACGATGAGCGAAACAGAGTCATGCCTGCGATTCCCTCGCGTTTGTCTGGTTTAGTGCCACACAACAAATGATTTTGGAACCTGACAGAGACTCAATCTAAAAAGAAGCTGTGTTTCTCTTTGCCAGTGGGATTGCAATTGCAACACATACTGCTTTCTTGATGCAAACTTTGTGCCCAAAATATCAAACTACTGTTTATAATTTATTTTTTTGCCGTGTAGGGTCAAACTTTTTATGATTGGAAGCTGGTCAAAATGCTTCGAGGATGATTGAGGATAATTATCATGTTGTTTTCTAGACCAGAATGTATTAAGTGATTCTTCGTGTGCATCACTCTCACTTATGCAAGTGCACAGTGGCAGTGATGTTGACTTTCAGATACTACTCCCAAGTGTTTTTGATGCCCTTGCAGTCATTTCCAATTCCTGTCTGTCTATTTTTTCTTTCTTTCCCCTCTGACATCCCTGATTGCATTTTCCCTTGTATGCCCATTTGTGTGACTCCCTTGATTTGTTGTCTGGAACAAAATGTTTCCCCTGTGTTTTCTCAGCCAGGGTGCCGTCAGTGAAATGTCTGTCATTGAGTTTGACACCTGAGACCCTTTTTTTCCCCTCCCCTCCCAGATGCATTTCCTCCTGCCTGTAGCTAAGTGCATGACAGTCCTTGTTTTCAGAGAGACACAGATGGCAGTTGTTTCTGTCACTGTCAGCGAAAAAGGAGAACTTTCTTGTCCAGCTCAGTGATCTCACAGAGTAACATCCACATTTCTTCTATCTCAGGTATGTCTAGGCACGAATGTAGTGTTGAATAAAAGATGACTCATCTACAGTATTTTGCGATTATCATCTGGAGGTCAAAAAGATGAAAAAGAAATGAGTCCTACCCTTATTTTTCCCTTAAATTCAGCCACCTCCCTTTTGTTGAAAGTATAAAAAATAGAGGAGCATGGTTGTACGATAATTTGTGATATAAGGCCTGCATGCTAATGTACCTTAATGGCTCTCAATCATCCACTTATTGTTCCATTTTCAATCAGTAATGTGTAAATAGCATTCCCTAAAACTGTAGCTGTCAGATATTTCTGATGCAAAAAAGTGATGTGGAACAACAACAATATCTGGTATCCAGATTGTGGCAGGGTGCTCACAATGTCGCAGTAATCTCTATGCAAATTGCAGGTTAGCACAAGTTGTTATCTGCAATCCCAAAATCTATTGTTAAAATTGACAAAAACAGAATTTCCCAGTGGTTCACCTTACCAAAACAGAAAACCTAGACATCCTGGGTTTATCTTTTGACTGTGAAAATTGTCATTTTAATTTCCTAATCACAGCTTTCCAATCTCTTTTGAACCTTTTCATGAAGAACAATTAATGGTTTTGATTTCTGTAAAGCCCATGTCTATAATGGAAGATATGGTAAGGCATGTTTGTAAAGGGGGTGGTTAGCGAATAATGAGAAAAAGGTGTAATCATTAAACCAAACTATTCTGATTAATAGTAATATGGACAATGGGGAGTGGCTGTATTATTGTCAAAATGTCACTGAGCGACAAGATATGAAGCAGATATGAAGTATAATAATACGTGGTCTTATAAGTAACTATAAGATATAATAAGTTATGATTGAGGTCATAAAGCCATATTATAATTATACAGTGCTTTCAAAAGATTATAAAACTTAACCATAAAATATAACCAACTGATACCAGAAAACATTGTCAAATAGCACAGATTTTACACAAAGATTCATTATCAGGCAGGCAACTGGAAATAAATTAGATTTTTGTTTACACTCAGCCTCAGTTTGGCCATAATGAGCTGTCCTGTATTTCAAGCAGCCTTGGCGCATCTTGAGTGTGCTTATATATTATGCAGATAAAATCTACCTGCAAACCTCAAATGCATGTTAAAAGGCATTTACAGAGTCCTGTGGGTCCTCTGGAACTTTTAACGCCCATTTATTCTCTCTTATATGCCAGATGGATGCATGTTCCTGAGGCAAATTATTCCTCATTATTTTGGGAGCTGAATGAATGCTTTTAGTGCTCCGAGGTACATTAATCCATTCACATGGAAAGGAAAAAAAAAAAAAACCTTGTTTAATAGGAATAAAAAAAAGGCATTTTTATGACTGGAGCAGTCACAACCCACAGTAGAGTTCAAGCTCCTCCACAAGAAGGAATGAGGCATGACTAATGTAGAACATAATTATTTGTAATTAAATAGTGAAGTGACGGATAGACAGGGTGAGATTCTCTACACACCAAACAAACATCTTCATCTCCCCGGTGGGTTGTTGAGGAGATTGATCAGGTCTGCCTGACAGGTTGGCACAAAGCTCAAAAGCTTTTTGTTTTATGTTTTCCTCCCACTGCAGCAGGCGGATAAATCTGTCATCCATCCGCTGTACAGTACCACATATTCCCATTTTTATAGCACCATTTTCTTCCAGTTACTTCTATATACCTGGCAATCCCCTTAATTGTAGAAATGACATGTTTATGTTAATGGACTAATGTTTTTAATATAATTTGCTGCCCTGCATTTACAAGGATTCAATTGTGACTTTTTTATGTATCTATGTTGGTGTTTGAATGCTGAATAATGTAAGCATGTTGAGTGAATGCATAAGAAAAATCTGTGGCAAAACAACTTAGTATTCCTTAAGCATGCACAGAGTACCAATCGAAGCTTTACAGATAAATCATTTTGTGGGAGTGACATGCATCATCTATTGATCATGATCGCCAACTTTCACACAGCACCTTAAATCATGTTGATTATATATATATATATATTGTGACTGAATGAGTTCTGCTGATCTTATCACAACACATGGAGCTTCTCAGGCTGTACTGCATGTAAAGTACATGACCAGCTCTTGTTCACTTATGTGTACACAATGTGCTGATATGTCTCCCCCCCTGCCTCCCATATGATAGAGTCCTGTTAGGGAGCAATTTTCTATGTAGAATTAATTCTCCACCTGTTACAACTTCCCAGTTATCCACGATGCCTTAAATAATTCCCCTGGACCTTTATCAGAGTCTGTTTGTGGAAATGAGAATTTGGGATGTATTTAAAAGCTCGTACATACCCAGAAGAACTTCACAGTGTCACTCCAGAGGCCAGGTTCATAAAAGCCAATGCAAATCCGGTGAATATATTTGCAGATGTTGCACAGGATTTTTAAAATAATTATTCAGTTTTCACTTTTTTCATTTGGGCTGAGTGCCAAAATTGAAGTCTTTGTGTAATAACATATTAAAAAATAATAAAACAGACACTGGTATGGTAAAACAAAACATAAGTGAACTTCAGTACCCTATAGTAACATGCATAAGATGCAGACTGCTTATTTTTAAAGGTGTAGTGTTTCTGAACCATCCAATACTGGATTTCTTATTTACTGCTGTCTGGGGTTTTTTGCACATCATTCCAGAGTGTACAACAGCATGTTTCTATAAAAGTAAAAACTGTTGTTATCTTTTGCTCGCTATGACTCATGAAGAGCAAAAGGAGGGCATGAAGCCTTTGATTGGAACTGGACAAATGAATCAAATAGTTTTGATTTAATTCAGTCTGAGAATTCTCTTTGTATCAGGACAGGAACAAAAACTTGCACTTTCATGCTGAGAAACTACCCTGAAAAATATAACTACAAGACTGACAATTACTTGTCCAAGGAATTTTTTTTTCTTGGTCCCTGTCTGTGATGTGACTCAACTTATCTTTCAAAAAACCTGTTTTTGAACTTTCACAAGGAGCTCTTAAAGCCTTTTTATTTCCTGCCCTTTCACACTGCGGTAGCAATTACACTACTTCCATTTCATCTCACATTTGAGTCCACACTTCACATCTTCTGCACCCGGATGACAGGATGTTGATGAGGAGTTTCGGGGCAATTTAAGAAGTCTGTCTGAACAGCATTGTTTCTTCAAAGCCCGCTGACAGCTGGTCCATGCAGCGAGTTGTGTGTGTGGCCTTGGGTCCCCGAACAGTGCTACAGCAGCTCTCTATGACTTTCTGCCCACTTTGAGAAGCAAAGTCTTTAAGAATGTACTTTATGCCTTGGAGAAAAATTATGATTGTTCATCTAAGAGCACTTAATATTCATATTCATTTGCATGCTTCTGTGGGATTTCCAAATGAATTCTCTGCTCATAGAATATTGAAGCTGGAGGCATTGAAACCACAAATATCTTTTATTGTGGCCATAACGTATTTATGGATTTGTTCATGGCTGGGGGATTGGGTTTGCATAAAACAAATGATTTAAAATGACCGCCATTAAATCAGGCTGCAGTAAAAATTTGGTGTAATTTTAGATCGTGCAGCCTGTTTTACTGATTTATATGACAAATGTATATAAATGTGTATGTCCTCTGGATTACTGCAGACAGGTACACCTGTTTTTTTTCCCCAATCCTTTCCATGGGAATGGGATGAAAATGCTATTTTGTGGTAAGGTGACGTTTATAAAGGGATTATATGTTGTATCTGTCTTTATTGATGTTAAAAATGCCTTTTTCTTAAAAAGGTTTTGGGTGCAAGCTTATATAAAAAATCTCAATGACTGGATGGTTAGGCTATTCGACCGCTGAACTGTCTGAACCAAATTTCTTACATCCAAAAACCAACCCTTAATATAGGTTACTTTCATAGAAATGGGTTCCTACAGTATCAAATACATGAATTCAGCTGCCTTCCAGGATTCCAGGATATGCATGTTGTTTTTCTGAATAGTACATGTGAGCTTGAATCATTATAAACATTTGTTTGCCCTTTTATGAACCTGCCTGAGTCAAAAAACCACTTGTGAAATTGAATCAGAGTTTAATATTTGGGGGACAAATATTGAACTTCTGAACTTGTATAGCTAGTTCCTTGTTGGAGTTGAAGTTTGTTCAGTTCATGTTCACATATTCTAGATAGTTGCTGCAAATGGCCAGAAGCCAATTTGTTCTTTTGAAAACATTTTTTTCTTTTTTTTTACAAATACTTTTGTTTTCATAACCAGCCTGAAGAGCTTCTTGGTGTATACTTTAAAAAAAACAGGCTTTTCCTGTTTTTTAAAAGGCTTTCATTTACCCAAAGGTGGCAGGATTTCTCAACCCACACAGGAGTAGAGAATCCATCAGTGTTATCTCTGTTATCACTTCGAGTGTTGCAGTGACAGTGTCTTTGTCTCTGTCCTCCGTCCCAATGTGCAGGTGGTATCTTTGAGACGAGGGAGAGTGAGTTGGTGAGTATGGACGAGCTGGCGTTCAAGTTTGCTGTAAATAACATCAACCGCAACAAGACGCTGATGCCCAACACTACTCTCACCTACGACATTCAGAGGATCAACCTCTTTGACGGCTTTGAGGCCTCCAGGAGAGGTACGAAATGATTATGAGACTTACGTATGTTAAGCTTCAAAGCCACCCTGTTATTACTGTAAGTGATGACAACATAATCACCCAAATCAATCCTGTGTTCTTTGTGCATAGCAGGTGTTCTGAAACATTACAGAGCCTTTACCTATAAAAAGACACTTTAATGGTTATTTAACAATTTTTGAGACAAATTAATGGATGACATTTTAATAACTCTGCATGCGGTTTGACCAGTGTTGCCTTGCAACAGTATGGGATTATTTTACTTTGGGTATAAAAGAAGTAGAATGGTTCAAAGTTCTGCAAAATCAAATATTCCCATGTGTTGTTTTTTTGCCATCAGTGTGTGACCAGCTAGCTCTCGGGGTCGTCGCCGTCTTTGGCCCATCCCATAGTTCCTCTGTGAGCGCTGTCCAGTCCATCTGCAATGCTCTGGAAGTCCCACACATTCAGACCCGCTGGAAGCACCCATCAGTGGACAACAAAGACACCTTCTTCATCAACCTGTATCCCGAGTACACCGCCATCGCCAGGGCCATCCTGGACGTGGTCACTTTCTTCAAATGGCGGAAGCTGACGGTGGTCTATGAGGACAGCACAGGTAGGGCCCATTGTTTTCCTCAGTCTGATTGCTGTTGGAACTTTCACAACTGATTCACAGATATACTTCAAAACATCATTAAATTCTGTCATGCATGAAAAGGTACATAATGGAAAGTAAACCCACTTGATTTAATCAGCGTATGAGGAAATAAAAGCAAATTTGCAGAAGCGAAACACTATCAGCAGGATCGTGTTGGGTGATATAAATCTGATAAAATGATTTGGTATCAACTTTTGCTTTCAGATGATGTCACATACAAGAGATTTTGGGGGAAGATAAACATAACTAATGGGGGATGGTGGATGTGATCAAACAGGTTGATGCAAATTCACAGCTCATTTCACTCGGCTACAACACAACAATTCAGCTTAATCTGTTATATTACTTTTAAGACCAGAAAAACACAACAACAATACATCCAGATCCCAGACAGAATCGTCTCTTATATTATGATACCAATATTATAAAGATATATCGTTGATAAAACTGAAAAAATATTCTTTTTCTGAATATTTGACTACAGTGTTTTTATTTGCCTCTGCATTAGTGGATATCAACTATAACATAGTTTGACATTTGAAGCAAAGAATGGAAAGGGAGAAGAGGTCAAAAGGGCTTGCTTGTGTTTTCTGAACCTTACGATATATTCATATGTCAAGGTTCTAATTACTCACAAAATGCAATTCCACTGTCTACCACGGTGACTTTCCTTGGTCTGGCTCGTGAACCCAATCCGCCTCATATCAAACAGCTGCCAGCACTCCTGCCCTCTGCCTTCACACAGAGAGCCTCAAATCCAGCGGTGTCCCATATAGACTTCCTGCCCACGACAGAGAGAATATGAAATGCTGCCGTTGAAATGTCACGGTTTATAGATTTTTTTTTCCTTTTATTTTCGATCAGAAATATATTTTCCTGAAATGTCACACGGATACACGCCTGCATATTTACACACTGTTGTCAAAACACAGATGTACAAGATAACAAAATGTGAGGCATGTGCAAAAGCTACAAGACTTTGATGGGTTTAAGATGAAAGTAGAAGAATCTGTGACAGAGATAAGCAAGACTTTGAGCCACCTTGAAAGGATAGGCGCTTAAAGTGTCCATGAAATAGAACATGGTTCCTACTGATTTGTCCTTGACCTTCCAGCAGCAGAGCAGGGAGAAACAAATGTTTAAGAAGAGAAGTATACATCTCAATTTGCTCTTTTTTTGTAGGGCTGATGCGGATGCAGGAGTTGATTAAGGCTCCGGCAAAGTTCAATCTGAAGATCAAGATCCGCCAGCTGACCCCGGGTAACCAAGACGCCCGGCCGCTGCTTAAGGAACTGAAAAAAGACAAGGAATTTTTTATTCTCTTTGACTGCTCCTACCGGATGGCTTCAGAGCTGCTGAAGCAGGTTTGACCAAGACGGGATTGATCTCATTGTCTTTACATGTACAGATATTACAACACATCTCCGTCTCCTTTGGGGGTAAAACATCATCACATTGTTTACTAAGGCTTACATTGGAATCACAGCCATTAAAGAATATGATCATTTAAATGAAGAAAAAGCACTTCCCAGCATAGTCAGAATTTTAAATGATCCACAACCAATTTCTCATCACATGGATTTGTTTCTGTTTGGCAAATTGAGCACAGATGGTCATGTTGTAGCTGATGATTTATGAAATTAACAGACATGCTGACAAATGCAATTGTGTCCATCCTTGTGCATCAGTTCCAACATGCCAAGAGAACGGTGCAGTCCTTATGCTTCACACGTATTTGTACAGCTACATATCAATCAATATCTTTGTTCAACATGTTCGATGCACCCTGCAAAAGAGAAATGGTCAGCCAAATACCTTTTATGTTGAAGATGTTGCACTGGAGAGCTTATCATAATTGAAAGACCTGACTTGGCCTGATATTTCTTTTGTCACTTTATTTCTGCTCATTTTGCAGCTCTCATCAATGGGAATGATGACAGAGTACTACCATTTCTTTTTCACAACTTTGGTGAGTAAAGGGAGATAACAGACAATGAAAACCTGAACTCATCATTGTGCTTATTTGGCCTTGAAGTTGCTTTTTTTAAATTCACTGGGAATGCAGAGATATTTTTGCTGTGGCTCATCAGTTCACAGTAAAAGGCTGAGAAACTTGCACCCTGAACTGGAGTGTAAATCTCTTTTCAGCTCTTTCTCCATTGCATGTAAACACACCTCTCCTCCTCTCCTCTCTCCCTATGCAGGACTTGTTTGCCTTGGACTTGGAGCCGTACCGCTACAGCGGTGTCAATATGACAGGCTTCAGACTGCTGAATGTGGATGACCCGTGGGTAGCATCCACGATGGACAAGTGGGCCATGGAAAGACTGCAGGGTCCCAAACAAGAAAGTGGCCTGATGGATGGAATAATGACTGTAAGCCCTGAACTGTTTTTCGTTTTATTTACATCACAGAACAAAAACAATACAAACAGCTTCTCCGCTGAAGGCCGCTGATGCTCCTCTGTGTGCTGCATGCCTGTGCGCATACAAATGTAAAATACACACCTTCAAACCTTTAAAATTTGCAGGAATGTTGCAAAAAAAAAACTGAGGTTGTAAATCTAGTTGTGCTCGTTCCATCCTCATGTATCTCGATAAACCTTGTTTACTGCTTTTAATGGCACATTTTCCCGGAAGGCATTTATTATCTTCAAGACAAGTTCTCCTGGGTTTTTTTTCTCTGTAATTCAGCTGTTGTTGGTTGTTCAAACTGGTGTTTTATACTCCTCTTGGGCTTTGAAGTGCACTATAAGGATAAAGAAAATCCTCTCCTGTTATTGCCTCCTCTGCAGACGGACGCAGCCTTGATGTATGATGCAGTGTTCATGGTTGCAGTGGCTTCGCAGCGGGCCACTCAGATGACCGTCAGCTCCCTGCAGTGTCACCGCCACAAACCCTGGCGCTTCGGACCTCGCTTCATGAACCTCTTCAAAGAGGTCGGTGACAGATAAGGCCTTGGATCACAGAGGGCTAAAAAACCCAGCAGCATGGCTTAAGAAACTCCTGTTGCTTTTAGCTTGACCGCCATGCATTTTTAATGATGTGTTTTGGGAGGGCATGATAAGCACATGATCTGCAGACTTTTCCAACTTAATATTTTTTGTTACTCATGCAAATGGGAAGTCAGATCATTTCACGTGATACGTTACTTTCTAGGTTCCTGCTGACAGGCTATGCTTTGCTTCTGAAAGCACACAAATATACGGTATTTATGTACTTATGAGTTGAAAGCATGTGGTTTGGCCTGACTGTCAGACAGGATGCCTACAGACAGAACGGACGCCTTTGATGCATGAGTGTTTTGATCTCCTAAGTCTTAAATCCAGCAGAGGACCGTTGCCCGCCATGGAGAGGGAACATTCTCATTCAGTCCTCTCACTCATATTCTCCTCTCCATGCCCCCTATCCTCCTTCTCCCTCCCTCCATTTCTTTGCATCTAAGTGTCTCTTTCCTCATCAGCTTTTTGTTTTTGTTTGCCACTGCCCATCCTTTGAAGCATCTGTCCTCCTGCGCCATTCATCACCAGATAAGAGCCTTTTTGATTGCAAGAACGAGTAATATGTCTCACAAAGCACTCAATTAAAAAACATTTCTGACAAGGGACCGAGGCAGCTTTCATTTCAATGGCTGAAATTAAATCCTGGGAACTATAACCTGCATGTTTTCTGTTCCCTCTAGCTATTGTAGTGCACAATAGTCCATGTGTTTCTGTGGACAGAGGTAACTGGATTCTATTCGAATGTCTGGACACATTTTTTGTGATTCAGTGCACATCATTTCATGAAAAAAAAAAACAAAACAAAAAAACACAGAAAATGGGTGTAATGTCCAGGATTTTAGCTGTTGACTCCTTTTGGAAATTTTGAATGTAACAACAGAAGGAAAGTCTTCTCCGTTTCGGTTAATATATTTTTGCTTATATTTTTGAGTCTATTTTCAATTACATTTCATATTGTAACATAAAAAACATTAATAAAGAGTGAATTGTTAACCATCATTTAAATATTTATCAATAATGTTCACTTTTTATCAGTAATGTTAATAGTTTGATATCTTAATTAAAGCTTAACTTAAAGTTAAGGTTTCAAATATTAACTGTCACATATATTAAATATTAGCATTGTTAAAAAAACCCCACTTCATGTTCATTTTTGGTGTTATCTTATTTTACTTCATTATGTCTACTGCGAGAAACATTTTTCTCTAAGAAAATGAATCAAGAGGACCTATCAATTTCTTATCAGAAAACAAAACTTTCTTTTGGCTGTCTAGAATTGAAAGAGAGAGAAGACCTATTATTCCGCACAAGAAAAAAAAATGATATTCTTTGTGATATGTCTGACTGTATAATACCCTCAATTTCAGCATTTTAACCAAAACCACTCTAGAGAATCCGTTTTGATCACATAGGAAGAGAAGGAATCATTCAAAATGATCCAATGTACAACAAATGGAAATCATGTTACGCATGTCTCATGAAACAATATATATCAACCAAATTGAAGTCACTTTGTTCAGGATGTATAATCATGTGCTTGAATTGAACAACTCTTTAGACAGCCAGAAAGAAAGTTAAATAAAAAAGCTAGTGGGAGTTTAGTATGTGTTGAAAAAGCAGCTTGTGATAATGCTGAATGCATAGACGTAGAATAGTTAAAATTTACAGATGAAAATGAATCATTTATGTACAAGACGTTTATGTGCCAACATGCAAACCAACTCAAATGAAGTTGTGAGCTTCAATGTTCATGCATACTGAGATAATACCTAAGAAACAACCTGTAGACACCTTCACCCAGTGTCTTCCATCTGTCAGCACTGACGTCTCCTCTCCGCTTTGGTCCCCTTCACTTCTCCTCCTGGGAGACTGCTCTTGAGCTTCAATAAGGCTCGGCACTCAAACTGCATTCGAGACTATTTCCCAGCCCTCTCTCCTTCTGTGTCTCTTCTCTATAGGCACAGTGGGATGGACTGACAGGGCACATTGTTCTTAATAAGACAGATGGCCTGAGGAGAGACTTTGATTTGGACATCATCAGCCTCAAAGAGGACGGAACTGCCAGGGTGAGCACAGAGGCCTACAACAGCCAATTACACGTCTTTCAAACTGCTTCCACCCAGGCTGATTCATTCCATTAAGGCATGTGTATATGTGAATGAAAGAGAGAGAGCGAGAGATTCTGTGTCCCATAATCCATCCACACATTTATTATTAAGTTCAGATTTGTCCGCTCATGAATATTAATGATGCTGCAACAATTGATTATTTCTTTCCACACTGTCTGTGCTTGGTGTTGCCCTCTTCACATTTTCAAAAAGGGTATTGTGGAGGGCGGAAGTCGCCTCACGAAAAGATGGATCAAGGTTTGTGCCAGTGCCATGTTTGGTCCAAGCCTTTGTTGTTGCCCCCCCCCCCTCGAAACCTCTCTCCTGCCTTCTCCCCACTTATCTTACTCTGTATGCCGCACACCTCCCTGCTCCCTGCCTTGTCAACCTTGTTTCTCTTCACTGAGTTTGTGTACAGCAATGCCATGTGTTTGACATTTCAGTTTTCCCCGTGTTTGGGTCCAGGCAGTGCTCTGACACTTGTCAAAACTTTATCAGCAGGAGTAAAAAAAAATATCCCCTTTGTTTAAGTAGACATAACAATAACTCCATGCGAAGTATGAAGTTCTGCAATTTGGCTCCGTGGAAAGCATTTCCACAGCTTCTGGCTGTGAAATAGTAGCTGAGAATTGACCGTCGTGCTCCTTTACGTTTGCAGAGCCTCGTCAGTCCACTTCTCCAGATTGTACATCACTGTTCTCACTTTTGTTTAAATTACACACACTGGCAGAATAGGATGCACTTAGAGGGATGCAGTTAGCAGAGGGGATGACAGCATAATTGTAAAATATGTAACTTTTCTACATGAAAATGTCAACAAAACAGAAAGACCTATATTATATTTTTTGGTGAGGTTTTTAGTCACATTTACCAAAATTTTACCAACAAATATCAAACCTGGATATGTTTAGTCATGGTAACAGTCTAATGTGGTTCATTTTGTCACCTTTTGGTTCTAAACAACTTCATACACGAACTTGTATCCAGCTTAAAGCCACAATTTTACAATACACTTTTGGAGATTTTGGCTGTTTTAACCACACACTTTAAACAGATAAAGGATTTTAGTCACTGATTGTCTGGATCTTGAAATATCAGAGAAAACAGGGATAAATTGGCTTGGTTACAAATCTTTCAAAAGTCTGGATCTTAGGTTAATGAAGACACAATTTGAGCAAATTGAGCGGCTGCTCTGCTCACAGCCACCCCAGAAATCCATTTGTTTGCTGGACAAAAACAACTAAACTTAAAACTGCTTTGTTTAATGTTTTTGCAGGTTTAAATTAGTGACTCTGTGTGTTTTTGAGAGGAGGAGACCTCTGTGGATAATTCGGCTCCATGTGATTGAACACTGATTGAATCCTAATTGGGAGGGATGACTGTGTTGATGGTAATGGTGGGAAGCCGACAACTCCAGTGATGCTGCGCTACCAATGTCACCAAACTAGCCTATGTTAAGATCAAATCCACCTTGTGTTCATCAAATATTTCATGGCCAAATTGAAGTAAATCTATCATTAGCTTACAAAATAAATTGTAAATATTGAATTGCAAGTGAAAAAGTCTTTATTTCTGCTGCTGCTTATCATAAGTATTTGAAAGAATTAATGGATGTTGAATTAATTCATCCCCTCAAACACATAGTTTACTGTCAGAAGTTGGCAGAAGTTCTTCCTTCTCTGCCTGTCTCTGTTGTCAGACAGACAGGTGTGGAGGTAGGCAGCAGCTGTCAAGGTGCAGAAGCAGTGATTTACACTGTAATTTTAATTCCATTCAGTACTTTTAGCCCTCAAAAGCCTCCCCTCAGAGGAAATACCACAACATGGTAAGCACATCACATAAAACGCTCGACTTTATGGTCATGAAAAATGAATTATCAGTCCGCTGCAGTCGCGTTAGTTCTTGGGCACTGGAGTGTTAAATACACTCTGAAGAGGATGATGGGACTAAACAAAGTGAAAGTCTCCCAGGAAATGAAGTATTTTAAAGTTGTTGACTTACTGGAAATAAGGTTTTTTTTGCCCCTCTCAGCTTTCTGCCTCCGTATGTCTCCTGCTCTGTGGTAACGGTTTTCCAGTGTGATTTGGTTCTGGATGGAGATGAGCTTTACGATTCATAGATAACATTTTACTCCCAGCGTATAAGAGAGAATTCCTGTCAGTTTTTATAGCACATGTTGTTGTTGGGAGCCGCTCTGGTACGCATGATAAATTTGCAAGGCTATACACAGTAAATCCTTGACTTAGGGGTTTAAATAAGATGATGACTGTATGCCGTGCAGTCGTCCTGGGCTATATTTTAGCAATGACTTCTTTGACTTGGTCTGTTTACTTTATTACTTGAACTTCAAACGGACTAATCGTGCTTTTGATATTTCATCGAGGATGATATTTTTCCCCCCAAAACACACAACATGTGCTAGATTATGTGGAAACACACAATCCGAGACCCAAAATACCCTCCACACTTCCAAAAATATTGTTCTCTCTCTGCCCATTTATCTTTGAGATTGAGGACAATACAATTAATTAAACCCAACCCCATTCACAGTGTTCCTCATCTGCAGTGTCCAGAGATAAGACAGATTTATGGACTACCGCACAGAGTGGTCTCTTTTCGAAAGTGCCACCGTGGAGATATAGAGTGCTTTTAGCAAGGTTATAAGTGAGCACATTTTCTGTCTGTCTGACTGGGTGAACAGAATAAGATAGAGCGTAATGAGGAGTGAAAGGCATGTTATCTTTTCCAATAGGTAATCCCATATAGCCCTTTTCTGCAAAATAAATTGTGAAAAATAAGACTGTACCTTCTGGAGTGCTCAGTTTAATAAGAGGTACTGATGCGTTCACTACTACTCATCCTCTTATGCAGTGAATGAATGAACAGGCCATTGTTTCTGACTGAAAATACCCAAATTCATTACTTTTTGCTCACGGACTGAATAGTAAAAGGAGGAAAGCTTTAGTTCTGTGAACAATCAAGCTTGATCATTTAATGCTTTTAACTTCATTGCATCAATGTCATGAGCCCCCTTGACCTTTGCTCAGTGAGGGGATTTGAAAGGGTCAAATCCAGCTGCCAGACGCCTGTTCTAATCTGATAACTGTCTGGATTATACCGCCTCGGCCGATGAACCGGACACTCTCATTCACAGTTAGTGTGGCAGACTGGAGGGCAGACACCATGTCGTCCTCCATCCCCCTCCTCTTCATTCATACTGTCCCTGCTCGGGGGATTTCCAATTTCCTCACCATCTATCAAGATTTCATCATAAAACATGGCTGTCCTCACATTTGTTATGCAGGAAAGAACTTTTGCACAATATGTTAAATACCAGAGAGTCACATTAATCCTCATGATAATTTTGATTTTACTGTAAACTTTAGCTGAGTCACACAATCAGCAGCTCTGTTTTAGGGGAGAAAAACGCCTTTTTCGTTTTCATATTCACTTTACATAAAATGGGAGATGTGCCCAAAATCATCAGCATAAAGCTGTGCAATGGGAAATGCTGTAGAATTGTGAAAGGAACAGAAAGTTGAAAAAGGGCCAGAAGTGTCAGTTCTTTAACCTCTGCACTTCTTTTTCATTTTTCTGTTCGACGAATTAGAAAATATGACTAATATGCCAAATATTGGAGCAGTTTGTAGTTTCCTGTTCAGACTAAGAGACTAAATCAGGCTCTTTAAATGTGGTGTCCGAGAAAAGAAGAATAATCTTCTGTCCTTAAAGAGCAACGAGTGTCAGCGGTTATTAACGATCCAAACACCCCCAAACCCAAAGCTTTAATTGAGGTAAATGTTGATACACTGCGGTGTTGTCCTCCATAGTATCTCCTCAGGTCCAACCAGAAAATGTGGTTCAATAAATCTAAAGCCCTGTTTACCTTTGCAGATTGCTGTGTGGAACTCGTACAGAGGAATGAACCTGACAGAGAAGTCCAACCGAGACAAGAATAACAATGTGACAGACTCTCTGGCTAACAGGACTCTTATTGTCACCACGATCCTGGTGAGGAGGAAGGTTAAACAGAGGACAGCAGGAGGGGAGTGCATATGTAGAGTGCAGATAGGGGAACAACAGAAGAAAATACAATGAGAAAGGAAATGGTGGGGGGAAAAATAGACTGTTAAGAAGAAGAAAGTTGCTGCTGAAATGGATAGTTTGAATTTGTGTTTCTCTATTTTGCCTAGTCATGCACACAGGCCATCCAGAGAGAAAAATCAGCATTAAAGATAATTTATAATTAAGTAGATATTTAATCTTCAAAGTCATTAGACATTTTAATTCAAGTGGTTAAGCATCTTTAAGATTAAAATCCACATTAATTTGCCTTTAATTTAGCACTTGGCCTAGAAAGAATTTAAACAGATTTCAGAAGACAGAATGCATTAAAAACTTTAAAATACAATGTTTTCTTTTGCTATGCAGGAAAATCCATATGTGATGTACAAAAAGTCCGACAAGGAGCTGAGTGGGAATGATCGTTTCGAGGGTTACTGTCTGGACCTTTTGAAAGAGCTCTCCAACATCCTGGGATTTACATACGAAGTCAGACTGGTGGGTGATGGGAAATACGGCGCCCAGAATGACAAGGGAGAGTGGAACGGCATGGTTCGGGAGCTGATTGATCATGTGAGTTCAAAATAGCTGCTGGACTATATGCCAAGAAATGGATGGTCACTTCAATTACATATGGAATTTTAATCCTACTAAAAGACATAATTTCTGTAATTACAACAAGTAAGATTCAGATGAAAAGACTAAGTAATGTGTGTCTATGACTTACATAATTTTCCTGTGTATGTTCATGCAATTACTGTTAATGAATTATGGGTGTTTAAAATAGGGTTTTCCAATCATAAATTTCTAACTAATTCCTGATTTCACTCTAATTTGCTTGGTTACATTCATAAACAGAATGCCTTTGC
>JAOWBC010000182.1:14301163-14314105 GCA_028566105.1 Hypoplectrus providencianus
TCCAATCATAAATTTCTAACTAATTCCTGATTTCACTCTAATTTGCTTGGTTACATTCATAAACAGAATGCCTTTGCAGTAATTGCATATGATAAATCCTGCTGTGTGCTCATCTATCAACAGTCTGAGGGAAGAAAAATGTTCTGTTCCTCCATTAATCTCTTTTATCTTTTTTCCATGTTATACTGTTCTGTATTATAAATGCATTCAGTATATCAGTTCTTCAACAAAGTAAAATGCAAAGCTTTAGAGAGGATTTACATGTGACTAGAATATTGATACGCAGACATTTATTATTTGGACTGAGAGAAACAAACACTGTTAGAGGCCATAGGTAACCTTCAGCAGAAACTCCTTTTACTTGTAGTCTCTGACTTTGCCCTCTGGCTCTTCAAGGTTGCAGACCTTGCTGTGGCCCCCCTGACCATCACATATGTCAGAGAGAAAGTCATCGACTTCTCCAAGCCCTTCATGACATTAGGGATCAGCATCCTGTACCGCAAACCGAACGGCACCAATCCGGGGGTGTTCTCCTTCCTTAATCCGCTGTCTCCTGACATCTGGATGTATGTGCTGCTCGCATGCACAGGAGTCAGCTGTGTGCTCTTCGTGATTGCCAGGTAAGAGGATGGATTGATACTTGTCATCATGAAATCGGGTAATTTTATGTATGTATTCATTCAATCATTTAATTTATTTTCCAAAAAAAAAGCTCATGGTGAATAATAATGATGATGAATAATAAATATTATTATATCAACAGTAATAGTTTAATAGAAATTAGAATAGTTCATAGATTTCATCTGGAAAAAAAATTCACATCTACACCCTGCAGCTATGTTTTAATGCAGGTCTGATATATTTTTTTAAACACTTCTCACTTAAAACTAAGACAGTGGAAAATATTTTTAAAAAATAAAATAAAATTTTGTCTTATTCCAAATTAGCAAGGATTATCATTATTATCACAAGAGACATGCATAAGATCTCATACCTGGTCCTTGGTTTAAAGAATGATGCATAATCTCAGTTGTAACATAGTTAGATGGTGACTGTCTACTAAGCCGTGCACAGCCAGGGTCAGCTTTAGCACAAGCTCTTTTGTTAATAATGTGAAAGTTCAATGGACGACAAATTGGTCAAGCATTTAAAACAGACTCGTGGCTCTTGTATCATTTCACACGACAAGAATCTCAAGCAGTCTAGAATAATGAGCAAGACTGTACTTCAGGAACTTTCCAATCTTCCCTGGCTTTTTTAAAAATAACTAAAAATGTCCTTTAACTGCCTGTCAGCTGCCAGATTGGTTTCCTTTGTGCTTGTTAAGTAGCGGAGAAGTAATTGCGATCTCTCCCTTCAGCTCTCTCTTAGGTAGTGTGTAAAGCAGGCTGCACCTAGCAACCTGTAACGGAGATGTAATTTGATCTTGGATCTTTCTTTCTGATATTAAAATTTCCTTTCATCACTTTTTGTCTCTGTCTTTTTTTTCTTGTTGTTCTAGGTTCACTCCATACGAGTGGTACAATCCACATCCGTGCAACCCGTCCTCGACTCTGATACAGAACAATTTCACTCTACTCAACAGTTTTTGGTTTGGCGTTGGAGCTCTCATGCGGCAAGGTATTTATGTCTCCGTTAAAACAATCAATCATTTTATGAACAGATTGAATTGCTACTTTCATGTTTAAGGTGTTGTTCCAAAAAGACTTCCAAATTAAAAGACTAAATACACAACTTGTCCATATACTCAAGAATGACCCTAGAAGTTTTTTCTGTTTCTGCCTTGAAAATTAAAATTTTGAAATCTGGGGCTGTTCTTCTTCTTGGGGAATGTTTGTTGCTCTGAGCAACAAACAACTTTTTTTTTTTAGAATGATTTTAACTGTGTTGTTTTTCACTTGCAATAAGAAGCAGAAAATTCATGATGGAAAATTTGTCTCTAGGATTGTCAGATGGTCAGAAAAACAACTCTAAAAAATCAAGTTTGCAAGAGTAACTAATCCTACCAGCAGCAAATTATATACTGTAACTAACCCTAACCCTAACTGTCTTATGGGCTCCCTGTACATCAGTAAAGTCTATACTGACACTGTAAACTCTGCTCGAAGCTGCTTAATTCAAAACATCAACATTCCCCTCATGTTTTCTGCGAATGCCCTTTCCACGTAGCCTGGATCCAGTTCCCATTAATTGCAACCGTACCCTGTAATAACAATCATGTTGCATTTCATGGGGACTTGACCTCCCTCGAGGCAGGAGATTTGGGCAGGATAAGTCCGACATGCCTGATTGGACGGCCAACAAACCTACTGACAACATCAGTCCAAAC
Organism: Hypoplectrus providencianus; assembly: GCA_028566105.1. Classification (NCBI taxonomy): domain Eukaryota; kingdom Metazoa; phylum Chordata; class Actinopteri; order Perciformes; family Serranidae; genus Hypoplectrus; species Hypoplectrus providencianus. Next base: position 14,303,493 of record JAOWBC010000182.1, read on the forward strand.
GGAAACGGTGATGCTGATTACATGTTGCGATTCTGCTGACAACAAGCTGCATTTTTCAAAATTATTCATTCTTGGGAAGCGAAGCAGTGTTAATAAATGCAAAAGCTTCATAAATAATGTGGATGCCTTTACGTTTGGCTTATTCTGTTGTATATGTGTGTGTGGTGCGAGTTACCTAACTGTGTAGTCCGGGCCCTCGGCTTTCTGTGGGATGCTTCGCCTGAGGGAAACTGTTTCCTTAGATTCACGGCCGTTAAATCAACCCTCCACAATCTGTCTTTTACCCTCAAAGCGTAGAAAAGCATTTGTCCACTCCAAGTGGAAAAGGTTTAAAAATAGGCACAGATGTTGAAAACCTGGCACATGAAATGTGTTGAATGTATTCTCCAATCACATCCAGTTTTCATCACTTCTTTTCTCTACACAGAAAGAAGATGAGGAATTGGGATCATTCTGCTTTCTCAGTTTTATGTTTCATTATGTTTTTGGCATGATGCATTCCCTCATTCCCTTTCGTCCCTCGCATTTAGTTTTTCTAAGTTGTACTTTTCTGGTGCATTTTGTTTGCTTTTTCACAATGATGATTTCTTTTACTGCAGAGGGAAAAAATAAATACATTGTATGCAGAGGTGCACGATTTATCATGTAGCACTGAGGTAAAAATCCAATTGGGGCTCTGGTTGAAGCCGCCCTAAAGATAACCCCACACGGACTGGGGTACTTGACTTTGCTTTGGAAGAATATGGTTTTTGTCTTTATTTTCGTTTTTCAGAAAAGCATCTTCACATGGTATACAGACAAACTGCACTTAGTAACACTTAGTAATAGCTGCCACATGCTGATTTCAGCTACTTCATCTTCCCTGTGCTTGCAGGTTCGGAGCTGATGCCTAAGGCTCTGTCCACTCGTATAGTTGGAGGTATTTGGTGGTTTTTTACCTTAATCATCATCTCTTCCTACACGGCCAACTTGGCTGCCTTCCTCACTGTGGAACGAATGGATGCGCCCATCGACTCTGCAGATGACCTGGCGAAACAGACCAGAATTGAATATGGGGCGGTGAGGGATGGATCCACAATGACCTTCTTCAAGGTACAACTGGTCTAAATTAGCGTTTAACTTTATCACAGCACAAAAGCTACCAGTTGAAATTACTTTGCAGGGATGCTTGTTTGCTTTTGTTGTAAAAGTAATCGTCAAATTATATTGTTCACAATGGTGAATTTAATTGCAGTAGAGGTTTATAAAACAGTCCTCATCCATTTACACTTTAATTTTGTCAAATTGAATGCAATTGAATTTTATCTTCTTCAGTGAATTGTTGCATTTTATTAAAACCAAGACCATGCAAAAGGCAATATCAGAACAATAACAAAACACAGAGTCATGGGAGTTTCTGTCTTCACCTCCACTGCTGTCACTACAGGCGGCTTCTCCTTGTTCAGATTCCTTCAGTGTTCACCATTCAGGAGGTTTTTAACCGGGAGTGGAATTATCCAGAGTTCTTCTCCTCTCAGAAAACTAACAGACCTGCTAAATAAAGCAGTTTCACATATCTGTCTGGCAGATAAAGGTGGTCCCGCAGGGGCAGCGAGCTGTGCTGCCGATAACGTTTGCTCACCTTGTGTCTCTGATAACTTAAGATCCAGACGTTCTATGGCTTTAATCCTTGATCTGATTAGAATAAGTTGTTAAAAACCAAGATCTGAAAAAATATATTGTAAAAATGTGGTCTAAAACTGGAATATTGTTTGGGGATGGTGTCAGTGCACAAGTCAACAATATTTTGAACATGGGTGTTGTTATTTTAACTAAAGCAGAAAAGTTACATGTTTGATCTCTAAGCAGAAGAGCAAATTATTTGGATTTAATTTATTTATTTATTTATTAATATATTTTATTTAATTTTAATCTGTCTCCCTGATGCAATTAAAAATGGATTGTTTTTCAGTTAAATATTTGGAAGAGCTCTGAAATAAAATTGTAAAATTATATTTTAGTTGTTTTGTTTGTCAATTGATATTCATATTACAGGTTGTGTTTAATTGGCAAATATTATTGACTCATACAGATTAAAGGCCCCTGAATCAAACCAAATCATTGTCCCATTAAATCAATCTAATGATGCTTTCATCATATCATATCTTGATAAAAGTATTAATTAACCCTCCTACAAGTTATGCTGTGTTTTTGTATTTGAATATGTATAATGCAACTAGCCCATGTTGCTTGTAGCAAATTAATCAATATTTATACCTATTGTTAGATAAAATTATAGTGTATCTGATAATTTGGCTAATTTTGAGTTAGTTGGTATTCTGGTATACACAGGTTCTCGTGGTACTTTTTGAAGTGAGTGTGAATCACCGCTACAAAACTTTCACTTCCATTAAAGTCATGATGGTTTCCTCAGCTGCCCCCTCCGTCTCACTGTATCTTTGCCAAACATCCCATGTCAAATAAAAAATCTAAAGGCACTGGCAGAGAAAAAGACCAGCACTTACTTTAATGAAAGGAAACGTAGATACATGAGGAGGTGTGATCGGAAGTGTAGAAGAAGCCTCCTCGGAGGCTACTTGTCTTTGCGATTTGGGGGTGTCTGTGTTGAAGTTAAACATATGTTAACTTGTTGGTTTGTATTATATAATATATCGCTGTATGGATGTCCTCAGGCAGGGCTGTCACTTCCTTCCCCCATCGCCACCCACTCTCCTTACATCCTGGTGGCTCAGCAGGGGTGATCCATGCAGGGCTTTATCCTCCCAGATTGAAGCCAGTGATTACGGCTGCCTGGATAGGAAGAAGCAGCCTGTGTTGATGGCTCGAACAAATTGAATCAGCTGGAGGAGATTTAGAACACAGCTGTCCCATTTTCTCTGACTGAGCAAGGAGAAACACACACACACACACACATTAACACAAAACACACACTCAAAGATAGAGTCCCACACACCCTGCTGGTAAACGTATGTGTTTATAAGAGTATTTGAATTAGAGTTATATAGTGTGTGTATATGCTTCCGCAAATACACAAAGTTTGCACGATACTTCTCAGTAACTTTTGGCTCTTTTGGCAGAAATCAAAGATCTCCACCTATGAGAAGATGTGGGCTTTCATGAGCAGCAGGAAGAACACGGCACTGGTTAAAAACAACAGAGAAGGCATCACCAGGGTCCTGACCACTGACTACGCCATGCTGATGGAGTCCACCAGCATCGAGTACATCAGCCAGAGAAACTGCAACCTCACACAGATTGGAGGTCTGATTGACTCCAAGGGCTACGGAGTGGGAACACCTATAGGTAAGAAAATAAGATTGAAAAACATGAGACAAAAGTGTTTCTGTGGCATTCATCTTTGTCATTTACAGGAGAATAAAATGCCCCCAAGAACTATTGATCAGAGAACTATCACTTCTTAATAACTTTTTATTGTTATGGGGCAGTCATTTAAAAAAAATGCTCATCATATATTTTAAATGAGACTTGCTTCAGACAGTTATTGACATTTGCTTTGAGAGAAAAGTTCAGAGTTACTCTGGAAACTTCAACACTGAGTTTCATTTATAACTTCCTGGCATTCATTGCTTTTTCTCTGTGGTAAAGGCTGCACACATTTAGCCTCTAAGTTAGTTAAAACAAGCCAGAGACAAGTATATACACAAAACCCATTCACACATCCTGTGAATATTAAAATGCACCGAAGGCCTTCTGAAAATTGTCTTGATTAAACAGAATTTTAATAGAACCTCTGCAGATGGAGGCTTTGTACTGTAGATGCACACTTCAATTTATTTGGAATTTGCATTTTCATTCTTCAGAAGTTCAAGTACAGCTCTGCTATCCTGTATCCTCAACATGCAAATGCACTTCCAACCGAAAGCTCTGCCAGCTGTTTGCTGCAAATGTTCGTGTAAGGTTTCAGGCCAGTTTGTTGGATTGAGAACTTAAACTGGAAGCAAGTCAACCTGCTGGACCGAGCCTGCAGTCGGATGTTTACTTAAGCAGTGCTTAACATCTTGTGTCTCTCATGGGTTTTCTCTTCTCCTCTTGAGATTTCTTTTTATTTATTTATTTTTATGTAATGCAAGTTATTTATTTTAAACTGGGTTAGCGTTGCTGAGTACAAGAACCTTCTCCACACCTACATAAGTTGGCAAGTACAGGGATGGATATAAATGTATGGGCACAACAATGGAAATAATGAGGGCGGAGCCACTGTCAGCCTCTTCATTTCTGAGATCACCGTGTCATGTTCCCTGTCTGTGCTTAACAATGGCAATTATATACTCTATATTATTACACAGCAATCACGACCTCTTCTGATAATTGTATTTGTCAGTGAGGTATGAAATTATAAATAACTATTTATCCTAAGGGAAATTGTATCTCTTTGAGTGGTTTAAAATTGTGCAACTATGATTAAAAGTATAAAAAGAAAGCAGAGTTCAAAGGTTGTAAGGCTGTCCTCTGAGCAGCAGGGGGAGGAGTTGTACGCTTTGATGGCCACAGAAACAAAAGACTTCCTGTAAAATTCAAAGAGATGCATGGATGCCATGCAGGAGGCGAGAGGCGCTGTCAGCTATCCTCAGTAGCTTGACACACCTCCACCTCCAGCAAATCAACCTTACTGATGAGCTTGTTGATTCCAGTTGGCTGCTCTCACCATGAAAACCGCAGTGTAGATTATAATGATGGCCACCACAGAGTGGGAGCGTGTCCGTAGCGCAGTGCTGCAGATGGCAAATGACCTGATCCTCGGAAAGTTAAGTTGGCTCTGTTGTAGAGGGCAGTGGTGTTGCTGTTTCATGTTGAGCTGCAGGTGGCTGAGCACACATCACTTGTCTTTGTTCACAATTCTTTTTTTATTGCTGGTTCATGAACTAGCATGCATGATTTGAAGTCAGAGATGTGAAGGGTGAACTACAAGGGGGACACCTGTTCTGCACCTGGTACAAAATGTTGCTGACCACTCTGGGGACTGTTTTTTTTTTTTTGTATCAATGACACTAAGAGAAGTATACCTGCATGACATTTAAAACAAACTCACAAAGCAGGAAAATGATGCCATCCTCTCCTGGAATATCTAAACACTAGGTAAAGTGAAGGGGGTTCCAGTGAATGCTCCTGCATCCAATTCCCTAATTACTTTTTTAGTTTGTTGTGCTTGACAGGATATTTATCTACAGCACAGAGAGTCTGTACAGGTTCAAGATCAGGGGAAAAACTTAAGAACCAAACACAGCTGAATGGCACACAACTTTAGCTCCCTTAGGCCAATGCCCTCAGGGTTAGGATATGTGCAGCCATGCCTGGGCTTTGCTGCACTGAGCTGGCAACTGAATCTATTCGGCCCTTTCCTGTCTGATCAACAGGCTTTAATGTCCCAGATGTTTCAGGCACTGAAGTGTCATTGGGGATAGTGAAGGGGAAGGCTGTAAGAGGAGATGGGGGCAGAAGCTTCCTTCTCAAACCTGAAAGGGGTTTTGTTCTTTCAGCTCCTTTGCTACAAACACCTGAGGTCGCCTGATCCTTAGTTTACTTGAAGCCGGCTACTCAAAATGAATAATAAATAACTCTAAACCTGAGAAATGCAGGTAAGGCTCGGGATACATATAGATTCATTGAGATATGATAGGTATACTACAGGGAGAAGTGTGTCTCTCTGATCCTTGCACTATTTCACAACAACATGACACTACCTTATGGAGTATACAGTCTACAATATATAATGACATTTAGACAGGACTATAGCTCCATGATTTAACTGACAGCACAATGGATTTGTCAATACACAGGACAGTTGGATATTTCAGAGCCAGGGTTGGGGCCATAGATTCTTACTTAGACATCAGTAAAAGTATCAATGGGTCAGACAGACTAGATTATAATATCCACTACCCCTCTGCCATGCACGGTTTTTGCCATTAGGGGATGGAGAGCGGGGGCGGCACTTTTGCACTTTTTACAAGCTCAAATTGATGGCATTCCACCTTGAATCAACTGAAATAAATGCAAAGTGAACAGAGGCATTCAACAGAAGGGCAGATATGCCATACTGTCATATTTAAGGGGCATTGGAAGCTATTTATAAATGTTCTGTCAGAAGATAATGTCGTTTTTTTGCCCTCTCCAGGATCTCCATACAGGGATAAGGTGACCATTGCAATCCTTCAGCTGCAGGAGGAAGGCAAGCTGCACATGATGAAGGAGAAGTGGTGGAGAGGTAACGGCTGTCCAGAGGAGGACAACAAGGAGGCCAACGCTCTCGGCGTGGAAAACATCGGTGGTATATTCATCGTCCTGGCTGCCGGTCTGGTGCTGTCTGTGTTTGTGGCTATCGGAGAGTTCATCTACAAGGCTCGCAGGAATGCAGACATAGAGGAGGTGAGGAGTGTTACACTGCTGAACAATAGGGGTTACTCTGCCCTGATGAGTTCTTTGTTTGAAAGTATTTTTGAAGAAAAGATGCGGTTTAATTGTAGGTTGTTATTTTTTAATCACAGGTATTGTAAGAAAAGTAATACTTATGCTAATTATATTCCCACACACATTTTCTGAGGCAGAGGAGTTTTGTTTATTGTTTTTCTGTCACATACTGATTCCTATTTCCTAACTATGAAAGTGCTCGTTAAATGTTGTTTGGCTGATCTAAATTAATTCACTCTGAATCATATTTGCACTTGCTGGTGTTGACAACAAGAAAGTGACTAGATGGATTAATGACTTATCAGCGTCTGACAGTGCTACACAGTAAATAGCCGGTTGATCGTAACGAACTCACATAGTGTGTGTTTTTCTTTTAAATTTACATCTTTTCATCTGTTAATCAAGAATAAATGTAAATGAGAATGATTCATACTTTACCAGGGGCATATTAAGTTCTATCATTCTTTGAAAAAATAACATCCCTTTCCACATTGTTACTGCAGCAGATGCAAAAAAGAAGAAGAAAAAAATACCATTCACATGATTAGTTTCTAAGCTTTGCCTTTGCTTTATGTCTGTTTGCTGTGTTTTTCTTTTCTTTCTCACATTTTTCTTTGCCTCTGCATATCTGTTTTGATCTTTTTTTGTGTGTTTTTTTCCTTCCATCCTTTTTTTCTATGCATGCGTGTGTCAGGCCTTCTGTTTCTTTTACGGGGTGCAGTCCCGTCAGTTCCAGCGGCGTGGCTCCACCTCCTCCTCTGGCACCTCCTTATCTACTGATCTGGAGAGCGGCAGGCTACTGGGGGATGACACAGAGTAGCCATGGCAGCACATTTACAACACATACACACTCTAGACGATAGGTTTGTAACTAGGTGTCCTTCTCTATGCCCCCTGCTCAAAATACCCCAGTATATCTGCACCTGTGTCCGCCTTTCCCAGTGAACCATTTTACCTCCAATACCTGACCCTCGTGCTCACAATACCATGTCCTATTTCAACCGAAATATCCTGAATTGTCCAAAGGATAATGTTATATTATGACAGTGTTTAATAGGATAATTGTGTGGTTTTGTACTGGGTATATTTAAGCAGCATGGAAATTACTTTCCCTAGGAATTAACAAGCTTGTTATATGAAAGGAATACATCTCATCTTCCTGAAGAAATGTCTGCTTCACAAGTGGCTTCCTCCTCTAATTTGCATGCTTTTGTTCGACACTAATGAAAGCCAAAAAAATGTCTAATTAGGAGAGAGGACGTGGATGTGTTTTTGTATGTTTTTATACATTATGTGTGAGGTACAAATTTGTGTTCTATTGTGCACACATTTATTAACGTTCGGGATGGTTTGCAAAATGCGCCGTTTAGGTTTCAAGACAGTGCAGAACTCTGTCGTGCTGTTTTCCTGCTTGCTCCTTGGAGAAGCCTTCCAACAACTCTCACTAGGCATTTGCGTATACTTTAGAGGCAGCCTCTGAATGCCATTTGGGAAATCAAAAGATAGGAAAAAGTTATTTAAATATTTTCCTCCTCATTAAGCTTGTTGGTAGACTGGTTTGGTTGGCTGAAATTTGGATAACAGTGATTAAACAACGTGTCGAGTTAAGATGTCCCCTGACACAGATCTGAAGCCAAAAGTACAGATGTAATTTCATAAATGACTTCTCTTGACTGCAGGACATTTTAACTGAAGTAATGATGGATGAGATCACACTGCCCGACTTACTGACTTTCAAGGTCTTCTCTGCTCCCCCGACTGACCTTGTCATCTGGTCGCAGGATTAATGGATCCCCAAAACGTAGTAAAAAGAAGTAAAAACAGTATAACTAACAAAGAAGGAAAAGTGGTAATGCCTTTGCAAAGTCAAAATTATTTAAATGTCTAGATAAATTAGACAACATAAAGAAACAATTATTTTAGAGAGGAGCATTGTGGTCTTGGTGGAGCATTTTGTCTCCACTAAAACACCCATGGACCTTGTACAAAAATCAACAGAATGTCTGTGTCCAAACGTGACTCTCTAATATTTACACTGGTACTGCGAGATGGCAAAAAATGGGGGTAGTCTTCTTCAATACAATATGATGTTATTTGTCTAAATAGTGGTCACATTTAGAAGAAAATAGATGATAAAGCAGGGTATGATTTGGGGCAGATCCACCCCTGGCTCCTCACCAGTCCAAGTATCATCTCTCTCTTCTGGTCTCAAAAAGCAAAGATGGCGTCAGTCTTAACGCCAAACTCGATGCTTCAGATTGGCAGTCCACAAATTAATTGATGATGTCACAGAGACCAAGTCCACTATTAATCTACAGTCTACGGATATTACAAGTATAAAATAGCAGGTTCATACTTGATTTAGTAACTGTTAGGTATGAAGTTTATATTTTTATAGTGTTCCACCAAGTCAAAAAATTAAATCAATCTAAATCTTTGGCTTTTGCTCTGCTTTCTCAGTCTTTTATGGCTGAGTTTGGTGCCAGGTAGGTTTTCTCCACTGATACCGAGTGTTACTGGTATTCGTGGGAAACCCTGCAGGGAGTCTTATTCATTTGAGAAGCCTTAGGCGAAGCCTGAAGATGAAAGAGAAAGACCTTCTACGGTCCTTGGATGCAAAGACCAACAGATAAAAACAGGATGACTTTGTGCTGCGAATAATAATTTGCAAAATAAATTTAGCGAGCACCCATTCTGGAGAAGAGTAAAATAAAAGGCAAATAAACATGATCGAAGATTAATGAGATCAGGGCGATGCATTATTCTGCAGAATCAAATAAGCCTGTGGCTTCTCATTTCAGATGGCCCTCTCTTTGATAATTTCAAATAATTACCATATTATAAATTCATAGCTCCCTGCATTAGAATGTTGTGCAGCAGACATTGTCCTTCATCTCATGTCTGTGTAATTGGACTTTATGATGAGACAACAGAGTTTACAAATCTTTTACAACTCTGTTTAATAGATTTACATTTTATGTGTGGTCTGTCATTTCTGGTGTTTGCCCTGTCAGACTTTAGAGCTGACTTTTAATAATTGGATGCCTGCTTACATTCAGCTGCAGGCAAGCTCCTAGAAAGCTGAATCAAATGTCATTACCTTAGGTTTAAACTTAAATTAGTGCAGCTTTCAATTAATGCTGTATCCAATAATTCCACAGTTGATCCAATTATGCAGCAGCCATATTTTTTTCATGTTAGCACATTCAACGGTCTTTAAACTTGCAGCCAAAGTAGATATAGGTCATTATGACTTTATTGGTGATCAGCTTTATTGGTGTCTCACCCTGGGCCTTTTATTGTCTTTCTCTTTTGGCAGTGCGTGTCTTTCAGCACCATGATGGAGGAGTTAGGTATCTCCCTGCAGTGTTACAAAGGCATCCGGAGGAGGTCGCGACCCCAGAGCGCAGCAAGGACGGCCTGTGTCCTCTGTCAACCCAAACGCACTGCAAGGAGGGAAGAAGGGACACGGGACTCCAGCACGTGAGCTTCAGATCTAAAAAAACTGATGGAACTTGGATCAGAGACTGCTACTTGATCGCTCGCCACTCCTCAGATTTATTTGCGGGACACTGAATGATATGAAGTTGTTTCCCCGTCGCCCCCGTCCCTATGTGTCTGGATAATACATTAGGCATTTTACTGTAGATGTAGCTTACAAAGTCTTGGCCTTGTATCAACATTAATGATGATAAAACAGGTGATGACTACCAGAATGGGAGCTCTTTCATCATGTAAACCATTGCTGTTCCCTCATGGCTGTAGTTTGATGTTCTGCACAGTTTGCAGACTTGAATCACTTTATAGATGCCCCCCATTGTGTAAATGTATGACAACTTCACTGATTTTCAGAGTAAAAGATTTTTGCATTTTTTAAACGAGCTGTTTGCTGCTGCTGCTGTTGTTGTTGTTGTTTTTTCTTGGCATGTTTCTTTGTGTGCCTACTGGCAGGCAGCAAAGTCGCTTCAGAGCGGATTGCTGAACCAAACCTGGCCAGTGAAAAGAGATAAGGACCTCTAAGGAAAGTCAGGAACACACCTGCTGTTTTTTTACCCTTCAAGCACCAAAATCACAGACAGAAACCCCCTAACACACACACACACACACACACACACACAGCCTCACAAATTCTTGTGATCATGAAATATTGCTGCCTGTGCATCAAAAAAAAAGGATATGATACG
>JAOWBC010000182.1:14326097-14339670 GCA_028566105.1 Hypoplectrus providencianus
CTGGATGCTTTAATTCACATACATACTGCCTGCACATAAACAGGGGAGTTTAACACACACACACACACACACACACAGAAACACACAGAGCCCACTGTCCCCTGTGCCCTCAGCAGCTGTGGGTAGTCTTAGCAGTGGGATTTTCAAGGCCCTTGCTGTTACCCCACCACCACACCTACACACACACACAGACACGCACACACACAACCTACACCACTTGGCAGCTCCTAAATACAGAACAGCAGGCAGACTGCGATGGGATGAGTATAGCCTTGAGTTTAGATAAGAACATGATGAGTCAGTCCAGTAGAAAGTCTTGGTTCTCTTTTCACGCCGTCGCTCATGCCAACAGCCACTGTCACGTACACACAAACACACAAACAAAGCCAGATTCACACTTAAAGTTAAGTGAGACACAAAGAGAAAGAAGTGAAGCAAAAACCACAAAATGTGCTTTTACGTTGATACTAAAAATACAATCTCACTGATACTGGCACTCCATTTATTACGACATAATTTCCGTGGAATATTTTAATAGTTTCTGCTATTTGTCATCAATTATTAAGAGACATAAATAATACAATGAAAATTTTCTTACTTCTCATATAATTACAGACAGAAAGACGGGAATGTTTCAGACCAACAGTGAGTGATGCGAGGATGACAAAGGGAACAATACTTTAACACACTGCCAAGGGATTTTCCAAACTTCGCTCTGTCTGCTTTTGGTTCATAACAAACCACTACACACTGTAGCAGTGTATATTGAATTTTAACTTGTATTTCCATCTGGTTATTCAGTTTCAGGCCTGTTATACTGGCAAACTGAATCATGAGTGGGTTTTGCCTGAACATAAATGATCTCAGAGTTGGTCAAAGTGGAATAAAAGAGTTAAAGAAATCTCTCCATTGAGATTAGAACACAGATGAGTATCAGGTCTGATATAGTCAGAGTAGCCGACTGATACAATCTCATACACAGAGATTACAAACAGTAACCCTCTTTTGAAAGAGTTGTAAAGCATGACTTCTGTCTGGAACATTAATGTCCACACTAAAAGTTTTTAAAATGTTTTTGTGCACAGTGTAGAAGCATTTGAGATGTTTTAAATTGGCCAATGTATTTTTTCTTAACATTCATATTTTTCAGCTGCTCACAAATCTTTTTACACAGACCATGCAAATGTGATTTTTTTTTTTTCTCAATGGATGATCATTTTATGTCCAATGCGGTGTGGTCTCTTTGGTTGCAGATTCCTTTGGACTGGAAAAAATCCCTTCCCCTTCTGCAGACTCAAAAAACATGCGTACACACATTGCATTCACGTGGGTTTCAACTTGCTTTTTAATGTAGAAAGAAGGAAGTCAGCATAAAAATAAATGCATCACAATCACAAATCATTTACTTTGAAAACACTGTGTGTTTAAAAAGCTGCACTTAAAAAAAAATCATTAAAAAACAACCTGAAAAAATCTTGGATGATCGTAAAATTAACAATAACAAAAAAGAAAAAAAAAATTGCCTTCCCTTTGTGTTGTGTGCAAGTCTGAGGTACACTAAACAACTAAAATTGAAATACCAGTCATCAGGAAACAAATTTCTATGTCTAATAGACATAGTGCTTATGTCTATTATTGCATTGCCTGCCTACCTTTGGATCACGTCTATCAGGAAATAAATCAGACATGATGTCATAGGTATTTTCTCAAGTATGTATTTGCATAAAACTCCTTTGCATGAGTAGTTCATTGTGTTTAACAGCTGAATTATTAAGAGAAAGCTGACGTGTCATTTTGGACTCGTAAAGGTCCATTTCTCAATGTAAATATGAGATTCAATTCAATTCAATTAAATTCAATTTTGTATAACACCAGTTCACAACAAAGTGTTATGTATGGTTAAGGTATGAGATGTTGATTAATTGTTTTGTTGACTCAAAGAAACACAGGATACGTATATTTTTACACAAGCTTGTGATCCGAATGTAAACAAAAAAGTATCAAAATTCATACCTGCATCCCACTTTCACGCTTTTCACACAAAATTATTTAACACAAACATTCAATCCAAGAGATAAAACATTTTTTTTTTAAAGTCAGTTGTGCTTTAAATTCAGTGGATAAAACCAGCTTACTCCTCCTGCCGCACAGACATCCTGTATTATTGAACAGAGACTTCTTCTCTTCTTTGTTGATGCTGCTGTTATGAGGCTCGGCACTTACCAGCTGAAACACTACACTGACATTAACACACTCTCAGACGTGAGGCCATGACGTGCACGGTGTACGCATACATGTGTGTGTGTGTGCTTACACTGCCTCTCAAAGTCCAAAGGCTGTTCTCTTCCCAGAGTGTGAAATCACTGTTTGCCAGGCAAAGTTAGGTCATCCTGCCAAAACCAGAGCCGGAGTCATTCAGGTTATTTGGCAGATAAGAGCTTAACTTCTGACATATGTTACAGGTTCATGAAGATGCATCACTTTCAGCTACTATCTTATTCTCTCAAGGTTTTAAGGATATTTCATCAACAATATTGCTACGTAAATACACTCGTAAAGTTTGAAGCTGTGTGCAGTTTATCATATTTTACTGTATGTTTACTAATATAAATGACACAAGAAAAGTGACATTTTCAGACTGAAAGCTCCAGGCCCTGACTGATGTTGTGCAGAGGCATTTCTCAGAAGTTCAGTTAATAAAATAAGCATGACAGAGGGGAACTGATTTCACTGTAACATGCTGCATGTGGCTATTAGTGCTGATATTTGTGAAGTGGAGGGTTTTTGCAATGATGTCAATTTCCAGGAAAAAAAACGGCCAATTTCATGTATGTATGAAACCTAATTCCTGTATGAACAAGTAGCACAGGATTGCTTACTTGGCAGCACAGTTGTACTTTGAGAATTTCACATTTACTAATTGTGCTGTTATATTTAGTAGGTGATGTGGTGAGAGTTCCTTTCATGTCATGGTGTTTTTTTCATAACTTTGTAATTTGGGGTTTTTGCAAAACAACAGCACAGCATTGTATGTCCTCATAAATTTGGAAAGTATGACTATATTTGGTCACCGACTGTCTTTTTTACTCAGAGTAGTTCACTTTGTTGCCAAACAGTAAAAAGCTCAGCTCTTCCTATGACTTTACATTGCCCCACACCCCGCAACACCGTAGGAACATCAGCAGTAAAATATGGATTGCTCATTAGCAGGAATGTGTGTGATCAACTGGAAATCTGCCTCTGGGAACCTGTGATGGGTGTTTCCCAGCAGTCTGGCCAAGTGTGTGCTGGGACAGTGTCCAACTGAAAAAGATAAAGCAGGACAAGACAGAAAATAAACAAATGCCTTGACAGACAGTCAGTGTAGAAATTAAAAAAATAAATAAATAAATTACACAGTTTTGTGCATTTATGTATAAAAATCTCCTGCACCTGCTGCTAAAATTCCATCTCTTGTATTCACTTAGGCGTAAGTTGCTGGCAGAGCTGGTGGAGGATGAAAAGGTTGCCATGGAGATCGCCCGTCTGGAGGAGGAGTTCTGTCGCCTAACGGAAGAAAACCGCACCTTGATGACTGTCCACAGCGAGCGCGCCCAGCAGCTGGAGACGCTGTGCCTGACCAATCGGACGAGGCAGGACTCCTCGTGACCTCCGGCCTCCGAACGTCCAGCTGACACCAGGCCAGGGAACCAAGCAGTATACAGGCTCAGCTAGTGCTCGTTCAACACAACTACAGTCAGTGAATCAGCTAGTAATGCAGAAAGGCGTCGTGTTTGTTCATGTCTGAGTCATTTGTTTGAACCACAGACGTACTGTCATCATCAGTGTGAAGCTGTTGGAGTGATTCTACCAAGCTATGACACAAGGCCACTTTTCTGGGTTTAGTTACTATGTGATCTTGCAGAACCTTCCTGGTCGCTATTGCAATACCTCACAGTATATATTTATACAGCCGCTGTGAATGTGACCAGATATTCTGATATCTGTCTCAGGTCCTGTGGAGACTCAGATCTTTTCCCTGAGGTCTGTGGAGGGAGCCAAAGGTGGTAAAAATGTGGTCCAAAATGTAGTTTTTTTTGAGGAGTGTTTCCCCTCCCTCCCTCTCCCACCCTGACACTTGCCCGTCAAGTTCCTGTTATGATAAAAAAAGGAAATGAGACGAGTGTTTAACAGTCAGAGATCGGGAAATTATAGCCATTTGTGAGGAACAGCAAAAGAAGAAGGGTGATCATAATCCATTTCACAACAAGCATCTGCTGCGACACAACACTGTTAGAGTTGTACATTTTTTGTTGACCCAGCCACCTGTCTAGGGGGAAGTATACAACAAGATAAACTGTTGCTTATCTTTCTCGTCTATTAATAAAATGCATTTTATCTTAACACCAGCATCAGTTCCCTTAGTTTCATTTCTCCCAGCCGGCGCTGTTGTTTTTGTTGGTGTGTGCTTTCTCACCGTGTTGTGGTGCTTACATGGAAAAAGGAACTAGATTTTTTTTTTTTTTTTTTTTTTCATGAGGAGATTAGCTCATTCTGGAATTATGAAACAGTCACCTGATTGGCCAGTTTGGCTCTGGCAGCCTTCCCTCTTCTTCCTTCATATCATGTGACACTGGCAACAGTGCGTTGTGGTGACGATTAGTCCACTCTGTTGTACTTTACTGCCTGACACCTAAGCTTAAAAGGTGCGTTTTCTCTTTTTCTTGTTTATGATTTAAATTTGTTTCTGGCAGTTGATGTGCTTCTGTTGTCACCCTTTCACTGATATTTGATCTAATTCACTTTTAAAGCTGACAGCTCAAAAGCCTTAAATAAACAGATGAAGTTGAGATAAGGAATCTGTGATTGTAGTTGGGTTGTTTTACAAATGTTACCTTATTCTACCTCTGCCAGCAAGGCGTCTTTCTCTTCTTCTCTCAGTCTCACTCACTCACTCAAACACAAACCCAAACACATGACAAAAGAGACTTGAGCTCACAGAACAATCTCGTGGGGGGGAGTAAAAATCAAGATGTGAGACCTTCTGACAAACATTAACCTTTGAATTAACATAACAGCCTCCCCCTCCTTGGAAAAGGTCAGTTTCATGTATTTTTACTCGTTCTAAATTCACTGAATAAGTTCAGACAATTTTCAGTCTTTAGACACAGACGACAGGCAATATCCTGGTTCAGCGCCGGGTTTGTGCTCCCAACCCTCACCTTAATCTCTGAGCTGTGTTTCTTTAAAGTGCTATTCTGGGAAAAGTCTGTGAGTTTGGATCCAAGGGTGGGATTGGTATGGTCGGGAAAACTGCTTGCTCATCCTATATCAGCAGGAGTGCATGAGTCAGCGCTTGCTCTGTTACACCCAGGATTGTTGCAACACATACACACACACACTCACTCCCTCTATCTCTCCCTCCCTCCCTCCCTCCCTCCCTCTCACATACTCACACACAGGCCATATGACTGAGTCAAGCTCAGTTTTTAGTTTGTAGCAGAGTTGAGATAAGGCTTTCTGGGAAACATAGTCTGGTTGGACGGCATTCCATTTAGAAATAACCATGTGTGCTCAGCAACGGGGACTTTCTTTAACACTCTAAGACACTTGGATATAAAAAAGTCAGCCCTCTAAGGTAGGCATGTTTTTGTGGTTATTTTTAAGTATGAAGTATGTATTCCTGATAGAGGGGAAATGGTTAAGTATAAGTGTCCTGTGTGTGTGTGTTTGTTTGTGTGTACATGTAGATGTCCCTGATGGCCACGTCTGCCCCCCGCTCGTCTGTGTTTACATTCGAGTCTACAGTGCATTCCTCCCATGTGCTGAGCCGCCTGGACGAGCAGCGTCGCCGGGACACGTTGTGTGATGTTACCGTCGTGGTGGAAGGTCAAAGTTTCAGAGCCCACCGCTCAGTGCTCGCTTCCTGCAGCGAGTACTTCACACACAGGATCTCCTCCCTCACACAACAGGGAGCAGTCATCACTCTGCCACCCGAGGTGAGATGTCACCTCACGATGCCGTACGGACAAAGTGTAGACACACAAGCAAAACAGCAGCCGTGTGTAAAAAGTGAAGTGAGACAAATGACCAAAAGATTTATTTCCTCAACAAGTGTTGGCGGTACAATAGCTGGATTGTATTAGATTTATTGAATTGTGTTATTGTATTATGCTGTCTGAAAACTTATCCTGACTTATCACTTAAATAAAGGCTAGTTTTAAATGCGATTTGCCTAAAAAATAATGTAGAATAGCTCTAAATGTGGTGTTTCACTCTTATTTCATGTTTAACAACAATGAAATGTTTGTGGTTCTAGGTGGTTTTCAGTCAGACAGCCAATTACAACAACAAATACTCACATTGGGGCTTTAGGAATAGTCTGGAAGTTAAAAAAAAAAAAAAAATCTGAGAACATTAAGAAAATCAATATAATCAGGCAGTGTCCAAATCGTTTGTTCTTAAGGAAAATAAACATTTTAAATCATCCAATCTAATTGGATTTTTGTGCAATATTATTCCACAAGTCTTTCTTTTACACATTTCACTCGCATTAACAAGGTTATTTAAGGACCCACTGATAAACAGTTTCTCGGAAACTGGTTTCATGTGTTTTTTTTTAGTTTAGTTTTGTTATTGTGTATCAGTAGAGTCTAATGGCTTTATTTATTTATTTCAAGTCCATGCTTGATATTAAATGAATGAACTACGTATAAAGTGCTCATGATAGGACTTGTCCTCTTTTACAGGTGACAGCTGCCGGCTTTGAGCCCTTGCTGAAGTTTGCCTACACATGCAAACTTCTCTTCGGGAAAGATGACGTCTTAGAAATACGAAACTCAGCCTCCATTCTTGGTTTCAGAGACCTAGACGAGGCATGTTTTGATTTCCTCCTGCCGAAGTTCTTCTCCAGCAGCCAGGGCTCTGCCCCTGTTCCAAGGAAGACCTGCTGCAAGAAGAAATGCAAGAGGCGCCTCTCAAAAGAAGACTGTGGCAATGACTCTGATGACGTATCGTTGGAAGATAAAGAAGTCAAACCAGTTGCTGACTCACCATCTCAGCAGGAAGTAGCAAAAAGCAGCAAAATGGGAAGTCAGAGCCGCACAGGCACTCCTACACCTGTTGCTGAAGGGACAAATGAGCATTTTATGCAGTGTCCCAAGTATCGCAAGTTTCAGCTGGCTTGTGGGAAAGAAAACTGTACAACAGAGAAAACTCTGAACAATCCAGTAAATGTAATCAAGGAGGACTGTGACCTCTCCTGCTCCAGCAGCGTGAACAATAAGAATGAAACTGTTGATGTTGAAATCCCTGGTAATTCAACCTCAGCTTCCACCAGGCAGGGCAAAGGAGGGGCTGATGAGCCATGGAAAACTGAAATACATGATAAGAAATCAGAGGATGGTGTGGACAGAGGGGAGGGGGATGCACCTGAGGGAAAATGTAATAAGGAAACAGACATGGTTGTAGAGGAAGACATCAGCTCTTTGCACACCTGTGTAGAGGCAGTCCCTTCAGGGTCAAGCACAGCGCAGGGTGAGAGGTCATCAGGGTTAATATTGCACCAGTGCCCCCTGAAGACCTTCAGTGAGGGCCATGCAGTCACTCGGTCACTTGGGTACAAGAGGTTTGTCATGGACATTACAGAGGGCGAGAATACGAGGGACTGCGGTTTATTTGCTGCAGTATCCATTCATGGAAAGGCAGGGGAACAGTTAGAAGTAGAGCAAAAAAGTGCAGAGATAGATCCTGGCTGGAAAGAAAGAGGACAGACGGGAAGCATGGAGAGAGCAGCCATGCCTGTAAATAATGCCAGAGAAAGGAGCACGGTGGAGAGGGAGGTGGCGGAGCACCTGGCTCAGCGGCTGGGGTCCGATGTGGGCTTGTCTCAGCTCAACTTCCAGGACCAGGATGCAGGTAGTTCCTCTGATACAGGCAGCGGGAGGCCACAGAAGACGTCTTTAGAGTGGCTGAAGTTCTACGACATCAGCTCCACAAGCACCAGCTGCCCCTTCTTCCAAGATCTGGACCGGAGCAAATGTGTATGGAAGAGACAAGAGCTGTCTGAGTGCGAGGGGGCGTCTCAGTCAGGGGTGTCCTCCTTCAACTCGGGTGAGGACGGAGACTCGGAGACTGAAACAGAAGGAGACAGTGAGGCCTACACAAGGGAGAGGGCCAGACAGGTGAGCAGGATCATGAATCAAATCTGCATATCTGCCTGATGTTTCTGTCCTGTTGCCAACAAACTGTGAGGTTCACATTGTGCTGAAATTAACCTGCGTCAATACTTCACAATGTTTGCCTTAGATAAGAGTGTTACAGAGTGGTACATAATATCAGGCGCAAGTGAGCGCTTGCATTCACATACGAGAAGCAGAAAGGCTTCACAGCCAAGTTAATCATTCACCCAGTAGGCATGATGTGTGTGTGCTCATGAGTGTTGCAGGAGTGTGCGTGTGTCTCTCTTGCTAATTAGTTCAGAGTCCAATTCATCTAAAATTGACAACTCGGCCCGTTGAGCTAACAATGACAGCAGACGACACAAACAGCAGGTTTGAGGAGCTGAGCAAAAGGTGTGAACAGTGTGTAGAGTACGTTGAGGTCATTCCAGAGGAGAAACTGTGCTTTTATTTACCCAAGATAAAACACTACGATTGATACTGTTCCAATAAACGGGAACATTTCCTGTCACACTTTGGCAGCAGCAATAACCCAACCCCCGACCTCTACTTTTAAAGGTTTACTCTGTTAATGAGTAACCGCTTAGTAAATAATATAACTATATTACTATCTGAACTCCATATCCATTTTGACCTCACTTTACTTTAAAGGCAGGCTCCATATGTTTTCTTGATCATTATATAATTAATTGTAATTTTCTTTAATAAT
Organism: Hypoplectrus providencianus; assembly: GCA_028566105.1. Taxonomy (NCBI): domain Eukaryota; kingdom Metazoa; phylum Chordata; class Actinopteri; order Perciformes; family Serranidae; genus Hypoplectrus; species Hypoplectrus providencianus. The sequence goes on from JAOWBC010000182.1 coordinate 14,334,966, forward strand.
AATTTTGTTTTTGATCACACAGTCCCATACCACATACAGAGTGACTTATTAACAAATTATTAATACATATATATTACTTAAGATGAAATATGTTGGCATATTTTGTAAGATACTAGTAAACACAAGATGCAGAGGCCTCACACAGTACTCTCCTGTGTAACTTTTTTTCCCTCTTCGGGTGTCCTCAGGTGCAGTTGCCCTTCTCTGTAGACTGGATTGTGGATTTGAGCAGAAATGACTTCCAACAACTGCTGAAGCAACAGGTCTTCACCCGTGAACAGCTGGAATTTGTCCACGATATGAGACGCCGCAGCAAAAACCGCCTGGCAGCTCAGCGCTGCCGCAAGAGGAAACTAGAGTGCATACATAACCTGCAGTGTGAAATCAACAAACTGGTAAAAAAAAAAAATAGATACATAATTTAAATAAATCTGTATATGTATAAGTCATATTTTGTTTTCCAACATTGTGTGTACTGCTTGTGTATTCCACAGAAAACAGAGCGAGAGAAGCTGATGACGGAGAAGAGCCAGCTGAGCCAGCTGAAGTCCAAAACCTGTCACAGCGTCTCCACGTTGTGCCAGCGGATCTGCAGTGAAGCCAGCCTGCAGCCAGAGCAGCTCCAGGTGTTATCAAAATACACCTCCACAGACTGCCCGCTGTCCTCCTTCTTTCCTCACATAGACGCGCTCCTTTCACAGCCCGGGCTGCTTCTCGAGCCTCAGGCTTCGCTCTCGGCCTGTTTTGCGGGCCTTAATAACTATTCGGTGCCTGACGAGGCTTCGTCCAGCTCCACAAGGGATACAGACACAGGTGATGGTCCACATTAGCTGTAGACACACATTCAGCTCACTCAACTGCAGCTTTGCACAAAACCAATAGTGTCGGTTATGCTGTCAAAGTGGTTATTAAAATACTTCTTTAAAACTGCCATTTTTATATCCTATGCACATAAAAGAAACATTTGGGGTGAGTAAGTGATACAAATGGCCAGATTTATAAGTTTTAAATGAAGGTTTCCTCCCTGTATCATACATTATCTACAGACATAACCACATACTGTGGACTGAGTACATGCTGCATTATGAAGCAGAGGCATACTCATCATAATATAATGATACATTTTTCATGAGAAGGCCACATTTAGCACAAATGTAACTCCTGCTAACTTTTCAATTTAAAACCTGATTTAACAGGTCAGAAATGCATACCAGATGTCCGTAACCATTCATTTTACTTTTCTACCAATTCTAAAAGTCAAAATAACTGCCTATAGTGAATGGCAACCACAATTTTAATCATGAATCAAAGGGAACAATCTCTGCTTAAATGTGCTTTGCTGCTTGATTACCTCAGGATGACACACTTAATCCATATACATATCATTGTTTCAAACATTTTGATACAGGTTCTCAGGTGTAAAAAGGAAAATCAAGTTTACGATACCTCTTGCAGACAGTGTTGGTTCTGCACTTACTATGCAGAGCGCAACACAAAACAGCATTTTGCACCAAAACCAGACAGCTCAATAAATAGACTTGACATAGTGTGCCGTGTTTACCTTCTGGTCATATGTCTGGCTATCAGCTTTCAGGCTGTCATTGTGGTCAACAGGCCACAGTGACACAGCTCCTCTACGGCTGCACACAGCTCTCAGAGTTTGGCTTTGACTCGCTAAAACAGACCTCGTACATTTGACAAAGGATGTTAAAAGTGCTGTTTGAAGGAAGTGCACCTGAGCAGAGCTTTTATACACTTTCTGAGCAAAGCTGCCTCACTAATGAAAACCATTCCTCCCACGTGATGTGTCTGTCCTGTATTGTTGTAGCTAATGGACTAATTTATGTTATGGAAATATTTTCTGGTACTCTAACGTGATTATCATTATCTAAATGACACTCAAGGGTCAAGTGAACAATGTGCAGCAACCTGTTAATGCATGCAATACAAGCATGCATATTTTTATGTGTATATTTTGTTTCCTCTGTACTTCCAGAAGCACGTGTGTTATCGAACCATTTATTGATCAAATCTGTGTAGCTTTTCTGTTGACTTTTAGCTATGACCTTTCACCTATTTTCTCTCTTTGTGTAGTTGACACTCAGGATTCTAGACCAAAAAAACTACTTCCTCAAGATCAAGCTTCACTGTAATATATGTACGTATATTTATAGATCTTTTTTCAAGATAATCACCGCAGCTAAACTTTTGTTAAAAATAAAATAATGCAGTATGTACGGGGAGAAAAAAAACACCTATAGATTGGTTTTATGAGCTCTGCTGAGTTACCACATTGTATTTCTGAGGAAAGTGCGGTTTGAGGATGTTATTAACCGTCACTAAATTGTAAGAATTTTTTTTTTTTTTCCAGGCTCACAGGCTGCACGTTCACAAGTATTGCATGATAACACTGGTGCTTATCGCCCTCTAGTGGCAGTGCCTGTACATTAAACAGACAACAAGCTGTAAAGGTGTGTATATGCTGCACAGATTTCTCTACTGCTGTGTTCCTTTGTTTTAAATGCACCCAAATGACTGTATATTTCTATGATAATGTTTGAAAAGATTCCTGCGTTTTTTTCAAAGCGAAAGTGAAACCGAACCAATCAACATTAAAACAGTGAAAGATGTTTTGTTTCCATCCCTCAGTTGTGAAGACGATTGTGCTAAGCGGTGTTATTGAAAAACCATCAGCAAGGTTAATGAGATGTAAAGATCTGCCGGTTCTCAGTGTGAGTGATGAATATCTGAGCTCATAAGGTCTTCAGAGGGCTCATCTTTCAACCTGGATAGACATATTAATGATTTAATACTGCACTTAGTCTTTCATGTTTCTCCCTCCTGAATCTGAGTCACTCTCTCCCACTTAGTCTCTTCTCTGTTACTTTTAACTTTCTCTTTCTTTTTACTCTTTCTTCACTCCTCCCCTCTCTCTCTGTGTCGCTCTCTGGAGGCCATTTTAATTATACAGAGACTGTTATTTCATCTCTCAATTTTCTTTTATGTGAGCAAATATAACGCAACACTCCCCAGATCATTATGAAACCATACTAAGATCAGTAAATCACAGTAACGATGGTCATTCTTATGAGCCTCACGTGAAAAGTGAGTTAAAGGAAGATCCATGGGGGGCAAAGGTCAAGCAAGTTTACTTGGCCTAATAGATTTTGGCAGCAAGGAGTGGGAGTGGGAGAGTCACTGAGGTCCCAGGGCTTAAAGATGAGAAAGTCACCCGAACAGAGGGGGCGATTTTCTTGGGAAAGCATGTCTTCACACGCTGTAATTAAGTTTCAAATCCAGTCACTCTCAAGCGGCTGCACTTCACTCGTGTGCAGATGTGGGTTTCTGCTGGTAAATCCAACACTGTGTTTGTGGTTTTTCTATGGAAATGAAAAATCTTATGAAACACACTCTGCGTCATTAATCGCATACTTTATTAAGCAATACAAGTTCAGTCCAAATGCTTCAAAATAAAGGAAGGTTTTTTTTTTTTTTAAATCAGTCATAATAATAAGATGAACTTTTATTTATGTAGTACCTTTTAAAATATGATTCAAATGTACTGGGCCATAAAACTAATAACAATTTAAATAAAATAATTAAAAATAAGTACAAGATCAAGTAATGGCAATATAATGAGAGCGTGTTTTAGGAAGAGATTTAAAAGATGGCACTGAGTTTAGGTGCTTGAGCTCTCCAGGCAGGGATTTCCGAAGCCTGGTCGCCTTTTGTGACATGTTGGGATTTAGGAACCATGAGTGGGGCCCAGCTGGAGGATCACAGGCTCGATCAGGCTCATGGGGAGTACGAAAACCACAAACGAGTTCCCAATGTCTCTCTACTAGAAGCAAACGGTTTCTCCCAGTGAGAATCAGGCTACATCAGGCATGGTGACACAGAGGAATCTGACCAATCACTGTAATAATGATAATAATAGCTCAAATTAAATTGATTTGCAACATAAAAATGAAAGTTCTTTTTGTTTTGAAGTCACAAAAGTAAAAAAGGGGTTATATCCTCGAATTACTGGGTTGAAATTTCCCATTTTCAAGTATTTCAACAAGTGCTATAAAAAAACAAAATCTATTTAAATACTCACAGGTAACCAGTGGAGGGCAGCAGGCACTGGTGTGATGTGCTCACTACTACACTACTTTAGAAACAGTTTCCAGTCAATCAACATTTAAACTTGCTGACACAGTAAGAGGCCCTGAAGGGAATAAAATGCCTGCGGTGTCTCCAATGTGACAACAGATGGCACCATATGAGCAATGATGATCCGCTGGGGAAGAGAGAGGCTCAGATCCACATCAGATCACGTCACGTCTCCTCCATCATCTTCAGTTCTTATCACTGACTTATATAAGCAGACATAAGACTCTGCTGGCGTCCATGTGATTAAGCCAAGATGTGTTCTCCTCCAGTAGAGGGTTATCAGTTCAAATATGTGTGAATACTGTCTGGAAAGTATTTCAAAGGACCAGTAATGACCTGTTCAGTGTGTTTGCTTCTGTTTACCTGCATGATGAGCTGCCTGTAACCTGTTGTCGCTGCAAAATTGAGCGATTGCTTTTCTTTCATCTCGTTTTCTTCTCTTACTACCTGCTTCTCCTCGTTCCTATCATTCTCTCTCTCTCTCTCTCTCTCTCTCTCTCTCTCTCTCTCTCTCTCTCTCTCTCTCTCTCTCTCTCTCTCTCACAGACAC
>JAOWBC010000182.1:14471545-14488510 GCA_028566105.1 Hypoplectrus providencianus
TTCTTTTCAGCATACCACTGGGAATCCTCCAGTCAGACTTCAAGCTGGCTGTCACCATCGCGTCTGCGTCCACCCGAGGTGGGATCCAACTATGACCTCACTGAAACCCAGCAAAACATTAGACGAGGAGGCAGCACGCGGTCGCTCCAGCTGGACTACAAAGTGATGGGCTACGGTAGTGACAGGGCCCGAGAGCGGGTAAGGGAGACCGAACGGAGGACCTTCCACTGGGAGAGGAATCAGTCGGGTGAGTGGGAGAGAAGACGCATCCTGGACAGGGAGGAAAAGAGAAGGCACGAGGAGGAAGGAAAGGACACAGGCAACATGAGCAGAGACATGGAGGCGCGCCAGGACCACAGAGACCAGCAGCAGTTGCACAGCCATGACAGCTGCGACGACAGCTCCTCGCCTGTTTACGAGGAATACCGCGAGTCCAGCCACGACCCAGAGCAGGGCGAAGACACCGAGAGCCTTTATGACACTCTGCCACCAACCCGACGAGCCTACGAAGGATACCCGTCAAGCCCCCCGGGCATCAACCTGCACCCGGCTCAACTCCTGCCCCCCCTCAGGGCGTGGGACTTACAGACTGGGGAGTGGAGGGGATCCCAGGAGGGCCGCGCAGGGCTCGGCTCCAGCGGTTTGGCGGGTTCTGGGGACGAGCTTGAGAGACTACTGAACCTGGTGTCCCTCAGAGCCAGGAGAGCCACACGAATAAACAGAGCCTCGACCCAGTCTGAACCCCCAACAGACTGGGACGGATTCAAATGAGCACACTAGACTGTTTAAAACAAATAGATTTATTATTCCTTTATAAATGAAAGCGAGGCAGTGACCTTCTGAGATTATACTTGACATTTATATTATTACACCGTTGGTCCACTACCTGAAAATAATTAAAAGAGAATATTACCATATATACTTTTATTATTCCGCATTAATATCCCGCTGTAAGAAAACACTAATCCAACCACCAATCCCCTGGCTCATTTATAAGCTGGAGGAATGAGATGAAATATATGTGTTCTCTCGACGCCTTCACCTGTGCTGCATGAGAGTTAGCTGAGATTGGCTGTGAATCAATGCTATTACATTTATTATTTATAGAACCACTGGAGCACAGCCTTTATCAACAGCAAAATATGAAAGAACCAGTCTGTCTCTGTTTTTAGATGATAGCAATGTATGTACATATGTTGACGTGTATTTCATACTTCATTCTGTGGAATCGCACACGTACACACACATGATCATTTTGTTAGCTCAACCATGTAATGCATTTCTTGCTTTTATTGAAACATGCTCTGGGTTATTTTGTAGAAAACTATTCGCCCACATCCTAGCCTCAGAGATGCTATTAAGATTACCAGATGTTGATACCAGGAGATTGTTATTTAAACAATTAATTATTCTTCTTTTTTTTTTTTCCATATTAATTACACTATCTGTGTGTTTTTGTCCTTAGGAGAGTCTCTGTGAAGACAAGCGTAGGGATTTCAGGCTCAAATAGCCTTGATTAAGTACAGCACTTTAGATAATATTTTTTTGTTTCGCCTATGTGGCTAAACAATAGTTTTAACCTCTCATTTTTACTCACAATACCTGCTCTGCAGTGAGTGGAAGAATACAGATTCACTTCTGAACACAGATTCTGATGTACATTATGTACCTTGTAAATATTACCCAAGCCGCCCTTTTAGCAGCAGATAGAATTAATCCCACTGTACACCTGGATTTAACATGTGATATATGATTTTTCAGACCTTATGTGCTGAAAGGCTTAGAGTATTATGTGGAAATGCATCCGTGAAGTTCAAAATCATTCACCCAAGACATGTACACATGGTTACCTCGCTGATAACACAGTGGAAATCCTGCTGTGCTGCCACTTCACACACAATAAAAAAGGAATGTAAATGGATCAATGAATGTAAACTCTATGTTCAACATCTTTCTGCAGAATAAACGGGTGATAGAAAGAATATTTAAAGGTTGATTGTTGAACCCAGAATCAAAAATACATGTTTTTTTCTCTCTCCTTTTGTGCCGTTTATCAGTTTGGGTTGTTTTGGTGCGAGCCTTGTTAAAGTAATCTATCATAGAGATGTCGGCCTTCTCTCACATATAATGGGACTACATTGCATTTTTCTTGTTGTGCTCAAAGTGCAAAAAAAATACTTTAACAGCAATGTCTCCTCTCAGAAATCATGGCCCTGTTACTCAATGTAATCCACAGATCTTGTTGTGAGCAGTTTCATGTTTGCCACCTTGAGTACCATAACCGCTGCCATCTAGGTTCATGGGTCAATACACCAAATAATCTAGATTTATAAATATAAGGTATGAATAAAGTGTATTTGTGGCTTGGGGGTGAGCTGTCCCTTTAAGGATCAACATATTCATAGCAGCAGTTGAGGACAGTTGTGAATTGTTAACAAGCCAGACTGAATGTCTGCTGTCAGACACAGCTGCACTAACCAGCCTTCATCTCACACTTCAGATAGATTTTCTGGGAAACACACCTCCTTGTGTTTGATCTTAAAAGGGAAAAAAAAAAATTGACAAAATGCTCACCTCGAGTAAGAAAAACATCTTCCCCGAGGTTGGGAACAATAGACACAGCAAACAGTTTTGGACTCCTTGGGGGAAGGAGTACATATGTTAGCAGGTGTAAATGCAAATCATCCACATCAGATAGAATTAACAGTGTGTGTCTTAAAGAAAATGTAACACTGTGAAGAATCACAGCCCTTAACAAACCAAGGGCACACTTTGACTGGAAGAGGATTCCAGGAATTCTTACAAAAATACCATTAAAAGTATTTCATGTTTTGAATTGCCTCTATTGTCCAAGTGAAGAATATTCTCAGAGTAAATTGATTTGTTAGTGCAAGAATGTTTTTGTTTTTTTCTCAGAATAACTACAGAGAATTCTCTATTAAAAGGTGCTACACAGTCTGAAAACAACTGTAACATCCAACAGCAATCTTAGCAACTAACAGCCCTTAAACTGCTCACGGTTAGGCTTCGTGTTACCTCACGTATTCATGTCTCACGGTATGGCATTCCATCCATTCATCCCCATTCCTATTCAGGTCTACTCTGTGAGTGGCTTGCTGAACCGTGCAGCATGCATCCGGCAACCAACATAAAAACATCCCAGACAGGTCGGACTAACACACACAAAAACATTCACACCTGTGGGCACTTTACAGTTTCCAGTTCACCTGGCCTGCATGTCTCTGGACTGTGGAAGGAGACCGAAGCACCGGAAGGAAACCCACAGGAATACTGCGAGAACGTGCAAACGCAACACACAACAAGCCGCTTCCAGAGGCTGAAATTTAAACCTTAGCGCTGTGAATCAAACACTGCTGGAAAGTGAGAAACTATGCTGTCATGTTTTCACTACTTTATTGCCATCCACTGCGGCTGAATCATCTCGCAGAGTACCTTTCATGATTTCCAGTCATTTCAGGGGGCTTTTTGAGGCACAATGTTTAAATGCGAGTTTGGATGTTCAAGGACTGACAGAAAATGCTTCCATTCAAATGAACTTAAAGGGACAATGCATTTTTTTCCTCTTACCTGTAGTGCTCTTTACATTTATATGGATTTTTTTGGTGTGACTTGTATGTCTGCCTTCTCTTGAGTAGAATGGAAGTAGATAGTATTCGGCTTGTGGTGCTTAGAGCGCTGAAGGATATTCATTTGAAAAACTCAACTGCAATGTGTCTTTTCAGAAAACATGACCAGGTTACTCAAAGTAAATCACAGACCTTGATGTGGGTATCTTTTTCAAGTTTTGCTCCTACATTAAACACAGCGAGGTCTATTTCCAAGTCTTTGCAACTCACCACAATTTACTAGACATAATAATAGTTCCACAGGTAAGAGGAAAAATATGTATTTTTGGTTTTATTTTGGTTTGCCCTGTCGCTTTAATTGGAAGTAAAATGACATTTAGGGTGAACATGTACCTGGTGTGCTTCAGGTGAGCTATATCTCAACACAGACTACACGAGATAAATAATCCCCATAAAATATTTAATCCTATCAAGTCAGTCTTGTCACGCCTCTTATATGTTTTTCTTTCCACCCTGACTGGAATATGGCAGATTCATTTAGCAGAGCTTAAAGTCACCGATGTCCTGGGAAGACGTGACGGCACAAGAATGCCTTCTGAGTTCATAAACTGGATGATAAGTCAGACAATACACTTTATTTTGAAATCATCTAAGATGCTTATGATCGAGACCGCTGTGGCTCCATGCGCTGTCAACAGCTGAGCCGATTTCCGCCTAATCTGCTCATTATGTGCTTTTGTTTACCACAGGAACTGATTTCTTTGCTGACTCAAACGGATGTATCCGGCCTGTTGCGTGGTTCCTTTCTTCCTGTGAGTTTATCTCCACACTGACCCACTGCTATGGTCATATTGTGCCGACTGTGCATCTCTTAAAACCACCTGTCTGTGATTAGATAATACTTTTGCTGTCCGTGCAATAATGTGTTGTGCATTTTGTGCCACACATGAAAGATGAAAAACACCATTTCATCGCCTCGGTAAGTATTTGTTTATAAGACATGCACCTCTGCTCATAACCCGAATGAAGCCAATTTAATTACTGACTGTTGCAAAGGCAACTACAGGCATTTAAGGTGACATTTCTTAATCACTTTATCCACATCCCAAAGGTGGCCAGTCATTAATTATTGATGACAAATGGTTGAAGGCAGGGGGATGGTCAGCCTCTACACTCCCTCGATCTAACTAACAAGGAAACTCGCAGAGGAACCTTTGTGGCTTTTTATTATTCTCTCTTCCCCCCCGTGGAGTTGACACACAAACTTTGTCCTTGTTATTATCCAACCCTCCTCATATAAACACCACCAGTCTAAGTGTCTGCCAGAAAACATTCCCATGGCAACCAGACATTCCCCTGATCATGTTTGTGTTCATTTTCCCTGTCACATACAACACATTTTGGCCAATTAAGGGGCGGGGGGTTTACGTGTCTGTGTGTGTGTGTGTGTGTGTGTGTAGAACATGTGTTGGCTGTAGTCCTGTCTGTGTCTTAATTCCACGGCCTTACATGCCTGCTCCCAAATACCATGTTTTCTTTGATGCAGTGCAACATGAAGGCAGAGCAGAGTTGTTGACGCAAGAATAAGCCTGCGCCCACTGCTAAATGCATCATATGTAGGTATTGTGTATGCATGTACTGAGAAAAGTCAGGACTCAGTGGTAGCATGCCTGAGCATCTTGGGTTTGGGAGAAAAAAAAAAGAAGAAATTATTTATAACTATTTCAAGAATCTGTCATTACATCCTTTAAGATGACTGTTTGCAAAGTGTACATTTAAAGAAAGCCAGCAGCTGCAGCAATAGCAGGATTTTCATGGCAGCAATCATTTTGTCAGAGTAAGTGTTACATTTTTTGAACAGTGGATATCATTTCTGAGGGAAACACTTCATATATCTTTTAGTGCATGCCAGTTTGTGTCAGTGCAATAGATGGAAATAGCTCATAGTCAAATGTTGGCTGGCTTGTTCCAGTTCTATTCTCTCTCCCTGCAGGAACCATGAACCACAAAAGACTCAAACAGGTACAAGGCAGAACCTGAGGGAGATGAATTCTCAGCCCAGGAAAGAAAATCATTCATTTTGGTGTGAAATGCACATAAAACTTGAAGAAATATAGTAGGAGACATTGTAAAAGTCATTTTACTGATGTTACAGCCTAAACAAATTTGTTTTGCTCGTCACTGTGATACAAGATCTGAATCTGTGCTCCCGCTATTGCTCCTGCATGTTACAACAAGGCAACACAGCAAATGAGATTTCATCAATTAGCATAATATGCTAAGGAGGTCTCGAGTGACGGCAGCCAGAAGCCTCTTGAAGGGGCAGGTGGCACGTCAGCTTTCTATGAATCAACCCATTCATTCATTTTTTAAATTCCACAACATATGCATCCTTGTGGGCACAGCCTTACGTAACATACCTCTGCCTGCAGCTGGATGTGGGATACACACGGACTCAACTGCAAAATCGTAAACAACACACTACAGGTAGACATAATACTGCCGTCTGGTCAGAGGGGGGAAACTACAAGCGATTTATTCATGCCATTTCGCAGCTTATTAAAGTATTCTGACAAGGATTATGCAACATGTCCTAATAACTTACTCCCTGGGACACTCTTTTGACAACCATCCTGCTTGTTTAATGTATTCCAAGCATGCTGGCTGTCCTAGTGACAGGCACAGGGTCAAACCAAAGGCAAATACTGTATGCGGGCGTGTGAGGGAAAAGTGAAACAGAGTGAGAGAGGGACGGAGGGAGAAATAAACAAAGTGACTGTTGTGTTTATTCATCATGCATCAGAGGAAACTGATGAGGACCTGCCAGTCCCTTTAGCTCCGCTGGCTTTTCATTGGACCATCTGGCATTTACACCATAGAGTCAGCTAAGCCACTTAAAACCCACAGCCCCCATTTTTTTGTCTCCTCCTCCTCCTTCTTCTTCTTCTCTGCTTTTTTTTTTTTTCTCACAATGACCAGATCTGGCCAGACTCAGCAGGGATGGACAGAAAAATGAATGGATGTTACATAAAAGGAGGAGGGGAATCAGGGATGGATCATGCAAGAAAGGAGTGAGATGAGCAGAGAAGTGGGAAAAAGTATAAGAGATTACAATTCCCCAGCTTCTGCTTATTGAGGGGTAGCTGTGTGGGTGATTATAAATCCACGCTGCTCTCAATAACACCAGGATTACACACCCAGCCAGACCTAATCTATGCGCCTAACATCTGGTTCTGACACACACTGACACAGACACATGCACACATGCACGTACAGCTCTCACAGGACCACAGTGGTCACAAATGCAGCCAGTGTCCCGAGCAATTCCATCATATGTATTATTCACGAATACTTTAATCTTGTGAGTATAATCAGACACAACATGCCTGCACAACAACAAGGGGGGGATGGGGAAATTGAATGGGAAGGGGTCACGTCCATGTATGACGATATGAATGCACATCAGAGAGCTGCCCTCAGCTGTGTATGACTGAGTAGAGGGAGCTGTGTACCAGCATAACTCCATCACCCCCACCCCTCCCCCTGCTGTTGTAACTCAGATTATTACTAAAGCAATCCTCCGGCATATGGCTGCAAAACTGCTATTTGTGAGACAGCGAGGTTAACCGCTCTGCTTTCCTTTATTGGATTTTCTTATGAGATGAAAGTACATAAACGTCATTGGATTACGCCACACAACTCAACTAGTGCTGAGCTTTATCATATTAACATGACATTAACAGACTAACGCTTTCAAACCATGGGATATTTCTTTTGATTGAAATATTTTTTTTCCCCCTCGCGGCCACTTTCTGCAAACTACACACAGAAAATAAAAAGATGAAGCCCATTATCAGGCAGGGATATGTTTATTTTAGCCTTCATAGGGCTTGGCTTGATCTGCGATATGCTGATTTAACAGGGGGCCTCCAGTGCTACCCTGTTGGACTCTGTTACAGCACTCCCCGGTTTGTTCTGATCTTGTAAAGAATCGCTGCCTTAAACAGAGGTGAGGCAGAATGACGGCTCAAAAAACGCTGCTGAGAAATTTGGCTGCATCATGGGCCTCAGAGCGCAGCTTGTTATCTGCTTTAGCTCTGAGGAATTGGTATGCTGTCACCCTCGAGATTGCTGAGATCTGATTTTGGTAAGAAGGAGGTCCGCTCCATATTGTGCTTTGATGATTTGGGGGGTTTTATGCTCGCCAGCAGAATGAGCATGTAGATTTGCTGAACTTGCAACAACTCTTAACATTTTTATAGGGTCCTTCTTGAACTGTGCAAGCGTGAAATGCCTGTGGTAGTAACCTTTACAGTCCATCTGATGACTCAAATGTAAAAATAAATCTACCGTACACAAGTGAGTGACAACAACACCTAAAAGGCAACAGAGGAGCACAAACCTCCAACAAAAACAATTCTTGCTGTTACACTTGGAGACACTGTTTTAAACACTATCATTTCAGTTCAAATTATTTCCTGACACTGCAGACGTACAGCTGGGATTAAGAGCTTCTACCTTTTGCACTCTAAATCTCCATCTGTCAGTTTCCTCGTTGTTGATATAAAATGTCAACCTTATAGCAGAAAATTCTAAATCTAGTTTATATGTGTAATATTCCTTGCTTTGAGGCCCCATTTTTCACCAAATTACATGCTGTATTTTCGGGATTTTGCACCAAATTCTATCAATATGTGGCATTGTATCAATTAGCCATGAATTCTGTGGTAATATTTGCATTTCTTATATTGATTTACTTGCTACCAATGTAACTTAGTCAAACATTTTGCTGCACAAAGGCTCCTATGTATCCTACAAATATACCAAAATATTAACAAAACCTGTACTCCCAGTGAAAACAGGTAAATTAAATAAGCCAAGTTAAAATAAACTAAATCCATTCGTGAAAAAAGGTATTAATTCTTACTGAAGTTAAAATACTAATATGACACTGTGAAATTACTCCACTACATGTAAACATCATGTATTCAAAACTTACTTAAGAACAAAACTATCAGCATCAAAACATACTAAAATTATCTTAAGTGTGTATCAATTGTGCATACATATTTTAAACACAATATTGGATTGTTATAATCGATGCATCCATGTAAACAGCATAATATTTTTTCTCAAGGTTAATTCTAAATACCCAATATACTGTAACAATGTGTCTAATAACTTTAATTCATCATGTTTTTCATTAATCTTGACCAGGAAAGTAACTGTAGCTGGCAGAGTGTAGTGGAGTAAAAAGCGCAATATTCACTCAAAGTTTAGTAAGTTTACTTGGTCATATTCCACCTCTTACTTGATCCCACACTGTGATTAAGTTTCTCCCATGGGCTTTAAATGACAGCACATGAATCAATGAAGTAAAGTAATTTTAGCATCAAATGAGCAGAAAAGAATTTCCCTCGGGTTCGTCGCTGCTGTGAAATTTAACACCTCTCCCAATAGGTATCAGTGTTTGTACAAGCCACAGTTAATATGAAATATACACCTACAACATAATATTACCAGACTGGTTTTTTCCTTGTTTCTTCATAACATATTCCCCACCAGACTTTTGTTTTGGTGGCACCATCTGGTAATTTTAACAAAACTCGCCGTGGAACAATGACTCTGAGAGTTAGCCAACAAAAAACTCATCAATATTAATACAGTCATGTCCTGTAGAGTACAGCACAGAGACCACGGCCATATGGGGCGGCTAAACTACTGCTTCTTCTAAGCAGGTGATTCTGATGCCCAGTTTGCCTGAACACCATTCATCCACTTCCCCATTCTAATACCCCTAACAACATGCTTCACTGCCATGAGTGAGTGCTTAAGATTATTTAAAAGCGGGCAAACACAGTAATCACATTAGTTATAGATTCATCAGTCTTTGAAGCATGTCCACCGTAGTTATAGCACAGCATTATCAGGGCTCAGCAGTTTTCAATTAGCTGATTTATGTATCAGTGCTGTTGGTTCTCTTGATGTGTGATACTGTCCAGCCCGTGCACCAGCTACTGACTTTGTCTACGCATTCAAAGTGTATATAAATGTGTGTGTGTGTGTGTGCCAATCTGGCTGACCTCACAGCCAGAGCTGTCCGTCGCCTGGTCATCACATCACGCCGCTTTGAGGCTGACACTGCTCTAATCTGTTCCTGCTGCTGTGCTGGAGGGCATCCGCTGCAGCCACTCGGCCCAGCAGCGAGGAGTTAAACGAGTGAATGGCGCTGGCCTCAATGTGTCACCACCGGCACTGACAGTATCGATGACATATGAATCCACCGGATCAGATGGAGAGTTCGACTGCACTGCTGCCACCAGTTACCCACGTTAAGGATGACTGGGATTAGACTGCCACCTCCACTTGCTCTGACTGCACTGTGCACAAAGTGAGTCACAGACCACAGTCCAGATATGGCACCCTGGTGGACGTATGCACACTCTGCGAAATTGCACTGGTGCAATCAATAGCGCATTGTGTTTGAATGTGAGAGACTCACAAATAGCTGCAGATGTTTGAGATACTTTTTAAATTTAAAAAGGTTAATGCATTTGTTATTATTTTCATTTATTGATTCATTGATTGATCTTTTTAACTAGAAATGTCAGAAAATATTGCAAAAAGTCCTTCTTACCCCCCTTAAATTCCAAGGTTGTCTTTAAATGTCTATTATGTCAGTCCCAACCCCCTAAATATATAGTAATATGATACATAATAGAGAAAACTATAACATTTCCGTATCTGAGAGGCTAAAAAAAGCATTCTCAATATTCTTTTCTTGCAAGAAAATTACCATAGAAACAATGGATAATCAAACTAGCAAAACATCATTATCTCTCAGTCCACTTATCCATTAGTCGATTAATTGTTGTCACTATTAAAAGAAATGTGCAATAAACCTGAAAATGGGCTGGTATATAACTATGATTATAGAGGCTGGGACTAAAAGGGTGGCTGTTTTTTTGTTTTTTTTTTGTTTGTGTTTTTTTTCGAAATTGACTCCAGCTCATCTGTAACAAAAGCTGCACATAAGTGTGCTGATTGGGCTTCCCGTCCAGACCCACCACTGCGCCTACACTGCGAGCAACTCCCGAGCATTGTGCTGAGATCAAAGGCAGATTCTGGGAAGTCACGCTGAGACTAGGCAGGGGAAAATGAGGGGAATCTTTGTTTGCACGCACACCTCTGCACAGTAGCAGGAGCTGGAGCAAAAAAAATGTCAAAGACAGTAAGAGGGAGAGAGGAAGGGGACAGACATAAAGCCACGTCGGAGGTAGAAAATGCTGTTTGTGAGGCAGGCTCTCTCTCTCTCTCTCTCTATCTCTCTCTCTCTGTCCGTCTCACTGTGGATTTCTCCACATCCTGCTGTGTGCCTGACTGAGGGCTTCTCCGTGATATTTACCACAGTGCCTCCTCGCCACGCACAGCGCCGGTTGCGTCGTAGTTCAGCGCATGGCAAGGGCATCACAAATGGTTAGGGACGACAATTTGTTCCCCCCGTTTGTCCAGAGAATAGCAAATTAAATCAGAAGGACTCCCGAGGCGGTGCAATGGTCTGACATTTTAGAAAGGAATAGCATTTTTTTTTATTATTATTATTATTACGTGGGCGCGTGCATACGGATGGGAGTCAGAGATGCCAAGCAGCACGCCGGGAGCACTTGAAGAGGATGAGGACTTGAAATATGAGTGGAGTGGACCTTCTTTCATCAAATATAATCTAAACGAGAAATAATTTAGATTTCGCACCAAGGGGGGTGGTGTGGCACCGCCGCGTGTCAGCTCAGCCTCTGGTGTCACATGGATGGATGACTTTTGGGCAAAAAAAAAAGAAAAAAAAAAGTCCATGTAACTTTATATAGGTCACACGTGAGCACCATATAATATCAAATATCTAGCATCGCCTTTAAGAAGCAGACTAGCCGTGCGCTCTTATGGAACTGGCTGAGGCATCCAGGTGCGCTCCATGTTTCGTTTAGGACACACCGGTGCCGGCGGTACCTGCGGGACTTAAAGCACAGTTGGGACTTGAAAGCAGCGTTGGGCTGTGGGCCAGTGATGCCGGACACATTCGCACTCATAAAGAACCGGACTGAGCCACGGCTGGGGCAGCTCGAGCGCACACTGGCCACGGAGGGGAGCGCCCGCCCCGCCTGGGTCATCGCTATCCTGGCCAGCGTTTTGATCTTCACTACGGTGGTGGACGTGCTGGGGAATCTGCTGGTGATCATCTCCGTGTTCAGGAACCGCAAACTGAGGAACTCGGGTAAGATATAAAAGCTGTGTTATAGAATTACACACGTGACAGCCACTTTTATGAATACGGTGGTATCATTTTGGATAATTATATCTGCTTCATATGCTCGTGTGTGCAATTATATAGTGAACTTAGAAGTAAATCTAGTTTGCTTTTCCCTTCAGGCTTCCTTTACGTAATCCACGCGTTGACCCAAAGACCTTTGGCTGCACTTTCTGCCCAAATATCCCTGTTATCAGTGAAATCTGTGACCAAAAACTATTTCAAAGTGCATGGCATGTAGCTTCAACATAAAAAAAGCACACATTAACTAAGCTAACACCACATAATCTGCTGTTTCAACTTAATGCCCTATTTTGGATTATGGTGTCAACCTACTTCTGTCAGCCTGCTTGCAGCATAAATGCAGAGGCTATAGCTTTCAGTTAATAACATCATCCACAGCATCATCCAAGGGCATCTGCACAGGGCACACGGCTGCTGATAGACAGCCATAATTGGTTGGTTCATAAAGACTCAGTGAAGACAACTTTCTATGACGCCACATGCTTTGATTGACACCTGGCACTGTAAGATCTATTATAACAGCTCAGTGTGTTTCACTCCTCTGCTCTGACCAGTAAAGTTCAAATGTGCTCCTCTGACTCATATCACTTTGTAAGAGCAGATTCATGAGCCCAGGTGAGTCCTTTTGAAATTTTAATTATACTAGTGTTGATGAACCTATTTTGATTTGAATGTGTGAAATTACCCAGGAGGCCTCATGCGGCTATAGTGAAGCCGAATGCCAAATCATAAAGCACTGGAGTACTCTTTCACTGAACCCTCGCTCCAGGTAAAAACGCACCCTTGAGGTTATAATTCAGCTCTTTTCTGATGTTAATGAACCCTTTTGAAGAATTTGACTGAATCATGCAGAGGTTTTTTTATACTATTGGTTTACCTAATCGAATTTGCCCCTCTTCAATGACAGATTTTCTTTACTAAAAATCATCAATGAAACACATTATTACTGACTCCACTCCAAAGGCAGGATTTTTACTATAGCTTAAGGGCAAATGTGGGATTGAAAATGTGCCAAGATGGATATCTCATGCAGTGAAAGCTGCCACACTGTGCTGACTGGCTATTTTGTGCTTTATCGAGAAAATATGCATCTATTTGCATAGCCAGTTGGATGCAACCAGGAGTTTTTCTGCTCTTATAAGTCGATGGGCAGAATGCCCTGAGGATTAGCCAAAACAAATACTTTCCCTGCCTTTAAGGGAATAATGAACCTCTTCTTATTTTTGTTCACATGGGAAAACATTATTTTCTTTAATCTGGGCATTTTTTTCTGTCATCACAGGAGCATTTTTTACGCAACCGTGCTCTCAGAGAAAGTCTCCCACATTCTGCACTCTAGCATTTTTTTAAACCCAAGGTTTAGGTAAGGTTCAGCTTATTCATAGCTCTGAATCACTTTGAACTAAGGCCATTTATTTGTTGTAGCTCTTGAGAACTTCTTAAGTCACACATTTGTAAATCAGTAGCAATGTGTCAAGTATGAATTTATTTGTGTGAACCATAACCTACAAAGTCCTTCTAAATATGATCTTATTAAACTGCCTACACAATAACAGCCGAAAAAAGAATGCAACACATTTCTACAGTTTCTTCGACCCTTTGAGCAAAAAAAACATTTATACATATTTCACCAAGATACCAAAGTCACGAAAAAAAAAAACTATATTAAGCAATGACTTTAGATCTTTTAAAAACATGCTTTTCACAAAAACAAAACTTATTCCACTCATGATATATAAGATGAAACATAAAAACCTTTGCAGGCAATGGGTTTAAAATAACAAGGCCACCATTTAAAGGTGGTAGGACGACTTCAGTTGCCAAGTTAGCAAGAGCACGACAGCTTTAACAAGCAAAAACAATCCTAATTTGTAAAATGTCATGGCGCTATTCAATTTCTAACTTCTATCAAGCTGTGTCAACACTATATATAGTATGTGACTAATGCCATTAGCCTGCATTAAAGGTATAGTTCAGTGTGTGTAATATTGGAGGCTAAAATATGTTTTGCTGCTGCCCCTGTCCACAGCAGTACGTTGCTTAGCTTGGGTGCCAGTACTCCTGCCTGCTTCTTGAAACTGGGGTTGTACTGACTGCCGTCTACCTGCTGCAATACACTGACAGTGAATAAGTACCTCATATGACCTCGCTTCAAAAAAATCTGAACCATCCCTTTAAGTTTGTTGGCCAGCTGCCTTGCATTTTAGATGAGGCAGCAAGGTAGCAAGCTAGAACAATGACTCGGAGAGCTTATTTCATGTTACGTTCAATGACTAATTTTAGCTGACGTCGCATTACAAAAATTACAAAAGAAATTCGACTCACTACTTAAATGCAGTTGCAGTTTCAGAGGCTTACCTCTGTTTAACACCCCTGGGTGCAACGCGCCAAATTCAATATAATCAAACTTAAGTCCTCTCACTTCTTGAGTGCCTGAGACGGAGATTATGTCTTAGGAAAACTTGTATGCTTACAACTGTCCTTTCCCCAACACCTTTGTTGTTGCTGCTTTCTTTGTTTTACTCCTGCATATGTTGATATAACCTTTTTCAACATAAAGCACGCAGCCTTGGGAGTTCAGATCAAAAATACTACAGTTAGTGCATGTAGGCCACGTGGCCCCGGTCAGATTTACACAACTACTGTGGGAGTTTTTGTCCCACGTAAACCTCACTGCACCCACAGTGGTATTCTATAAAAATCATCATATTGGGTAAGATCCTGTTCTGCACCGTGATCACGTTTACCCTTTGGAAAAAAAAAAAAACATGCTTATCTGTCCACAGAGCCTGATTCAAGTGCCATTTATGTGCTTAAGGGGAAGCGATTTCAGCTTGGATGTGAGAGGAAAGGGTGATTGTGTTAATTTCCCCCTCAATTAGGATCATGACGCCACCAAAGGGCAGGACAGTACATTTAGAATTGCAGAACACATAGTTCACCTGTCAATCTCCTCCGATTGCCTGCTGAGGGACACCTTACATATCTAAGATGTAAAGCTGAATTAAAAACGACCTGTTTCTGTTTAAAGTATCCCCGGATGCTGCGAGCTATCCTTTCTTTATATATTTCTGTATTTCCTATACCTCTCCAGGAAGAGTGCTATTAAAAAATACATTTGTGGGGGGGTTTTGCCGCTCACATGGTGCATTTCTGCCTTAAAGCTGATCTCTCTCAACTCAAACAGCCCACTCAGCAGTTGAGAAACCACGCTGAACCCACAGTCATGAACTCGAAGGACGCCTCCTGTAGATTGAAACAACCCACTCAACAGTTTAGATGGGAAAACACCTGACTTAACAACAGCATATAAACAGCAGGAGCAGAGGGCGGCATATGATTACCCATTGGAGCTGTCCTGGCTTTGCATAAGTCCGCTACGGTGGAGTGACCGTTTCGCGTTGGACCACAGTATTTCATCAGATGCTACGTTGGTGAGCGATGACTAACTGTGCATCACTCTCACCTACATATTCACCTAATCAGAGCTCAGCTGGTCATGTAACAGGGCTCCATTAGGATTCCACATCACCCTTTTTGCCCTCTCCCTTTTTTTTTTCTTCTTTTGTATTTTCAAAGACATCAATGTTTAATTATAAGGGCTTTCTCTCTCATCATGTGTGATTATATATCAGCCAGCCTGTGCTGCAGACCCACAATCACAAACAAATATACGGCCATTAGAGCCATTTGTTTTCCAGAAATTTTCCGTTTTAAAGCCTCAACAGAAGCAGTCAGATGTGTGCCTGAAAGCCAAAGAGGTATACTCAGGAAAGTGTAGTACAGTAAGTCTTATTGTAGTGATTGTGTTTAAGAATGTGAAGGATGTCTTGTACAGTTGTGTGGGGCAGAGGTTTTCGTCCCCTGAGATTTGTCTTTGAAGGAGCATAGGTGTTGCAAACCTTCAAAGAGAGGAAGACAGGATCACACATTACAGAGACTCTCTTCACAGAGACTTTATTTACATCATATCTCCCCACCTCCCTCTCATTCCCTCTCCAGCTACTTTTTACTAAAGCTCCCGCTCTGCCTGTACTAAAATAATGCCTAAAATATTCCTTAGTTAAGACTGAAGCTCTTTACCCAGTGCAGCATTTCACATCAAGTCGCTCTCAGTCTTGCTCTAACCATCTTGCTGAAACACTGAAAACCAGTCTCTTTGTCTTTCTCTCTCCATGGTGCTGAAACACTAAAAACCAGTCGCTTTGTCTGTCTCTCTCCATGGTGCTGAAACCCTAAAAACCTAAAACTTCTTTCAATCTCTGCGCTTGTGTTCTTTTGAACTTGTAAGATGTCATCAGTCAAAGCCTGAATACTGCTCCAATTCATAAGTCACTATCTAGCCAAGTACAGTCCCACTGAAAGGAAGTGCTGAAAATGATTTGAAAAAAATTGGCTCCAATGATTTAGAGATCCATCGACCACATGGGACCGGCTGCCTAGCTAGAAAGCTGATAGGCCAGGTCCAATGGCTGGCTAAAATCTATGGTCATCCAAGGTGACACCAGTCTTATCTTTTTTTTTTAATATATATATATATAATTGAAAAATAACCAAAGACTGTGTATGAATAATCTATAGTCTCTACCGAACCATGAACAAAACAATTTTAAACAACTAAAATGTTTTTTTTTAAGTTATAAAATGACACAGCTTTGTAGATGTACACAGTGCCGTAGATACCCATTATTTTTCTTCTATCGTTTACACAGCTCATTGTGTTAGGATTCTGTCAATCAAAGGTAGCCACGCCCCAAATCATACCTTGCTTAATCATCCTTTTTTCCCCCCAAATGCCATATTTACACCATTTACATCACAGTGTGTGAAAGAGGACTAGCTGTTGAGACACTGATCTTACCACAGGTTTTTTTTCTGAGTTAATAAATCAAACAAGAAGTATTCTAATTATTGAATGAGATAGATTGAACTGGAGTCCTTTTGCAACTGCCTTGGGTGAACCCTGCTGGATTTTTGAAAGACTGCAGGCTTAAGGCACTTCTGGGTTTGCTCTGTTGCTCAGACCAGAACGCTGACAAATAACACAGGAAG
>JAOWBC010000182.1:14500069-14519971 GCA_028566105.1 Hypoplectrus providencianus
TTTTGCTTGGGAAATACTACCACAGTCATCAGAGACAGTTACCTCTGGTGACGGTTTATTATTTTAACCAGCCATGGGAAATGGTAAAGTTCTGGAAAAAATGAATCAATTAATTCATTAATTAGATGTGTTCTTCCTTTAACAACTGAGTTGTTCATTTCCAACTATCTTAATGCATTTGCAAGTAGATTTCACCAATCCCTTTTTCTGTAATAATAGTGATAAATACCAGAAAAATCTCCCATTTATACATTTTGAAGAGAAAAAGATGTCATTAACTTGGAATTAACTACTGATATTAAGGCCATTAATTGTGATTACGTCTTTTTATCGATGCTCAATCTTTTCTCCTCATGCCTGCAACAAGCATGTGCTTGTGAAGGTGGTGGCAAACTGCAGATGTTAAAAACAGCATGCATTTTGGAAGTTTGCTCAACTGGATAAATGAGCACATTATATCGCACGAGTTTTAATAATTTTATATAATCACGTTTGATATTCATTTTGCTCTTCCATTATTTATTGTTCTTCATTCCCCATTGAGACAGCCAGTAAAAAAAGTTTTCTTT
The DNA here is from genome assembly GCA_028566105.1 of Hypoplectrus providencianus. Taxonomy (NCBI): domain Eukaryota; kingdom Metazoa; phylum Chordata; class Actinopteri; order Perciformes; family Serranidae; genus Hypoplectrus; species Hypoplectrus providencianus. The sequence continues at coordinate 14,500,639 of JAOWBC010000182.1, forward strand.
AAGCATTTAAGGTGACACAGGGCCAGTGGCTGATTTTGAGATGGAATGAATCCTTGTAGTGTTATTTACTTCAATGGCAAGTGATCTATTTTGTCGGTTATATATGCGGAGTGTATACACAGTTTCCACAGAGTATACTCACATGCAGATGGGAACACTTTCACTTTCCCTCTCCCCATTAACATTAAACACAATGCTCTCATTGTATCACCAGCTGCTCATTTCACCTGCGCCGTGAGCCCCAGAGACCTGCTTTAATCTCCGGCTATTTGATATTATCACATTGCAGTCCTCCATCACTGCGGTGCAAGCGGTGCGGACATGTTGGAGAGAGTTGGAGATAAACTTAAGCTTCCTGTTTGGTCGAGTGTGCTGGATGAACTTAAACTTTTAAATGCCAAGTCCTTGAAACTTCTGATGTTTCTTTGGTGATTGCTCTGATCGATACCACACTTAAACTTCCCTGCAGCTCCTTAACTGCTGGATTTCAGAGATGTTTTCTGAATATTCTGGGTACACTCGCTCACTCACTTGTTCTCTCCCTCTCGGTTTAAACACGGGCACATTCAGTCCAAGCAGTTCCCACAACAAGTCAAAGGGATTCATATGACGTCAGTTGAATATTGATGCTGGTGTGTGGCCTCAGAGGGCGGTTTGCACAAATTGGCAAAATATTTTCTTCATTTCTCCTTGTAGTATGATTGACAATTGTTCTGTTTTTGCATTGTTTTTGTCATGACTGCCCCTGAAATTTCCGCTGCCACCCTGATAGTGAGAAAAAGGTTTTCTTAGTTTTCACGTTTTAGAAAAATCACATTAAAAATCATTTAAAACGTGTCGCAAAAAGCTACATCCCTTCCACAAATGTGTAAGTGTTACTCTGTTAGCAACAGAACATGCTGTTAGCTGTTATTTTCCTCTGCTTGTTAATCATACCACAAAAACATGTTTTAATATATTCATAAAATGCTTTGTCTTTAAATCCTGGCATATTTTTGCCATTTATTGTCACATGTTCCACTTCAGCACTGTTGCATAACATGCTGGCGCTCTCTTATCAAGCCAATTTCTCCCAATTTGTGTTGTCTTTGACAAATCATGAGGAATCACTTGGCAGTGCCTGTTTTTGAGAGATTTTTTACATGGACTCTGGCTCACAGCACACTCACAATGTGTGATAAAAGACATCACATGTAGCACATTCAGGAACACAGAGAGTTTTGATTCCATTTCTTCTTCAGAGATCGTTTTACTTCGCTAAGAAGCTTCATCTCAAAATTGCAATTTGAAAAATCTAGTACAAATATCAAAAAGGACATTCGAAATGCACTAAGTGAAATGCTATTAGTTATTTAGGAACTTATAGACTTATATAAAGAAAAGGCTTGTTCTAGGGTTCAGATTATCCACTGTCTCAATCCTGTATTGTGATTTCTAAAAACCAGAAACCTGGTCACAAGAACAACTATGAGATATTTTTATTCACATAACTGTAAAATATGTTTCCTCAAATTTTCACAGGACTTTTGTATGACAGTTTTTGTCACAGATTTGGTTGATCACTCTGAAATGTGAGGGCTGACTCTGCATACATTTGTGGAGTACTGTTCCCCTACTTCTATTATTACACCCGGAGAGACAAAATGAAAAGACAAAGAATGAAAACAAAGTGGAGTTAAATGGTTTCTGTGCTGGGGAACTATTCAGCATCGTGGAGCATGGCCTTGATGCAAAGAAAAAAAAGAAGTTTGAAAGAAGGTTTGAGGGTTTCTTCGTGAGGAAAAAAAAATCACCAGCTGTAAATCCTTCACTCATCCCTTCACCTGACAAGCTTTTTATCACAACACAACACTGTATTGTAATTCCACCAACGTTGTCCATATGCACGTTGCAGCACGAGGCCAATGTTGGCCAAAGCCCCGCAGCAACACGCCTGAATACTCAGCAGCCATATGTACAAGCAGCAGTAATTACGCAATGGCCAGACACTATTTGGAAGACAAAGACCATGTTTTCTCATTTTGGTTCCTAAACTAAGAAGTCTCCAGACCGGGGAGCATCCTAACTGCACGAACTAAAACACATATTTTGATGTGATGAAGGTAACAAAGCACAAAACGGGAAAATTCTCCTTTCAGACAATTTAATTTATGATGTGAGTCCAACTCTGTATGTCTTCATATGTGACGTTAACTGCCATCAAGTGATACTGAACCATCTGCCTGCTTGATGCATCACCCCGTGTAATAGTCACAGAAAGTTCTTTTCTATCCTGAGGTTGTCTGTGTTCCTCTCCAGTTGTATTCTATCAGATCTGTTTGTTAATCATTCTGCTCTACTCATAACTGTGTATTAAATATCAAAACCAGAAAGCTTACAATGTGAATTCTGTTATAAATAGCCCAGACTCTATCCAGACAACAACAATAAAAAAAAAAACAAAAAAAAACTTGGCATAATGATTAAGCTTAAGATTTGTCATTTTAAAAATAAGTTCTTTGGACATTCACAATTCCCATTTGTCACAGAGATCCCACATGGCAAAAATCAATTTTGTGCAGGCATATTTGGAGAAATATCCCACAGGACTGTGGTCCAAAACAAACGGCTGTCTGTGCCAAAAAAAGTCTCTTCATTCCATCCCACACAACACAGATAGCATTTTTGAATAATTTAATGTGTGAGCGGTTACATTTTGAAGCATGATCTGTACATGTGCAAGCAATTTAGCACAGCTGCACAAATCCACCAACAGGGACAGCGTGTTTAGCATAAACTGGTATTCAGATGAATGAGGGATCAGGAAGATAAATATTAACACAAGCGACACATGCTGATTCACGCACAAACTATAAGATTAATGACTTTGATAAGCTAGTTTTTGTACGGGCATTCCTGCAGCACAAAGGCCAGAAATGTGACCCTTTGTTCCTTCTACTGAATACAACTATTGATTGCATTTAAATATGCTAATTATCTGTGTGCAGAGGGGCAAACTGATCATTTATGTGCATATATATGTGTAGAAAACTTTGTACAAAATTACATTTTTTGGTGGATCGTGAAATAAACTCACATGAGATACAATGAAGTGAATTATAGGTTATTAAACTGCTGTCGTTTCCATCCGTGAGGAAGCCCATTTAACAAGCAGTGATTCATGTTTCTTTATTATGGTCATTCAAACATCCATGAGCTCTGCACATTTCCCCTCCACACTTTTTCTCTTTCTTTGTGGCTGACTGACCATGATTTAAGTTGCTCTTTTTTACCATGGCCGTGATTTACTCAGCAGTTCTGGTCGGTTTACGTGTTTTCCTGACACTAAGGTTGTACAGCTTAATTGGTTTTCAGTTAATTAGCGTTGAGTGCATGGCATTAGGGATGTGTTTGTTTTTTGTGGTCGGTGTTGTATTTGCCTTTGCGGTTGTTCACCACACTGAATCTCTGTTTCTGGGAATGAGATATAGCATATAAAAGCCTTTTATAGTTGCAACTTCCTGAAAGCAGCTATAACAATAATCTGAAAAACACTTTTATTATTCTACTGTGCGTAAAGAGATGTGGGTTTTTTTTTTATGTGGCAACTGTTTATTACTGATTTCATCATATCTCGGAGCTGGTTGCTTAACACTCTTAACATTGTAATCGTTGGCTGTGCTTACTTAAACTTAATGTTATTCCAAAATGAAGCATCATATTGGTTGATGCACATTGTTTACACTGTAAACAATCTGTGACAGTGCCCTCTTAAGAGAGGCAACGGAAGCAGAGCGAGAGACCTGAGGGAGGCAGCTGAAGAGCCGCTTTCAAAGCAGCCGCCGACCAACGGCTGAATCATATTTACTGAATGAAATATTCAGCAACCGCATCCTACACACTTTCATCCAATGAGTTTTGTTTTTTTTTTTACTCTGGAGCTCTTGTTAAAAACTTTACACCAGCTTAAAAAAAAAAAAACTTACTGACCCCTGATGGTTGAAGTGCTGCAGTAATGTGGTGAGGATAGAGGTGAGGATTTTGGGGGAAGAGGTCAGTGTGTCTCAAATTATGAATTTAGAGATAGATAGTCAGTCAATGGAGGGAGGTTACATCATCTGAAAGCTGGGAGCCTGAAGATTGATATGAGATGCAGCTCAGCTACACCACCCCACTTGAAAACGCCTTTGAGCATCTGAAATAACAAGCACCCACCTAAGCTGAGGTAAAGCTGTTTCACCGTGCTGCAATTCAAAATCACAAAAGCAGGAGTTCTGGTGTTTGAGTGTCTGACGCACAGGTGACCATGTTTCAGATGTACAACATAAGGTCACCCTAAAGATAAGAGAGGTGCCTGAGGGAGAGGGTTGGATGAATTTGTTCTGCAGGTAAGAAACTCAAAGAAAAACAAGACTTTTAGAGGAGAGAAAAATAAAGTAAATGAAATCCCTGAACATGTAAATACATTTATACCCCTCTACTTAAAATGCAGGACACATTTTAGTGTTTTGGACTGACATGTACAGACTCAAAGAGAATCTGCAACATCACCCTTTTATTTAATTTATCTGCTGCCCATCCAAACGCGCCCGTTCAATGTGTTTGAGTTGGTTAAAGTCAAGCGCTAACTTACAGGTGAATTACAAAGTTCAGAGGACTCGTCACATCTCATACTGGATAAATTGCTGCACTTTTCTAATTAAAATGTTTCCGCAGGGATGTTTTTACCAATTAACTCAACCAGGATGATTTCCCCCCCTCTGTACTTCACACAGGATTTGCTGGTGAGTTAGATAAATGGTGTTGTAAAGCCAAATTTGTTGAAATAGGACAGTTTGCTACAAATTGGTAATTCTTTTCGGAATTTAATTTAATCAGAAATTCAGATTTTTTATTTTTTGCTTCCAGTTGTCAGACTTTTACATTTGGTTTTGTGGTGAACCTTTCCAACTTTCAAGTAACAGATCAAGATACCAAGTCATCACCAACATGCTGTTTACTGTAATAGTCACCTGTGGCTGTCTACTTCTGCTCCATGATGCAGAATCTGAAACAGAATAAAAGTCTGACACTTCATCACTTCGGATGCACTGTAGGCTACGTGTGTCCTTGTTCCGTAAGCTTATGAGTGTGTAAAGTTTAACTCAGTGTATTTGCCTGCGGCAATAACCGCTTTTCAGATACAGCATATAGTACATCTGAACTCTGTTCAAGAACAGACTCAAACTTTGCTGCTACTCCTCGCCTTTTGCGAACTCCTTTTAATTTGGAGAGTTACAGAGTGATACATTTCACTTTTAAGGTCATTTTCTTCACATTGTACAAGTCAGACATGCTCCCAATCCATTTTGAGACTAGGAAACATGGCCGGATCATCCACCTTGCAGTCTCAGTGTGTGTTGTCTCTTTTCTTCTGTGAAAAACACATTGAACCTCTGAAAACAAGGCCGAAAAAAACAGAAAGAGCGGGATCATTAAGGAGCGAAGAAGTAGGGTTACTGGGTCGTATCGCTCACACTAACACCCCTTGGATGAGGAATTTGAAGAGCAGCTGAGTGAATAGACGGGATAAAGAACAGAGAGTGGTGGAAGTGGTAGAAATGTCTGCCATTCTTTCTCTTGTGGTTCTGGCGATGTATGACCAGGCTGTGGCAGGGCAGTGGAGTGAGGAGGCTGCAGAGGAAAAGGCTCTGATGTTTAGTAGTGATGACAAGAGCGCTTATTGCCTTGCCTACAAAACTATGAGAAAATGTATTACTCTTTTATCTTGTCTGCTGTCATCAGCTTATTCCCCCTCCCCTTCTTCTGTTACTAACAATCCACTGCTGATCTTTAACCTCCTTTTTTATTTTCTGCCATCTTCCTAATTTTCTATTTCCTGTTGACAGCTTTGTTCATTCATCTCCGCAGATTGAGTCAGACATCGCCTCCCTTTTGTCTTCGTGTCATGTTCTTCCTTTTAACAGACTGGAGAAGTGACCAGAGGTGACAGCTTGATTATGAAATAACAAGGCTCTTAATTGTCCGGATCATGTCTTGTGGGAATTGTATTATTTACCCTCCTTTAAATGAGACTGACTTCTCTACTTTTAAATCAGCCTTTCCACATGAAAGTGCAGCTTTTATCGTGCCTGACCACTTTTCCCTCCACATCACGCCTTTCTGGATTCAGTCCCCATTCCTGTCATCATTCCCTTACCATCTTTTTTTTTTTCTGGCCCCGTTCCTTTGCTGAAAACAAATTTAAATGCAAACAAGGCAAATCTGCCTAGCATGTCCTCCCACAGGAAAGACATAAAAAAAAAGCAAATGAGAGGAAAATCTTTGCAATCACTTCCCTTGGGGAATAGCTTACTGACAAGGATTGAAAACACACAAAATCATTTTGGGTTCTAATACTGTTTATTACAGTAATCATTCACGCATGCTTTTGACAAAGGAGATTAAGTTTCAGTCGACATTTCCATATGCAATTATGTACATGTGAATAACCTTGGGATAAGCTGCGCTAACTTCAATCTCAGGAACATCCAATTCACCTATTAAGCATAAAAAAGGAGGAAAACAAGCAGCAGTGCAAAAAAAAAATACTGTTTACTATGCATGTTTGTTCGTTTCCTCTTTGATTGGTGCAGCCAAATAGGTTGCTGCTGCAAATTAAAATCAACGCTTCAGAGTGAGTGCATGCTTTCATCCAGAAATTCCAAAAAATTCAAGGTCTCTGAGCGGTTGCTTGTCCAAATTACCCCCCAGTCCCATGTGGTCGCTGGGTAAATGAATACGAGGTTTAATCCGACTATAGTTTACATCTGTCTAAAACCCTGAAACATGATTTTCACATTGAGACTCAGACTTTCTTCTATGAATAATTAGGAGATGTGATCACGATCGTAATCCACATGGCTTAGCGAACAGATGGTTCAGGCGTTCTCACAGGTGTGCGTCTATGTGCACTTCCCACATGTCAAACACTTGTTTGCAGCTTCGATATTTGTGAGCTGCTTTCTATCAGGCTGATGGCAGAGAAAATTAAGTGGCCAGCTACAACTCCCTCTCCCTCTCCATCTCCATCTCCATCTCCATCTCTCTCACACAGATTCCCTGGGTTCATGCCAGCGCACGTGTGGCCACGACTACTTATCCAGCCCTCGTGCATTAACGGCATCCCGTGGTCAGAGAAGTCACAAACAGCTATCGCAGAGAGGATTTCTCTTTTCATTTTTGTTGATAATTACAACCAACCACTGATACATGTCCATTAGTTGCATGTGCGAGCAGAAAAAACAAAACAAAAAAAACACTCCTTTATCTCCTGTCGTTGCCTATTTAACAGTCCATTACACCAACACATCTCATAATATTCACTCAGTCCTACTTCCCTCATTACCTCTCAAACAAAATAAACTACTCATCAATAAACATAACTGCACTCCGAAGTATAATGCTGTTAAACAATGATTTAACAAAAACAATGGAACAAACACTAAAACTTGGGAGAATGACACAAATGTAGATTTAGTACACAATTATGTCCAAAGAAATGGCAATCTGAGCTATAAGAAGTTTATGTAACGCTTGTTATATGTCATGCAGTAAAATAGTGGGGCATTTAATAGGACAGATATTTCTTGTTTAGACCTGCTGGTGATTTCAACAAGAAAACATGGCTCTGACAGCTGTGTGATAATTTTTCAAATATCTGAGAGCACACGCAGCTGATCTGTACCCGGTTTCAAATAAGCTGCACTCTCCGCTGTGCTGGAGGTGAGTCAGTTCAACATGTAAATTGAAAAACAAATTCCCATCAGAAAGACTGTATTCACAATTATTTATGACTGAGCAGAGAAGCTTTTTTATGGAAACAGGTTTCAGATTTTTATGAAGACAGGGCAATAACTTCAGTATTAATAAGAAGGTGATGAAAGAAATTGTTCTAGTTCCAGGGAATAGGTTTTTTTCAGCGCCTGCTTAAACACATTAACTTTGATTGCATGATGACCAATTTGTTTCTTGTACACTCAAACACTTAGGCAATTGTATGAAGTTTTACTGTCTAATTTTATCTTAACGAATGTGATTAAAATGATTAAAATCCCTCTCCTGACAGGCTGCTTATTGCAAAGCATATTTCAAAATAGGCTTCATTTACCAAATGCAGTCATTGTAACCGAATGTAGAAGACGATAAAACTGCTAATGATGCAAAATTTCATTATCCACGTTAGCTCAAAATTGATTACTCCTCTAGCACATGAAGGCGAAATTTTTATCAGATAAAAGCAGGAAAATGAAGGTTTAAAAAATCTGCAACTAGAATTTGAGTAGCAATCCTTTTGGAAGAACTATCAGAACAATGTATTTTTGCATAGAAAGTTTGCAGGTGTTTCTGAACTTTTCCCTGTAAAGGCTGCTGTAGCCTCAAGGTGAGATTAAAGCACAGGCAGTCTGAGATTTTTTTCTCTCTGTCTGCTGAGTGTATAGCTTTGTGTGCATAGGTTTGTGTGTGCCTCCACCTCCATGCTTTACTCTTCATTCCCTAATCTATTTATTGAAGTGGGACACACATGCCCACAGACACATACCCCCCTACAGTCTTATATTACCAACAGTGGACTATGGCTCTCCCATATCCAAATGGGGACTTAGTGTTTGGTGCATTTTGAAAACACAAAAACCAAATATTTTTTTTTAGGAAATTGCAAAGAGGGGACTTGCGGGGACATCCACCCTCATCCACCATCTTTCCAGAAAATGTTATTTTAATTGTTATTTTATCATATTATGTCATTTTATTACATATTTCTTGTGATATATTACATATTACAAAAATAATCATGGCTATTTTAAATACATGCAGTAATAAAAAAAAAAAAGAAAAGAAAAAATGTCGTACCATAATATCAAGGACTGCAGTAAGTCCAATACATTGGTAAGAGCAGGAACACACACACACACACACACACACACACACACACAACGAGGTTGATAATGAACAATAATCAAGCCTGAAAAGATCATTTCGGCTTTATTGCATTTGAGGAGGCCTGTAATGAAAAGACCCATATGAAGGTTTTTTGAGAGACAAAGAATGTCATCCCCCTGATGCACATGTCCAATTTATATTCAAACATGCTGGAAAGAATGAACAGTATTGGATTATGAAGTCTTACCAGCCTACAATGCCATGGTGCATTTGCTGTAACCCCATGAATCCATGATTGTCTACAATGAGACATTTGTCTATTAACATACATATTTTGTTGTTTATGATTGAGGCAAATATGCTTTGGCTTCAAATATGGTTTTCCAATGTGACACAGACAAACACACATTTACTGAGCTACATCTAGTAATAGCTCGAAATGATTCGTGTGATGATGCTGCCTGGTGAATATGACTTTATATCAGGTTTGTGTCATGCAGTCATTGTACCTCAATTATTGATTTTTTCAAGCAAATATTACCCTAAATATAAAAGGTGCAGTAAGAGGATCCCCTAGCTGTATAACATAGAGTATTAGACATATTTTCGTATTTGAAGCAGATGTGTATTTGTTTGTTTTTTGTGTAGTTATATGTCTTAACTGGTTGGTCACTTCATCACTTTGGTGTAGACTAAAAATGCCACCTTCTAAGAGTTAAAATGCCATGCAATTTAGAACAATTATTCATGGCAAAATGACTTAAATGACTCATCAGGTGAGCTGGGCCAGAGTTTGGTCATGACCAGAGAGTTCTGCGCCATCACCCTCTGACACTTAATGATGAAAGAGAAGGGGTCCAGGGTTTTTCGACAAAAGGAAGGAACTTGTGTCCTTGTACTGTACAGGATGTGCTGAATTGCTGTCTCCACTTTGTGCATCGTGGTGCATAGTGACAGTTCTAGGTTGACAGCCACACACGAAGCCACACGTGCACATACTGTAGTTATAAAAAGACAGAAGCTGCTTGTTGTAGTTCTAAATAAAGTTCTGGTGCATTTTGCCCCACGCACTTTCGTTATGGTTCACGTACGTGGATTATACAGGGTACAACACATATTGTTAATCCTGCTGGGAGATACACTTGGGAGGCCACCCACTGATTTCAGATCCCTGCGGATGAATATGGCAACTACCGGCTGTTGTTTGTGCATTGAGGCTATGCAGAATGCCCCGCAAATGACCCCAGCAAGCATCTGTGGGTCGAACAAGGGGCGAAGCACAGATGAGACTTAAAAGTTTCAAGACTTTATACCTGGAAACCCCTATTTAATAGAATTCGGGTTGCTTCTAACAAACATAAAAGGCAAGAAAAATGGCAGAATCCTACTGGCATGCTTTTGCTTGAGAACTAATTTATTGCAAATGGTTTTAAAGTTTCAAAATAGATACTCTGTTCTTTGAGGGAGCTCTCAAAGAATCTGATGAGCAATGAGAACTCTCTGAGCAAGTTAATCCCCTCTTAGCGGGCAAACATAAACTTTAGATCTTTATAAAATTGACAATACCAAAAGCTTAAGTTTAAGATGAAGGTTTGGGTGGTGCAGGAAGCCGTGGCACTGACATGAGGTGTCAAATAATAACTGCTTATGATTGGATGTTACTAGCTGGTGGCAAAGGAAACTGGTGAATGAGCCACTAATGGTGAAGCATGAATGAAGCAGCTGATTGCCAATTAGCCTGATCTAACAGAGCCAAAGCAATGCTTTATTCAAGTGACGTAAACTGGATTTTGTGAACCATAAGCCACAGTTTGGATTAGGCAGGGGGATCAGCAAGATTAAAAAGGACCCGCACGCCCCAGTGTCACCGAAGCTCAAGTGCCGTGTCCACATGCTTGTCCCTCTACTCCGTCAAAACACAGCGACTCTGCTGTTCCTGATAAAAATTAGGCTGGGGTGAGGCGACCAGCTGTGGCTGTGGCTAAAAAAAAACCCTTTTGTATGTAATCTTGGCCCTCTCTGCCAACAATCTCTCCTAGCTGGACATACTGAGATAGCCTCCTTGTACATTTTACATTTCAGATAAATGAATCAAGGAATGTGTAGCAATTTCGGTTTCCACATTGAAGGATTTTGCAAAAGGTGCATATGGTCAGCTACAAACACGGATTTCTTTCTCAACAGTGCTACAGGGTCTCCAAAGTGTCAGGCCCACTGGCCTCCATCTAGACACATGTAACAAGTAGGGAGGGACTCTAAATGCTCACTTCAATCTCTAAGAACGCCAAAACAACAAAAAAGAAACACTGCTGCACAGACACAAAGAGATCACAGAGACTCAAAACGACTATGAAAAGGGGCAAAATAACCACAAAGAGACCCAATGAAACTACAAAGAGACACAAAGTGACAACAAAAGGACTGAAAATGTCTCCTGAAATGGTAAAAACAACCAGATACCAAAAAAATAAAGACAAAAACAACAAAACAAGAAGCTGTCCAGCTGCTATGTAGAAGAAGTGGTGGGGCTTTTTACATGTCTGTGTCCAGAGGCTCATGGTCTCATCATCCACCCATGGCTACAAAAGGTTTACAGCTAACTGTTCTAAAAAATAAATAAATATTCAGGTGAACACTGAAGAGAAGCCCTGCCATTTTAAAAGCATGTATAAATGCATTTTTTTATATGCAAAACATGGGAGCACTTCATAAATAAAAGCATTAAAGTGCCACTCCTTAAGCCTTCTATCGGAATGAGCAAACGGAGTTGAATGTACTTATCCTGATTGTCTGAGCAGACATATCCATTGTGCTGGGATGAGAAGACGAGAGGCCAAACCATCAGAGCCACATTAGAGGGTGAATCCAGTGTTAATAGAACAGCAGGAGTATGATGTGTCCTGCATAATAAAGCGTGTGACTCATCTTAACATCAGAGAGCAAGTTGCTTCAAAAATATATAAATAACCCTTTAACGTTCTGCTCGACTGTTAGGTAGACCACACTTGGGGTTGCTATGTTTTTTGTTTTTTTAAATGAACTTAGCTCAACCTGATTTAATTATCGATGTTGCGTTTTTTTTTAAGCAGTAAGCTTTCTTGAAGCAGCCTCCTTGAAATAAGTTTTAACCAAAAAGGTCACTCCAGTCAAGTGAGCTCTTTGTGGTTGAACTTTAAATGGTAGCAATGATTTTTTAAACATAAAGGGGGGTCCATTAAGTCTCTTTACAACTTAAAAAATAATTACAAAAGCAAATTAACAGACAGATATGTGGAAAATATTACAAAATGAGGAGTAGATATTGAAGTTTGAGGCCTCATTTTGTACCCCTTTACACCATTTGATTTGAGGCATTCGATTTGTTGCCATGTTGGCTGTATGATGTCCTGTATCTTTGTTCTATAGACTTAGACTTCAGTTTATTTATATAAAAAAAAGAAAATGTGGGTTGTTATTATTGTTGCCCCAAAGAAAATACAAAAAAATCAAAGAAAAACAAGAAGGGTTATGAGTCAGTATGTGTGTGTTTCTCTGCAGGTAATGTGTTTGTGGTGAGTTTGGCCTTCGCTGACCTCGTGGTCGCCTTCTACCCATACCCATTGGTCCTCTACGCTCTGTTCCATGACGGATGGGCTCTGGGAAACACACAATGCATGGTAGGGTGACAGCATGTTTCCATTCACTACCACACAAAAGCAGTAAAGGCACAAAGACTTGACTTTTCTGTCTTTCTTTCAGGTCAGCGGCTTTCTTATGGGGTTGAGTGTCATTGGCTCCATTTTCAACATCACTGGGATCGCGGTGAACAGATACTGCTACATCTGTCACTCATTCTCCTACAGTCGGCTGTACAGCTATCGCAACACTCTGCTGTTTGTTGCCTTAATTTGGGTGCTCACAGTAGTGGCCATTGTCCCGAATTTTTTCGTGGGTTCCCTGCGCTACGACCCGCGGGTCTACTCCTGCACCTTCGCCCAGAATGTCAGCAGTTCCTACACGGTGGCGGTGGTCGTGGTCCACTTCTTGGTTCCCATTGCAGTGGTTACATTCTGTTATCTACGCATCTGGGTACTTGTGATTCAGGTCGGTTTCCTGCTTTCCACATGGTTATTTACAGCTTTACAGGGGCACAGAGGGGATACATGTTTGGCATGCCTTTAGATGGAAATAACACCCTTTGGGCCAAACAATAATTAGATCCATGAGCTTTCCAAAGCTCACTGAAATTGCACCTGTAATTTACAAACTATGTTCACTACAAGTGTTGAAATGTTGACCTTTAATCATTGGCCCTCTACTGAGTCAGTGTGATTTTCTAAATGCCATATTACACTGACAAAATCCTTTTTGCCACGTAACATTTGAGTTGAGCATTCTGATCTCTAATTACCAGTAAGTGTAGATTTAAAACAAACTCAACACGGCAAAGGTTTGGCAAAGTCGCTGCCTGTGATTTTAGTCAGATATCATGTTTGACAGGCAGATGGATGGACAAGATCTCTCGAGTGGTTGCCTGTGTGGATATTTGTGTGGGTTTCTGTCTTTTTTTTTGTGTGGGTCTGATGTGTGTAACATAGAGAGGCAGAGAGAAACAGCAGCTTTCTGGCATCATTTACAGCAGGGGTGCTCAAAATTTGGAGACAGAGTAGCAATTTAGGCAGCCAGCATATGATTGAGGGCTGCATAGAAAAACTGCAGTCACGAGTTGTCCATCCAAATTGCTAACTTTACTTAAGAGCACTAGCACTGATGAGTTGCCATGCAACCAGAAGCTTTCTAAAGGAGTCATTCCTAAATTGACAGATCTGCTTGTTAAGGGGCTCAGACTGATGCAGCAGCACAGCTGTGTATTAAGAGGGTGCACAACAGGTGAACACTGTTATTTATTCTTTTTTAACTATATATAGATATAACCATGAAACCTGTTATTTACATCAATATACATTTTGTTTTTGGAAATACAAGTTTAATGAAATGTAATGTTTTAAGATAAGCAGTGGAGGTATTCAATGCATGCTAATTTGCATATCATTCAGGGACATACATCTGAACACTGGATAAAAAAAATGACAACAATATAGTTCATGTTGAGTGGGAGCTTTCTAGTGATGCCAGTGATGATGAAGTTTGAACTAAGTTTGCAGTACTACGCGCTGAGTGAATTTAGGAGAAATCCACAAAATATAATAAAATATGCACCTAAATGGTTGTTTTTGAGTTTTTTTCCACTATTCTGAAAACAGACAAGACGGAAAGAGAGAGAGAAGCGGTCTAAATTGACGAATGTATGAAAAACAATGTTTTGCCTGTATTAAGACATCATAAAGTGTGAGCTATTGAAAGTATCATAATGGATGTATTACATGTGTTATGCCAGCAGGCTGCTCTTATTTCACCGTATCGTATCTTTTTTTCTTCCAGGTGCGTCGTAAAGTAAAGACAGAGGAGAGCCCTCGCCTCAAACCAAGTGACTTGCGGAATTTCATCACCATGTTTGTGGTCTTTGTGCTGTTTGCCATCTGCTGGGCTCCACTTAACCTAATCGGCTTGGCGGTGGCCATAGATCCGTCCCGCGTGGCTCCCCGTATCCCCGAGTGGCTTTTTGTTGTCAGCTACTTCATGGCTTACTTCAACAGCTGTCTAAACGCCATCATCTATGGCTTACTCAACAGGAATTTCAGGAACGAGTACAAACGCATCGTCACCTCAGTCTGGGTGACTCGGCTCTTTGTGACAGAGACTTCCCGAGCTGCCACGGACGGCAGGAGCATGAAGAGCAAGCAGTCGCCGCCGCCGCCGCTCAACAACAACGAGTCGGTCAGAGATCGTACAAACAGAGAATGAAAACTCAAATCGTGAGCCTGTTAAATGGCAATTCTTGTGTTTATGTGACATCCAGTCGGTTGTGCAGCTAAAGAGTTAGCAATCAATGAAATTGAAATACATGGCTTGGTTATCACAACAGGGCGCAGGTGACCATGTTAACATCTGTGGAGAAGTTTTTCAATTATTTTTCAAACTAGGAAGAATTACACAATTCATTTGAGTACTTGAAAAGATATGATTTAAGGGGATTCATTCTCTACAGAGCAAACATTTGAGAGATGCTGTTGCGTCCTGGGAAAACGGAGCCATGTGCTGCAGTTTCATTTTGCTCTTGCTCTTAAAAACAATTTGAATGGTACATTAATTTTTTTGTCATAAAAATGTAATATCCTTTAATGGCTGCTGCTTCAGATTCTTAGACATATTTCACACAATGGGATAACCACTGGTAATCATAGTCTCTTTAGTAACTTTAAAAGCCTCAAATAATACAACTCGCCTCACCTGAATGCTAGAATGGAAGAAGAAACGATAATGTCAGTCTGTCTATAATGTAGAGGGCCAGTCTGATGGGGTTTGATGTATTGACAGTAGCATACTATACTCCATGCTGCCTGGTTTGACCCTTTTGCACTGCAAAGAAAAAAAAAACTAAAACTTAGTAACGAACACTATTCATTAATTCAGGAAATAAAACACAAAGCAAGTCGCGCACAAAACTAGCACAACACCATGTAAGATGTGCCAAGTGAAGGTGAAGTCAACGGTTAGAAAGCGGTACACTTTTTGTCACTTCCAGCAGCCCACTTGCTGTCTGGTCTTTTTGTGTACTGAAACAAAAAAAAAAAACTGTTTTCATGCAACAAAGGACGGAGAAAAGGCCATGGATATATAGAGTGCAGCTCTAGGAGAAAGATGGATGGTAAATCTGACTTCTGAAGGACCACTTATAGTAGAAGATATAAAATATCTCTCAAATATCCCCAGTCTTTCTCAAGAATCGCTGACTCCACCTTTTACATGGCTGATCTAGTTTTTAAAAATGGTGCATGTGATGTAGCAGGTGGAGGACACCAACATATCTACTATTGCTGCTGTATTGACCATTCTGCATATCACCTTACTACGATTAATACTTCTCTACTGCTGCTTTATTGTAATACTCATCTGTAGAATAGGACACTGTGGGCTGCATGTAATGCTTGCCTTGATATTACATTTTGAATAAACAATGTTTTCTTAAAATGAGCAAGAACAATGTGAGAAAAAAAAGAATCCAGGCAATCCAACACCCACCAGAGATTCCTCTACATCTTTTTTTAACCTAAAAAAAAAATTCCATTCATTTTCAAACAAATAATGATGACTCATAGTTTTATATTTTTCTGTGATGGGATTGCCTCATGGGTTTTATACAGAGCACAACAGAAATCTAAATATACAGAATACTTTACAACTTTGTAGATGTTTCAGCCAAATACATCAATTTAGCATGAAAGCCTGCGGAGTTACACTTTCAGACACACACGTTATATTGCATAAAACATCATAAACGCCAAAGGAATGAGCTCCTAAACCCTGGTAAGTTTGCATTTTAGCACCCTGGGATCTAGCCTTTCCACTTAATGAGGATTTTGAATGGGTTTTTTGATTTCAAGCCTGAAATAAGGTCTGTGGTTAAAACAAGCTCATGAGATAAAAGACTTTAGTTGTACAACATAAAATAGTAAACTTGTACATTTTAAAGTTTCTATGTGGTCCATAAAAAGGTGGTTGCTAACAAGTGGCTAAATGAGACTACAGTCGTTGTAGGGGACATTAAATGTCATAACCCCGGAGACGGACAAGAACTGTCTCACTAGTCCATCTTATAGCCTCTAGTTGTGTTATTCAGAGCTCCTGCAAACTGTTGTAGATTGTAGCTTATGTTAATAAACAATGTATTAGGCTATGGTTTCGCTAGCTTCTTAAAACTACTGGTTAGCTTGTTGGAGACTGTCTGAAGCTAACGGTACTGACGTTTACGTCATGTCTTTGTGTAATAGTTAGTATAGCATAACGCTTTCAATTGTGTTGGCTGCATTAATGCTTTAAACATCATAAAAATTAACTTATGTTTGCCACAGAGCTAATTATTTCTGCAGTGATTCAGAATCCAATGCAAAAATCCCATAGGAGAATTATGAATAGACCCTCTCAATAAACTGATGAAGGTATCCTTAACATACAGTCAATGTGCAACACTAACGCAAAAGTTTTAAAACAAAATATTTACATACAATATATGAAGAATATATATAAACATCTAAACATTTTGTAACAAAAACGCTAAAATAGAGGTTAATTGCACTTTGGTACAATTTTGGGGTACATATACTGATGCCTTTTAGTATATTTTGAGGCAAATACTGTTGTATTTTTACTTAGGTTCTTCTGCCGCTAAGAGCACAAACTCGTACCCTGATGCCAACAAATCAACAAAGTCGCAATGCAAAGTTATTACATTTTTAAAAAAAGGGGGGGATGCAACTGCAGAAATGATTCTTTTTGCACACTTATGCATTGCTATGCAATAAAAAAATCAAACTATCCAACATTACAAATCACATCCAGTAAACTGAGATAGTTCTTCGCCTTTATTTATCACTGTTTCACTGTCAAATGAAGCTGCTTTCCAGGCCACACAGCAGGCCAACAAAAGAAATAAGATACACAGTAAGTTCAGGATGTTCTCCTGCCTTCTACCCTAGAAAGCCTCAAGCCTCTGAAAAATGAGGCGGATAAAAACATTTACTGAATGTGCAGCAAGCAATATAGAATGGACACAGTTTCCTCTGCCTCCTACATCATGTGCAGAATGTGGTAGTTTTATGCAGTGGCAATTCTTATTCTTCATTCTGAACTACTTATGCAAAATTTTAGCATTTCATTTCATAGATAATGTGTCTTTTATTTTCTATTAAAACAAAGAAAAAATCACCAGGGACACATTTTGATGCTTTCACTGTGGAAAAAACAAACTAAAAGTGTTTAGGAGTTGTACTCTGTCACTTGGTTTTATTTACTCTGACAGACGCTTTTTGCCTCTTGATCGAACAGTGTGTGAAAAGATTTAGATTGTTGAGAAGGTGCAGCTCATATCTGTATTCCCATCTCAGGGTGCCTATTGGACATTTTATTGTGCTACACAGTTGTCGGAAACATCTGCAGTTAATTAGCTGCCATATAAGGGAGTATGAAGACATTTCAAAGGGATATTTTGTAAATTACTGTGGTAAGTGTGGTTTTTAACTGTGGTATATTGTTATTGGAGATGTAATTGAAATGTGTTTTTTTATATATCAGAAGCTTAATAACCCCACACAATTAACAGTTTATTATCAGATGATGCTTTTCCTCCTTTTCCATTAACGCTATGATACTTGCAAAGTGCATCTAAAACAACCTCTTGCTTAATTGGCATGTATATTGCATTACTACAGTTACATTTGTTTTCAGTGTAGGGGGATTGAATCAACTACTAATTGCATAATTAAAAATCCAAGAATTGCTAGATCCTTATTATAATTTTCCTGGTTTGGTATTTTTACACATTTAAATTCGTTGCACATTTGTGTGTTCTTATACAGGGTAAAAATGTGCAAAGCCATAGATCAAGAATGCTAACAGATGCAAAGCTCAAAGTCGTACTATAAATATTCATGGACCAGGACAGATGCGAGAGCTTTGCAAGCAGAGGAGGAGTGTATGGAAGCAAACAATGACATTTGTGGTGCAGAGAAGGGTAGAAAACAGGGGCATAGAAAGTTTTAGTTGAGGAATAATTATAGGGAGTGACTATGCTGTCCTGACAAGAGAGGTGAGAAGGTCACTGCACCACTGGGGGAGCAGGGGTGGTGTCCAAGTCACTGCAGGGGAGGGAAGGGTGGAACAGAAACAAAAACAAAAAAAAAAAGGTGTTTTTTAGAGAAACCCAATGCTCAAACATCTGGAGAGTGTTTTAGATGCACTAGGAGGGAAGCAAAGTCTTTTAAACAATTTAAACCAAAGAAATGGGTAAAGCTGAAGGGTGTAGATACACTTTGTCGAGATAGTGCTGGGGAAAATCTTTAACACACCATTGGTCCTTTAATGTCTGTTTTTTTTCCATTCAGAAGTACTGCCTTACAGTTAATACAATAGTGTCAAATTTTAAATATAATGGCAAGTGCCATATTTTCTATTCTAAAGAAAGTCTATTCAGTAAACCTCCATACTGCTTCTCTTTATGTATTCAGGACAGTCGTCTATAGAAAGTTTTCTGTTCAGCATTGCGCAGAAGTTCACATGCAGGCCTCAGGCAGCAGACTCAATTGTTGAAACAGAAGAACAAATATTATCTTTTTTTCCTTTGTGTTTTTTTTTTTATATATACCCTACAGCAACATTATGTAACTATGTTCATTTATGTTCCCTATGCTCACTGTCGACCAAATGTGACACCTTGCTCGCCAGCTTAAAGGATGCATTCACACGACATGTTTGAACAGCACAACCTCACAGCTTGATTTTTTATTCATTTTTCTTTTTTTTAAAACTCTCTTGCAATTGCTCACTGGGCATTAAC
>JAOWBC010000182.1:14520071-14534062 GCA_028566105.1 Hypoplectrus providencianus
CACAACCTCACAGCTTGATTTTTTATTCATTTTTCTTTTTTTTAAAACTCTCTTGCAATTGCTCACTGGGCATTAACACAGAATAATAAGGTAATTATATAGTCTTCCGAATCCTATGATGAATCCTGTTCCAAAATAAAATACTGGCGGTATTAAAAATGTTTTTTCTAAAGGAATAAAGCAGCGTCAGAAACACTACTTATTAGTTTTATTAACTAGAATTTAAAAAGAAATTCGAAAGACAAAGTTAATTAAACTTCAAGAAAGTGTTGTCTTTCATTATCTTGCACATAAATACATACCTAGAAATTAGTGTGCTTCCTATTTTCAAAACGGAAAAATATCCTGGTGTTTTATTGTTAAGCTATAATGTTTTACACCAGGTTTAAAGGGAGAGCTTGCCCCAAATTTGAAAACACATTTTGTGCCTCGTCTATAGCTCTTTCTATCAGTCTAGATTGTTGTGGTGTTAGCTGCAGTGTTAGAGATATCGACCACAGAGAGAAGTCTGCCTTCTCTTGCCTATAATGGAGATATATGGCATATGGATTTATTTTTTTGTGTTGCAGACATTTCACCAACACTCTGTAACTCACACCAAAACAATCTAGAGTGATAAATAGCACTGCAGCTAAAAAGAAATGTACTTTTTTAACTTGAGGCGAGTTGGCCCTTTAAATTAGCTCCTCACAACAGGAGCTACCAGTGAATTTATGACTGGATAAACACTTTAGTTCCACAAAAAAAATTGTTCACATGTCTAATTCTGTGTCTATTGGAAAAAAGCAACATATATTACTGTGGTGTAAATACAATTCAGCCTCCGAAGCAAACACACAAAGGAAGGAAGCAGTGAAGGTCATCACAATATTTTCCATTGGGAGATGAAAGCTAAGGTTTCTATGTGCTACTAATCCTTTTGAGTGCTGTACTCAATGATGCGACACACTCTCAAATTTCTGCATTCTGCTGTCGGAGTCCCTCTTGCACCCTCCCCAACATCCGTGCACAATATTCATGCAGGGTTGACATTTTCCTAAAAGAGGCATTCCCTGATACTTCTCTCTTTCTGGCTTTTTTGCTTTACCCTGTGATCTTTTGGAGAAAAAGTGAAGTGAGCGAAGCAGCCATTTGCATTTGAAAAGGCTTGTACTCGATAGCTGCTACAAACACAGTCGCTTCATTTGACTTATTTTTTTTTACCGTTGCAGTTTGGAAATTACAGGCCATAGATCACAAGATGTTTCCCAAATCACAGAAACTTGGTCACATGCAGTGAGGTGCTAATTAAGGCTGTTGCACGTCAAGGTCTTCATATGATTTGAAACATGGAAACCTCATACACAGGTATAGGGGAAATTAATTATTCTCCTGGAAATCCGCCAGCTCCGGCCGACACGCCTGCATGGCACAATTCAAACTATCCTGAAGCCTCGCTTGTCCTCTTCCTTTCATCTGGACATACTCAAACAGTAGACAGCGTTTTGTGTGTCACTGATGGGTTATGTAAGAGCATGACAACATCAGCTCACAGCTAAAGGCAGAAAAGGATGCAACACTGATCAAATTATGCGCAAGGTACCTTCACTCAAATAAAAACAGAATGACAAGCCTTGGGAACATAATTGAATGCACTTACAGTATACTGTCACAGGACACACAATGACAAACCACAGAAGTGAAGCTTTGTGTTATATAGCCCTCCCATAGAGTTTACAGCCAGAATCAAACAGACACATTAATAAACTGTGACATTGAAAACACGACGTAAACAGCTCTTAAAATGTTAGCAAAGCACAAATCCTTTTCACCTGATAAATATTTACACTCAGAGGAAACTTAATTGGCTGCAGCTCATTAGATGAAGGTAGGATCTCGGTTAGCCCGCAGCCTGAATTATTTGAGGCATGTTACACAAGAATTCTTGTTCAAGCTGTTTGGTTTGGTTTTTTTTTATTTGCTGGTGTAAAGAGGCACCAGCTTAAACAAGACAATAAAAGAAATATCTCTATCGAACAGGTTGGAAGTGGAACTTTCAGGCATCTCGCCAGCCAACTACTCGTGTCTTGATAAGTGTCTTCAGTTGCAGAGGCTGTGTGAATGTGCATGCTTGTCCGATGTTGTTTGTGAGGTGACGCTCACTGATAAGAAATCACCAACAGGCGCAGCCCGCGACGTCCGGACGACGGTTCGAGTAACCAAAGGGAAATCCGTGGAATGTAATGGAATTTGAAATTTCAACTCTCAGAAGGCTTGGTTGTGACACTGAGTCCCATCAAAATGAACTGCGTGTAAAAAGATATGCATTATGTGTACAGTTCTACTGAAACACGATGTTATGAAAAAAATAAAATTGATATATCATGCTTTGTGATATTTTCTCATTAATGCATCAGAAAGATTTGTGGCTCTCCCTTTGAACTTCATGTTTGATTCCTCAGTAAGTGGTTAAAAGGTTTCTGTAAAAGCCCAAATTCTCTAAAACTAACACATTTATCATTGTGACCAGAATGCCAGACTTTTTAAGGGTGTTTTGACTGAAAGTTTCCTGTGGATGATGTACCCACTTAAGCTTTAGAATTAGGTTGAATTGGAGCAAGAGAGCTTTTGCCAGCAAGCGATGCATACTTTGAACTCCCTTATGCCGGCAGGCCCTGCTGCCTTGCACTGGCAGATTCTTCTTTTATATGGGAAGCAGAGATGGATAGATAGTTTGAAAGGAAAGCACACTGCTGCCTGCAGTTAGTCAAAGGTGCGGGTGTGAATGGAGTAAGTAGCTTGCAGAGTTGAAGGGGAAAAGTTGGGTCACATTTGGCATGGATTTCTGCACAACATCATTTGGATTTTTTTCTTTGTTTATCCATGAAACGTAATTGACTTTTGAATTAACACCCCATGATGGTGCTATAGCAGTTTCTTGTGTGCTCAATATGGTTTAAATTAACTTATAGTCACACAATAATCATCATACTTCTCTGTGTGTGTGTGAGAGGTAAGGATTGCGAAACAGAATAAGGCATTCTGCAAAGTAAATGCAGATTAGATTGTTGCAGAAGGTAGGACACGGACAAGTGGCTGGAGGTGATCCAGCACCAGAGGCGAGGATTATGATTAAGACAGGGGGATGTGGTCAAGAGAAATTACTGCTTACTCATGATGAATAATTGCGGGAGGCGATATCCAGATGGTGGTCTTAACTCATCCCCATAATCAAACTCAATGCACACATCAGCGCCGTAATGAGGCGCTGGAGGGAGACAATCGGGCGCTTTAGGAGAATTAATTCAACAAGTTGCACAGAATGAGAGATTTTCTCATGGAACACTTTACCTTTTGGGACAGAAAATAGACTTTAAATTGTAAGTAGAGATATTGCAGGTGCAGATTTTGCTCTAATCCTGGCGGGCTCATGCATCAAGTCTGAATCCTTTTAATTAAAAGGCAACGTCTCCAACCGTGACACAATATGCTGCCACAGATGAGGAGGTCAGCTGATTTCAAAGTGATTAATAAGGCTTTCAAGTCACGTTAAACAATCTGGCTGTGCTATTCCTTATAGCTATGCCCTATGTTCTCTGCTTAAATATCAAACCGGAATAATACCCCACCTTAACAAAAAGCTTCCAGCAGAATCTGTAGGCAATGGCCGCCACGTGGAACGAAATATCATAAGTTCAATGGGTCAGCAAATAGTTTACACTCATCTTTCTAGTTGACGTCTCTGTCTCCCAACAGCCAGGCAATTTTCATATCAAGGCTTAAGTGACTGGTTGTGTTGCCTGTAATAATCACATTAACATTTAATGTTAGAAAGGGGGTTTTAGTTGCACCTAATGCATGGATTAACAAAGATAATCCATCCATGCATTAGATTAACTTTGTTAATCCATGTATTCATTTCAAACAGAAACAATATTATACAATTTCATTTGTCTTTGAAGCAGAGATTAAAGGGCACTCTTTTATGAGAATCAGATGGATTTACTTAATGTATCATAGTCACAGATATTATGAAGTAAATATGGACTGGGATTAAGTAGAGATTTATTCAGAAAGTTTTAATACGTTTTAATTAAAGTAGCTGTTTGGGAATTTATTTGTGTCAGAGAAAGCGGTTTTAACATGCAGTGAGATGAAGAGACAATGCCTCAGTTCTAAAATTTAGAAAACATGTGCTGCGTGCCCTATTGACACATGGACCCCTTCACATTTAAGACAGAGAAAACATGCCAGATTGTTCCCTGCTGAGCTGGACTCAGCAGGCTTTTACAGAGAAGTGGGATCAAAGGAGTCATGCTGCCTTGTATTTTGTAATATTATATTTATGCATAAACTGATACTATTTGTCTAAAAACTTCCATTATGTTCGTATTTTCTGAAATAAAGTCAACACCAAATGGTTGCAATTACCTTTGCTTGACATCAACCTGCAGCAATTATCACTGTTGCTACAACAAATAAATAAAGGAGTATTGTCAGTCTTGATTATATCTATAACAATCCATTTTTTATATCAAGGTGGGAAAATTAGCTTATTTCTGATGTCTGACAGTACAATTATTATGCTTTTTCTAAGACTCCATTGAAGCTACTGTACATAATGTTGTACTGAGTGAAATATCCAACCCCAAGGAGGTTGCACAATTCCATCAAATGTGAATACATAAATATGTGTTTCCAAATGTCTTATCAGACATATTATATCCTTAGAAACGTTGGGATTTATACCTGAATTTAAGGGTAGAAGTTTTATTAGCTAGGGCCACATTTGTAGGGTATAAAAGGTCTTGAGAGAGCAGTGGTGGTCCAGCATGCTGGACCACTGTGAGTGGAAAGAGGGACTGGCAGGAACAAGAACAAAGCATCAAATTAGAGTAATGAAACGCTATTTTGATACTGTTAAATGGTGGTTATTTTCTGAATAAAAAAGAAAAACTACAAAGTGGTGGAGAACAGGCCACATACCCTGATAGTGGCTGGGGATTACACAACACACTTAGGGCATAAATGCCCTTTCTGACGCCTAGAAATGTCCCCAACACACCAAGATAAGAAGAGAAATGCAAGCAGAATGTAGGTTGTCAGCAGATACAAAGACACTTCTAGTGGGTTAAAAATGAATATTAAGAGTGATTATTGAGATGATGCGGCACATTATACTTTTTATAATAAACTTCCAACAATGTTTAGCAGCACAGCCTTTGAAATGACTCATCCACATGTGAGTCATACTTCCAGGCAACTAATACACATGCTGTTGCTACTGTTACATTTACAATAATAGCGCTCCCTGTCATTTCATACCCAGACAGCCCCTCCTCCCCTGCAGTTACCCGTTTCTCGCCATTCCCGCTATCACCTGACCTTCCCCGCCCACTCATTTGCATGCTTCCTTTTCCCCTAAGTAGCCTTTTAATATAAACCTTTCCAATCATTCCTTGCCACATTTCCTGGAAGTTTGCACCCGCTCTAGCATTTCTGATCCACTGTGCCCCCATTTTCTGGACAGTTCTCAGTGTTTTTGACTGCTTACCGAATTTTGACCTTGCCTCTCTCCTGATTCAAGTACACTTTTATGTGTCTGTGAGTCGTGCTTTTGAGTTTGGCTGGCAGTTACAAGGGTTTTAATATGGATGTGCTTTAACACTGAAGACTGGACTAAATACAGTTTAAGAGGCATGACCTTTTCTTCACACCTGCAAAAGACGACTAGAATTACTGTCACACACGCATAAACCACTCCTTGAGAAAGTTTACTTTCAGACAAACTTTGCCTGTTGACTTTGTAAGTCTCAGCAACCAGAGTTGAAATATTTTCCAAGAGCAAGTGTCAGTCCATAAACATTACCAGCAGAAAAACACAGCTACAACTATTGACTCTGAACTGCCTTATCCAGAGTATAGCTTTTGTCCCGCTGCCAACAAACTCCTCTTCTGCTGCTCAAGAACAGCAATCATGGTGGCATCCCTGCTCCACTTCAAACACTTTAAATGGCTGAACTCTCCCGCTGGTAGGAGTACACCGACTAGCTGCGGCAGGAGTCAGCCGTCTGCTCTCAGCTGAGGACCGAAAGGAGCTTGGAGTCCGTCAATCGCTGCTGAGATCTCTGGTTTTGCCTTATGGTTGTCATGACAACAGACGCTGCGTACACCAGCCCCTCTTTGTAACAAAACCAGCAGCTCTAAACAAACACAAACTGTAAGGCAGCCAATCTGCCATGTCCCGTGGCATCTGGCTGAGTGTTCAGCGGGGAAGATTAGGTATTCCAATTTTCATTTTCTTTTCACTCTGTTTCATTGCAGTCCATGTTTTCAGCTGCCACCCAGTACCAGCCTTAAAACAATGTCTCATGGCCACTAAAGAAAAGGCAATATATCTTTTAGTTGTTGAAGTTGTAGTTTTTATTCTTGATCCCATACTTGATAAATTAGACTTATTATACTTATGTAATTCTTTAAATGGAGATGACTACAGGTAAAAAGTTTTTTTGTACATATAGATATATCCCAAGTTTGTTATCTACATTAACACGATATTATCTTGCATCTATCTATACACATTTTTTTAATTTTATTTTTTAGATATGCTAACGAGGCAGAGGCACATTGAATGTGTGCTACTTTGCATACATTTACAGGACATGAATCCAAAGATATGAAAAAGCTAATTTCCAAGTTACTATCCTATTATGTTGATTAGATTTAAAGTTGTTTTATTCTGTTTTGTTTTTTTACATAAGGAAATAGGGATCTCCTTTTATCATTTCAAAAATCTCAAAAAACTATCAAAAGCCCAAAATCAATTTTTGTCATGTTTTTCAGAATGTTTCTCAAAATGTTCATGGTATAAATCATGGTATGAATAACATATAGACAACCCCTTCTGCCTTCAAAATGAATAAAACTGGTGAGTTTGTTGTGTGTAGCTGAAGTTGAGATTTATGGCACTGAGTATAAGAAAAAACAAAGAAAATGTCCTTTAAACATTTCGGATATTCCTAATGTAAACGTAAATGATTTTGTAGACAAAATATTCAATCTTATCCAATGACAAAATAGAACATGCAAATTCTATAATATTGTACATTGGAAGCTTTCTAACAAGTGATGATAAGGTGAAAGAACACAATTGCCTTAAACCTCAAAATTAATCAATGCATGAAATGTCTGTCGTGTCTCACCTTAAATAAAATTACCATAAAGATCAGAACACAGTTATTTAGCATTAAACACACATATGATCGTGCTAGATTTTGTTTGTTGCAAAAGAGGGAAGCTGCTGGTGTCTGCATGATTTCCGTGCATCTGTTTGGGCTCCCAGGTGCACCATTTCCTCCCAGCTGTCCACTGACATGCGGGTCAGGTGAAATGGGAGCTCTAAATTGAAGGTGTGATTGTGCGTGTGAATGTGTTTGTCCGTGATGGACTGGAAATCATGCGCAAAATAGGTTGAGAGTTGGGCTGCACCCTCACCCTGTCGTGATAGGCTTCAGCCTTAAGTGGCCCTGAAGAGGAGGAGGACAAGTGGGTTTTTTAATGAATGGGTGTCGTGTGTCCAAAAATAAAAGAATTTCTAACCATCATAAATATGCTTCATACCTCTCACACGGTGCATAAAAAGTAAAATTATGTCTTATATGTTCACTATGAGTCACATAAATGGTGTTGAAACAACTGTAAATTCAACTAAGTGACTCACTCTGCCTAATGTTGGACCCCAATTTACTTTCCTCTCCGCCCAGCTTTGTTTCTAGGAATTTAAGTGTCAGTGCTTTGACGTTACGCTTTAGATCCACTTTAAGAAGAAAATTTAGCTCGTCAAAAATCCTTCCACAACAAGTCTCCACCTTTACCTTCCCCTCTTTTACTTCTAATAAGCATTCTTCCTAAGTCACGTTTGCCTGTCGGCTCTGTTTTGATCTGGAACATTTTTTCACTGCATATGATTCATTCTAAGGTCACCGCAATATTTTGTTATATCGATCGCCACCCAGCACTATGGCTCTTATGAAAGCACATTTTGTGTTTTCATTTGCATCTAAATTCATTTAATAGCTAAAAAGCCAAGATTGACTCAGTGTGTAGCTGAAAATAGTGATTGTGGGTTACTAGGAGTTTAAAGTGAAAGTGGATGCTTTTCACTCAATTATTCTTTCTTGCATTGACTTTTGACCACTATACAAAATTGTATTTCCTTAACATGACAAGATGAAATGTCAAATTCACATCAGCAGCCTATATGAGAAAGATAAAGTACGTTAAAAGAAATATGCTAATACAAAAAAGTGATAACTTATTGGCCAAATGCATATAATGTATGTGGAAAGTTATTATAATGAAGTTTAAGTGGGTGTTTTGTTACCAGTGAACTCAATAAAGAAGGATTGGGGTATTTTAAGCCCAGATGATTAACTTTATCTTAAACAGAAAAAGGCAGTGAGCACATAATTGGCTGAGCAGGCTTTAATTTAGACCCTACCCTTTTGTCCTCTGTGTCCTTTTCAGATTGAACTCCAAGATGAAGTTTTTTTTAAAGCTGTCAGTCAGAAGGGCATTTAGGATTTCCACAATGCTCCCACATCTGACGCACATGACTTAGCTCTTTTCTGTAGCTTATTCCAATCACACTGAAGTCCATCATTTCGACTGAGGTTTTTTTTTTAATTCATCATCATGTCCAAATGTCAATAAAGACTCATTTTACTTCATTTTGGTTGAGTTTTGTTCTGGGGGTTGCCTTTGAAATTACTTTCACCCAGCCTGCTAAAAAAGAAAAAAGGGGCTCTGAATCTGAATCTTTTTCCCTCTCCTTAACTCTCATTCTCTCACCATGCTTTGCTTTCTCTCTTCCACTGCAACAGTATATTCTCACAAAGGACATAAAGAGAATAATTGATGTTTCAGACCTGACCCAGCAGTCTGGCTTAAGTGATAACATTAGCGCTGCAGCAGTGTGTAATTTAATGGTCAATAAATTAACTGGCTGTGGAGTATCCACTATAGTATACAAAAGCAACGAGACTACATATATCATAATATATCACATAACGTGTAGATATATATATATATATATATATATATATATAATAAATAAATATGCTTTGGCAGGACTTCCAAAGTTGAAGTTATCTTCATTTTACAACCCACATACAGCACAGTAGCTATACTAATATGTATTACTACATTTAAGCACGAGTATTTAAACATTTCTGATCATTTTCTCTCCTATTTGACCCTTTATTTAATTAATATTGAGTATATATTGGTTTCAATCAAATCAATTAATAAAATCAGAAATACTGTATTCATCCCAAAGGGGGAATTCATTTGTCTGAACCGCCTCTGTAGATTGTACAGAGCTAGTTCAGCAGAGATTCAGCCCAACAGACAGTGTCAAGAGCATTGTTATTGATAAATATGTAGAATAATCATTTATTTTGGCACTGGTTTGAGGGTAAATGATTACATTCTCTAGCCAGTGGCTTCCTCATCTTCCCATCTATTCACACCAGTTATTCCGCTAACAAAATGAATAATGAAAAATCATTATTTTTGTATTTACTATGCAGACATGCTGAGTGCCAGTGGGACACACTGTACGTAGATCAATGAGACCATCTTGACATCTGCATGGCCAGCATTTGAAAATACTTGTGAAAGGGATAATGGGTTTTTCTCCATTCTGTTTCACAGATAAACTGTCAGACTTGATGCATTTCAATTTCAAACATGACTGAAGTTCCCACCGTGTCCCCATTTCATAAAACTGTTTGCAATTGGCATAAAGTCTCAGTGTAACAAAGCTGCATTTCATGGCGCCTTACAGATAAATGTAATTTGGTTAACAGGCTATTTCCTCAATGCATTGGAGTCGGTGTTCACATGCTGAACACTCTCTGATTGGCAGGCAGTCCCAGCTCTCCTGATCCAAATCTGCTCAGCAGAGGCAGTCCAGAAGGTGTCTCAGTTGCCTGACTGGAAGGATTAAAGACGGCATCAAACAGTAATCTGAGATCTGTTCATTACAGCTCCTCTGATAAAATGGAAATATGGATGTGAGTTATGCAAGTTGAACAGAAGCAGAAGAGGGTCTGAAGACTGTTGGGGTAGTGAAATGGTGCAGACACAATGAGAGTCGTTAAGTTGCTTTAAATCAACAGCTCTGATCAACTCAATTAGAAACAGTCACATTTCCACAAACAATGCAATTCAAAAACTTGATTAAATGACACAGTTTTAACAGTGAAAATTATATGACTTGGCAATCAAAACTATTTAATTCCAGCTTTTAGAGTCAGCACTGTGCATGAAATGAAAAAATCTACTCTGGTAAATAGAAAAATCATAAATAACTCATTGCTCATTTAACTCTCTTCAATACTTTCTACAAATCATTAGCTCCAGAATGTAATGTTTCATGTTACCTCCCCCTAGCTCCAGTGCAGCACATCATAATGCCTATTAATCACCTATAGGCCTCTTATACCCATCTCCATATGTGACGTATTGCCTTGTTTTCAGTTGCATGAATTAAAGTCAGTCATTTACTTAATATAGGAAATATAGATACCAATTTGCCCTTCATTTCTTTAATGCATTGGGCTTTGCAGCTAAAGGACACTGACTTGTTGAGATAATTGTAGTGGTACTTACACGTGGGTCTGCTTTCCAGTGCATTTAACAGCAGTGACAGCACTAAATTACATCCCTCACTTTGTCTTTGTGTTCCTGCCCCAGCTCAATCTTACGCCTCTCTTGCCATTTGATTAAAGTTGTCCTTGGGTGTGTGCCTTTATAAAACATAAATCATTAACAGACTGATGCAAATTTCATCCACACATGAATAATGTTAGGCGTGTCCTATTTGTCTTTCTTGATTGCAGCCAGAAATGAGTGACAGGGTGAGGATGCAGGTTGGTTCACTTTCCCAGTATTTTACATTTGTGCTCAAATGGCATGCAGTATATTTAATGCAAGGTACATTGCAATGTACATTATTAACCCCTACATATATAATTTCATCATCTTGATGACATGACTTGATTTATCCTGCAGTTTACTTCACAGCATCTCAAGATACAGACAAATACATACATGATATTCATACATTATCTTACATAAAATGCTTGCTTGGCTGCTATTTGGCATGCATTTTTAATCCTGCTCATTTGCTTCATCTGCTTCAATTTTAGCACGTTAAATATGGATGTTGTATGTAGTAATTTCAACAATGATTAAAAACATACACACACACATATATATATATATATATATATATATATATGCAGATGATGCACATAGTATGGTATGGTATATAGTAGTGAGTATAATATAAATATGACAATAAGACAATATAAGTGTAAGTATAAAATACATTAGAAATACAGTATAATATAATTAACCTGAGGATATAATTAGAATGAAAGGATATTTGAGGAGAACGGAGACTTTTTCTTTTACATGCAAATGGTTATTCATGTAGAGAAGATTTAGTATTACAATTGAAATATTCCATTTCCATCCAGCTTGTTGAGGAGGGAAATCAAATCTGCTGGCTGTATCTGTTTAATGTTGAACCTAATGTACTCATGTCATCTTTGAGTTATCTTCTATTGGTTCAAACCCATTTTTCATAGTATTTGCTAATGGTTGAAAGGATGAGCACAAAGAAAAGATCTGATTGGGCGTTTGTTGGGAGGCCTATGGGCCAAACCAGTCCACTACTTTCAATGGAGCTTGTTAGACTATGCTGTACACACACTGGTTATGTGTAATATGCCATCTCCCTGATGGTGGTTTGATTGCAAAGTGTTGATCTCAAATATTTCTTGGCTATGCAAACACCATATGTTGATTGGTTCCAGAATAATCTGAGCCATGCTTTCTGATTGCCACATGGGAGACTGTAATTTCACTGAGTGGCTGGTCACCATGTGATGATGTTCCAGTTCAGTAATCAGATTGAATCAGTTTCTCTCACTGGTTTGCTGCAAGCAGTGAAGAGATGGGTCCAGATATAGGAAAACTTCAAAAAAGGGGTCCACTCCAGTGATTGGCTTTCCCATCAGAAAAGAGTTTTGGGCTTCAATTTGGTTAACTGGCTCAAAGAGGAAGAGGGACAAGCTGCTTCTAACTGGTCAGCAAGAAAAGAAAATCATCTGACTGGTTTTTAGATTCAGAAAGGAGGTCAGGCCAACTTTCTGATTAGGACCTTCCACTTGCAGTAACGTGCTGCCTGGGCAGAGTTCGGACCTCCTCGTGCTAAGCCACAAGTGAATACCAGCCAATAACAAAACAGCATAACAGAGAATAATCAATCTGATGAGTACATGCTGCAGTCCAATGACCAAATGGATTGAAAAAAAATGAAGATCTTGATTCTTTCCCCTCGGTTGTTCGCTTTTCTCTCCTGTGGCTCTATACAAAGCTGTGCACATGTTCAATAGATGTGCTGCTTCTTAATTGGTGGCACAGAGATCTTTGTTTATAAGTGTCCTCATATAACTTGTATATGTCTGGAAGCACTGCAATCATTGTGTCCTCAGTTAGCTTCTCCTTATAAGGCCACGCTTTGAACACAGACAGTGTGTGTTTTATTGGCTGGGCTTTTTCCTGAATGAACTCATCAATTTACACCCTATGTTTATCTGTCTCCCAGATTACTACTTCTGTTAAAGTGTGTTGTATCCCTATTAGTCACTGCAGAGGGACAGACCATATGCTGGGCTTTGTATTCTTGCCATGATAGCGAATGAAAGGGTGCTTCTGCTACACTTCACAAGCTTTAACTCTTTATTTTATCTAACAATTGGGAATGATAACATTGAGGCCAAAATATGTTTTCCAGCTGGCTACTTCATAAAAGATTTGCATGAATTAAAAAAGGCTTTTGGCTGAGTGGCCACACACTACAATGCATATACTGCCAAACACAATTTTGTCAAAGTTCATTAAACCTTTATGGGCGCATGAGCTGGATGTCATCAGAGACTGTAAGTGCATCACTTCGTAAAAACAGAGCGCAGTCCTAAATTGTTAAGAGTTTGGGGTTTGTTTGTGTTCAGTGGCACAAAGTAATATCTCAACACAGTGATTCCCAACAGTGCTAATTAAATGTTCCCAATGGGCTTGTCTACTTTGCAAATGCCAGGAGATTGGTAAAAAGATCAACGAATGAACTGAACTAAACTCAATAAGCTGACATTTGATTTTAAAATATATCTACACTTGTGCATAAACAGCCGAGCATGGTACCCAATTGGTGAACAGATTATATTCACATTACTTAAAACTAGTTAGCTAGCTAATTAGTTAGCAACTGAGTAGAGAAGATAAAATGGTTAGGTAAAAGTAACAGTTGAAATCTAGTTACCTTAAAGTACAGTACAGTTAAACTACTTCACAAAGAGTTTGGATTAACAGTATAAGTAAAGTTATATAAAAGTATAGTCAGCAATTTAAGTGTTTGGCTACGCTAAAACTCTTTATTCAGTCATAACAAAAAGTGCACATGGCATGCTACTCTAATGGGGGAATATAAGCGTAACCTGTATGCGCATGTGAACAAAGGTTCAGTGTTTTGATGTGTGACAGCACAAGCACAACATAGAAAAGTCTTCCATCTCCTCTAACAGTGGAGCCTTTTCAATGTCTTTTAACAATGAAAGTGCACTCAGCGGAGGACAGAACTCCCTGCCAGGCTCTGATCAAGCCAAACCTTTAAAAAGCCTGCATGCTGAACAAAGTTGTTTGCTTGTTTCGTACTTACAGACAAAGCGTGTAATCCAGACTTTTTACAGAATGCCGCATCGGCTGTAGTTGTTTCACCATTCTTTTGATCCTTTTCTTGCATTTGATCAGTTGAATTTGGGTACATATCGACGTACTAGCA
Source organism: Hypoplectrus providencianus (assembly GCA_028566105.1). Taxonomy (NCBI): domain Eukaryota; kingdom Metazoa; phylum Chordata; class Actinopteri; order Perciformes; family Serranidae; genus Hypoplectrus; species Hypoplectrus providencianus. The sequence continues at coordinate 14,533,963 of JAOWBC010000182.1, forward strand.
ACATACCGGCTGGACGCAGCTATTACAGAAGGTGACAGACAAACGGTAGGAGATGGTGGAGACGACAATAACCTTAACAGCGTGAATGAAATAAGGCTAA
>JAOWBC010000182.1:14555617-14576718 GCA_028566105.1 Hypoplectrus providencianus
TCACAAAGGTATAAAAACTGCCCTTGCTTGTGCTCAGAGCTCACTCTATTAGCTCATTCATTTGGCCGTCCATCAATAGAGGCTAATTAAACTTAACAAAAAGACAATTCTGACTTTGTATTGTTCAACAAGAATTGCCACAAGATATTTATTAATATAATATCTAACATTTAATTTGAGTTATCTAATGGAATATGTTACAAATTACATTGCAGGGCATGCATGTAGTAATCTGTAGTGTTATACAGATTAAAATTAACCCTCACAATACAGATATTACTATAGTTATTAGACCCAATCTGGACCACTTCATGTTGTACTTAAAAATAGAAAAAACACATGAAAGTGATCTATTGTCAACAGTTTAGAATATGAAAGTAGCACTCCAGTTATAGTCTTCCTAATGTTTAGCAGAAATATACTGAGGGATTGTTCTCTGAGGGCTCTGGCTTTATTCACACAATCTGTACAACATGCACAGACTTTAATAAAACATTGCGTTGAAAATCACACTCGTTCACAGAGATAACATTGTGCTCACAGCAAAACTGAGCAGTGAATGTGGCTAAATGAGCAGTGCAGAATGTGTGTCAACACTGGACACACACCCCCTTGAGGTCAGCACGCGTGCATGTCACACACATGCACACACACACTGATACAAATATCTGTACTGGAGTTGACAATTAAGTGTTCTGGTGCAATATGCTGAAAAAAGCACGGCGTTGTGCAGGTCACAGGGGTATCCAGGAGCCCCCGGGCCCTCAGTGTGGAACTATTACTGCGTGCAGGAGGTGCAGGGTTCACCAACAGGTCACAGCGCCTTAGAATTCATTTGTGGTTTCATATACCAAGGTCCTGGTTTAAAAAAAGAAAAATGGAAGGAACTCTTAACTTACTTATAAAACAGATTAAATATTTAGTTTTAAGTGATAAATTGTACTATAATGGTAACGTTTGGGCCTTTGTATCTAAAGCTATATTTGTGTATATGTGTGCATCCATCTATCTATCTATCTATCTATCTATCTATCTATCTATCTATCTATCTATCTATCTATCTAATCCAAAACTTTTGAATTTGCACAAAAAAACTATTAAAAATACTAATATAAAAGTCTTGCTTTTGAATTCAAAGTTGAACAAAAGTTTTGCATCCACCTACATAATGTTTTGGATCTGCAAGAATCTTTTTTTCCTTTGAATAAAACATTTGATTGTTTGATTGCATAATGAAGACATTTGTAAATGACTGATTGATTTAGAAATGATTTTAAACAAACCAAAAAAAAAAAGTTATATAGCAAGAGATTTGTGTGAAAAATATCTTGTTTGCTGCTGTTTTGATTGACACCCCTAATTTTAAAACTCCTCCTTTTTGCCCTAATCTATGCCTGGTAATTAGGAAAGGACTGTTTTATTACACATTTTATATACAAGATATCATGTAAATCCTTAATTGATAACATTTAGAATGCTTTTTAAGTGTGTTTTCTCTTGTGCAATGTTCAATGTGAGTTTAAGTTCAAAAAGCAAAACAAAAAACATCTGGTCACAACACTTTTTTTCCCCCTTCTCATCACACCAAAGCACAAAGCAGAGCATACAAAGAGCACTAATTCATTCATTCTTCATTATTATTTAATTGTGGATGAGAATAATTCTTTTTTAACGTTTCTGTCTGGCTGGCTGGGAAACAATGACAAGCTAAAACAATACTTATCAACTAAATGTGTTGCCTGGTGTTCTCCGTTAATCGTGGGCCACTGAATGAAGCAGTCACGGCGCCGTTACGTTCTGTCAGAAATCCTTGAGATTTGCACCGCTCCCCGGGGAAGCGATGCTGCCCTTATTAAATGGAGCAACGCAGCGAGGTCCCTTTACACTTTGATAAAACACTGACAGAATACTGATAGAAATCTCCCTTTGGATAGCAGTCACTTTTCTAAAGCCCTAATTTAACTCATAAAGGTCATACGCAGAATATGACTGTAAACTTATCAATCATCTAAACGCACTGGAGCGTCTAAAGGGAGTAGTTTGAAGGGGAGAACTCATAATATGTGAAAGAGAGACAAAAAGAATAAAAGATGGCTAGGCTGCTGGGATAATGGCATTTTATGATATGATCAATATTTAAAATGCTTTCTTTCTGACTGGATAATCAGATAAAAACTCTGCCACCAATTCATCAAATATGTATATCAACAGGTGTGTATCCCTGAAGAGTATTTCCGCACAAAAAAAAAGGAAAGAAAATGCCTTAACTAAAAGCCTTGTCAAAGCCAATTAGATATGAACAAAGATGTAGCCTTTGGTTAGAGGATTCAAACTGATTTTACAGTTTATTCTTATGATCTGTGCTAATTGGATGTAGTTTTACACTGTCTCTCTCTCTTAGCTGCAGACAAATGATTCTTTCCTTTAAATAATTAATTTGTGCAATAACGTCCAGTGTTGTGACACAGTGTCTTCCAGGAATAATGCCGCTCCTCTGCAAAGAACGGGGGTAAACAAATTATTTAATTGGAGTAATAAACTCTTTCCTTTTATCCCTTTATCCCAGTGCAAGTGTGGAAAAGCTTTATAGTTACATTTTCGAAGACGTAAACCACTAACGAAACAATTTTTCAGGCTGTATCTTTAGAATATATATGCGAATTGGCCCACCTGGAAAAGAAGATAAACCTAAATGAGGGGAAGTTTTATTGCCTATTTAGTATGTATTCACCATCAGAATGGAGCTAACAGAGTTGTGAATAGATGCACATATAAAACTGAAAGGTGTGTGAACAGTTTGTGTGCCAATTCCTGTTTGTGTGTTTAGTGTATTCATTTGCTCATTAAGACAATGTACTAAATCTTTATTTGAATTAACTGCCAAAGTACAGTTCACATTTTTACATAAATAACTACTTAATTTAATGTTCTTTTCAACTGCTGCATGTTTAAGTGAATTAAGTTTATTCAATAAAGTATTATTTAATCTTCAAGTCTGGCTTGCGTTTGTGTTCTACCCAGTAATTATAATCTTTAGCGGGGTAATGATGGAGGCGATGGTAGCTATGACAGGTTACCATAATGTAATCATAAATAAATGTAACAAATTGCTTTTAGTATTACTCCTGCTGCTTGTAATACAGTGTATTGAAGCTCTGCATGTTGTTTATCTGAATAGTGTTGCCGGACCATAGCAGCTGTGGGCAGAAACAAACAATATCACACCTTATATTATCCATTTAAGTGCTTTCAATGTATTACAAAGTTGGAAAAAATAGAAAGTATTATGAGTGAAAGGAACTTTGGCTGCAAGTTTTATGAACATTATAACCCTATATGAGATCATAAAATTATTATTGTCACACTGCACCAATAATCTCAAAATATTCTTCAACAGCAGGATATAAGTCTATAAATGTAAGTTTTTTTGCTGGGGTGGAGATCCCCTCAGTAGATTTGGCCGATTTAGCATCCTCCCCCCATTAGAGATGGAGCAACTTATGCCCCGCCCCCACCGGAGAGGAAAACAATAGGTTGCTCTCTATCGACAACAGAAAAAATGTGTAAAGCTGCTGCATGATTAAATGCTCAACAAAAAGCATAAATAATCCAAAACTCAGTTTTTAAAAACTGCTGAACAAAAAAATGAACTTATAACATGACAAAAGTGGATACAGATGGAGAGAGCGGGACTATAGGGAAAACACATGCCCCTGACGCTCAGTTTATTTAGCATTAACTTATATATGGAGCACATTTTGCCATTAAGTTATACCTGCAAAGTCTCACTATAATTCTGTAAGCTAAGCTAAACATTTAACATTATGTGACTTAGGAGAAAGTATGTAGAATGTGGATAATTCAGAAAGCTCTGCAGTATAAAGTGCTTTAGGTAGCTAACACAGAGCTAATATTAGCTTGCTAACAGACAACTTGTCCTTTCTGGTAGACCTAGAGGGCTAAAATAATCATATGATATGCTTAAAGGTAAACGTTTGCCTGGTTTTCAGAGTATGACACCTGGTGCTTTGTCTCTTTTTCTTAAAGATTTTTTTTTTCTTTTCTCATGCCAAATATGGGTGACAGAGTTGACGACATGCAGTAAAAGGACAACAGGCAGATACAAACCCAGGTCCACTGCAACAAGGACTAAGCCTAAATGGTATGCAATCCACCAGAAGGCCATTTTTCTTCACGGATCTTTTAGATCAGTGCTGTAACCAAACTTAGATGACTCACTTCTCTACATCTTGTATGTCCTAACTAAAAGAATAGCATCACAAGCATTGTGAGATTTATGTCTACAAAACAGAACTTCTTTGCAACAGAGGTTTTCACCGCAAAGCTACAGCACTACACAGATGACTCAGACTGTGTGGCTTCCTGTACAGATAGGTCATACTGCTCTCTGTCTCACAGTCTCTATCCAACTCTTTAACCTCAGACAACACTCTATTCTTTCTGTCTTCACTGAATCCCTCAATGGATTCAGCCTGATTGATCGTAATGAGTTTGGGGAGCTCAGACATGGCTGGAGGTGCCTTGGGAACGGCCTTCTCTCTCCTGCTCCTTGCCTCTATTACACAAGGTAATCCTGGACTACATGTGCTGTTGCTCATATAATATATCAGCCTGGATGGGATATTCACCATGGGTTTGAAATATGTATTGGCTTCTGGTGTGACAAGCTGCCTCGGTATAATGCTGTGATTGTATCTGCCTGCATCCCAGCGGACTGCAGTCTGTAATATCAACTTCAAAGTGTAAGTGATTTTGTCTCCTCACTTTTCTTGCTGCCAATGCTATCTGATGTGCTTGACAGGGCTCCAAGATGTTGAGGTGTTCCATTATGAAAAGTTGGAGGGAGTAGTGGGCCAGAACGTTACTTTACCCTGTACAATAAACGGCAGACCTGATCTCAAGATCATCAGTATGGAATGGAGCAAGAACAAAAATGAAAAGCTGGCTCTGTACGGCCGAGGATTGGGATTCAATCTGTTTTGGCCAAATGTCACCATGCAAAACACCTCAAACGGCTCATATCTGCATCTTTTCAAGGTGGAAAAATGGGACAGTGGTATATATGTTTGTGACACTGCAACTTTTCCTCTGGGCTCCATCAGGAGAGAAACAGTGCTGGAGATCAAAGGTAAGACGAAGGCAAGAACATGCAACCAGACACTCATAGGATTTTACTTTTGAATAGAGATGGGCACTAACTTCCTTATTGTCCAATGCATACATTTTATGTTACTCCTGATTGCATCAGAGCACCACTCCTCAGCTAATCTCAAAAGTTATTAACATTCAAGCAAACGTATGTAATAATTTCATAAACACATCTGAGAACTTTACTCGTCATTTATTTGCATCACTCCGTTTGGCCTAGTTCTTTTCCCTCGTCAGTCTTTGAGTTGTCCAGTGATGCAGGCAGAATACACCCTTAACTTCTTTCCATGTGTAGACAAACTGAAGGGCGTCATGAATAAAACAAAGACAGCAGACAAATACAGAAGGTGCTGCTCTCATGTATTGCATTTGACAGTCATCTTTTGCCTACCGCAGCCGTGTACAGATTTTTTACGTGAGCACTATCATGTTGTCAATCCAAATAAATCTCCCTTTTTTCCTCCCTGTTAGATGATGTTCAAATATCGTGTGATGTGAATAGCACTGTGGAGGTCCACGCCGGAGACAATGTGACCATTCAGTGCAGCGCATTCCCTGATGCGCGATACAAGTGGACCAAGGTAACAGCTAATCAGCCCTGACAACGAGTTCATTCATCAAACATAGAGATGATGCGATTACCTCTGACTCTGAAACTTACAGAGCAAAAACATCTTTACAAAATGAAAGGTATTTATGTACAACATAATCGGGTTTTTTTTTGCTCCAGAACAAGATGTTGGTGTCAGAGAATAAATCTCTGGGGCTGCGATGTGTGACTGAGGCTCACACAGGGGTTTACACACTGACTGTCAGCACAGGAAACAAAAGTCTGCATAAAGAGTTTACCATCACCGTGCTAGCAGCAACCACAAGCTTACGGACAGGTGGGCCTCTTCATTTCTCTTTCTCTCTTAGTGTCGCATTCAATTTCAGCATTCCCTCAGGGCTGGATTAACAATCTAGCAAAGGGCCCGAGAGACTGAATGACTTAATAAACTGCACTGGACCAGAGAGCTGATACTTGACTTTTGTTATTATACTGTAGCTGACTCAATTTTAATTTTTAATTAGCTGAAAGGAAAGAGAGAGATTCAAAGGATTTTAAAGCTGCCAGCAAACTGTGAATAAATTGGGAACTACAAAACTTTAAGAGTGAAACTCGCATTTGCTGCAAATCAATTGCCCTTTGGGATTATAGGGTGAATACTGAACCAAGCATAACTAAGACAGTATTCACAGTTTTTTAAATTGTAAAACAACCACACTGCATGTTGTCTGCCCCCACTGGTGATACAGCCTCTGTGAGTGGGCTGTTGCACAGGCAAGAAAATAATCCCCGGCTGTCTGCTTCGTCTTCCTGTGTCTCTCATGAGAATTTCAATATGTAGCGAAGGAAGAAACCACACGGACGTCAGAAATCGCTTCCTGTTCTTTCTTTCTATCTACCTTCAAACCACAAGAACAAACAGAAGAGAGTCTGAATCGTGTCATGGGGTGAGAGCACAATCTGTTGGACGGACTGGAGTAGTACAGCCCAAGTGAAGGTTATAAACAACAGAGAGAAGCTGCTAGGAATGGACACAGCTTTGTTTCAGATCACATTGTGTAGCAGAGTTGGATTGCATTTGATGCTCCTCTCAGACGGTCTCAGTGGAGGTTGTGAGATGAGAATAATAATGGATCTCTGTTTGTATGTTGGGGGTAGAAAACAAATAGTTTGGAAGAACTGACGCACAACGGATTATATGTACTCATTAGTTAAGAATACATATTCACCGTGCTCTTAAATTTGCAATTCATGCCCACACCTTTGCTGCAGGAATCGTGCCCATGGCTTTACGGTCCAGGTTCTTGAATGAGCTCCTTACCTTATTTTACCTATTGATTATGCACGGAGCGCTCATAAATGCCATCCCGGCCCATGTTTTAATGATGTACAACTGTGCACTGGGTGTTTTAAAGTTTTGTAGTGTATTGCTTATAGTTCCTATTCAGGGTTAGGCTTTCAACGCGTCAATGTGAAACTTGTTTAAAGAACAGTTCCACGTTTTCAGAAATGGGTACAGAAACTAAACACAACACGGGAATATCTGACGGTTATTTCTTAGCTGGGAGAGTTCCTAGGAAACCAGCACAGACTCCAGGAAGTTACTGCACCTGGTTTAAGAAACCAACACATATTTTTATAAAACCACAACTTGTCAGTTTCACATTTTCTGGGTTGTTTGTTTGTTTGTACAGGTTAACAAACTAGACATCCTTTTTGAGATGTTTGGGCAGACATTGTGACCTTTTGACCTCAGTGGGATCATTTTCATATTTACTTTTTTGTGAAAAAAAAAAAAACTGTCTTCAATTTGAATGCTGCTAACATGTACAGATGGGATAGTTTGCTATTCCATTCGCAGGTATTTTTATTTCTTTGGGTGCTGTGGGAGCTCCAAGAAAGTATTCTTTTGATGCAGTGACAACATCAGAACGGTACAGTACATTGTTTCTGACAGCCTATTTATTTGTAGATTTCCTTGTTTTGCTACTTTCAGATCTGGTGACAGTGCCACCGCATTTCAATCTAACTGAGGGGGGTTTGATCGAATCAGCAGACGGCGGCCCCACCGCCTCACCGACCGCTGAGCTTTCAACCAGGAGTGCGGATGCAACAGCTTATATCCCAAACTCCACGGAGAAGACGACCTCCGTGACAAACCTGACACGTATCAGCATCACGTCCTCCCCTGTCACACACTCAGACCTCTATCACTTCAACAGCTCCACCGACCAGCAGATAAACCTGACTCGCAGCACTTCTTCTGACCAATCAGTGAGCAGCAATATAACCACAACATTTAATTACGGTGATAGCGTGACCAGATCAACACAGGATGGGAGGAATGAGTCCAGGACAGGAATTGCTGGTTCAAGCCCGACCCTGAGCACTGAAATACCAACAATATTCGTTGTGGATGAAGGTAATAATAATTATCTTGTATTCCATTTTGGTAAATAAAATGGGACAGTTAAGAGATAAGATTTTAATTTATTTATCCTACAGTGTGGAATTTTTAGTCCCAGCAGCTCAAAATACAGACACGTAGATATAAAAAATATTTAAAAAAATAAGACATCTACATACATTTCTAAAAACTGGCATTTATTATGAAAAAAAATATTTCTTCTATTTTTGTTTACCTGGAAGTACTTGAAGTTTAAAACAGATCATATAACATCTTTGATTAAAAAAAGTGTAAGTAGCTTGCTAAAAGTACTAAATAAACATGCTTAATAATATCCAAAAAAATCATGAAAAAACAGTAAAAATATTTAATGAAAAGTAGCTACATTCGATAAATGGTGTAGAGATTATGGGGAGGGTGATAAAGATAAGTAAAATATTGTCATGGATAATTAATTCCAATGATCAGTCAAAAGCATCGTTAAAGGATAAATGGTTAAAATAGCAAGTAAAGGACACAAAAACTGAGTTTCACTTCAAGCAGTCAAAAAATGAAAAATGAATATTGTCCACTTTTATGAATAGTGTTTAACATTCGGAACAGACTCTCCATTGGGATGGATGAAGACATATGTGGCAGAATCTCAGACCAAAAAGGTTGGGAGTCTCTGATTTAAGAGACAAAATATGCTCAGCAATGTGTTACATTATGCATTTCCATAGCCTTTGTCTGAGACCCTGAATGATTCAACACCCCTTTGTTTCCCTAAAATAGGCTTTTAGTGATGCTCTCAGATTGTTTTGGGCACATTATTTGCTCTGAGGCCTGCCAACCGCGTGGTTAGCTCTGTTTGTGGCCATTGAAGTGAGGCGAGCTGCAGCAGTGGCGGAAAGTAAACAATAAAAACGGTCTAAAAGCAGCAAATAACTACAGACAACATAGCTAAATGCTCGACAGGCAAGGCCCGCTTCAAAAAACAAAAAGAAATACAGATGAATAACAGCTGCAGTTTCTTTGCCTCCACCATCTGCATCTCCATCACATGTGGAGGCTTTGCAGATTGCAGTTTCCTCAGCCTGGGGCAAGGCGCTTTTTCAAGGTAGAAATCTCGTTAAAAGGAGTCTCAACTTCTGAGTGCGACCGGTTGAGGGGGAGGACGGCAGGACACACTTTTCTACCTAAAGGCAAAAAGTTTTGCAGCTTTATATTTGTCATCAATATTTGTTGGAGTCTGCTGGGTTTCACCAGAGTAAGCTGATCAATATCTCAGAAACACATCTTTAGCTTGTTGCTGTCCTCCAAAATGACACTTTCCCCCCTCTCTGAATCTGCCTCTCAGATAGCGATGCTGTACGGAGTCATCTGTTGTTGGTGTTAATCATCGTTCCAATCCTGGTATTGATCGCCTTGGCCGGCTTCTTCTACAGGAGACAAATTATAAGGGAAAGGTAAAACTCTCATTATCTATCCATGCAACTTTCCTCCACACCTGCATGCACTTATTCAGGGTCATGCACCGGTTGAACCTGGCACTTCTCTTACTTTCCGATAGATGCACATGATCTAGTACCTGCAGTAATTATTCCTGCTCTCTCTCTCTCTCCCTAGGATGGATCTGCCTCCTCCGTTCAAACCCCCCCCTCCTCCAGTCAAGTACACCTCAGTAAGACACATTGAGATTCAGCGTTTCCCCACTTCAAGGTGCAACTCAGTGACAGAACTTAAAGACATGCAACAGATGTTTATTAATATATAATGCCATATATTGAATAATGGCAGAATTGTGGGGGTAAAGTGGAAGCTGTGTTAGTAACTTGCAGAATTGGGGTTCAAATGTTGGTTGTTTATATACCTGAAATGAGTGTGGTTGGTTCTATATGATTGTGTATGTTGTACATTAGGGTTTTTAGATTAAATGTAAAAATGTTTACCATGATGCACCAGTTAAAGTTTGGACACAACAAAGAACACAATCATAGGAATTATGTAGTAAAAATTGAAATATGTTTGATATATTTTAGATTATTCAAAGTATCCACCTTTCAGATTCATGAGCTGATCACCTGGAATGGTTTTGGAATAACAGTCCTGTTAAGAGATAATTTGGGAAATTTCTTGCATTTTGTGTTTGTGACCATATAAACAGATGGTGGCTTCCATAAAAACATAAAATGTATTCCAGTGTTACACATTTTTTTGGTAACAACATACTTCCTCATGTGTTTCATCATAAATTTGATGTACTTAATATGAATCTACCTTGTAGAAAATGAATTAAAACCTTTTGACTGGTACTGTAAAAAAAAAAAAATGTGGTTTACTCTGTGACTTTACTCTAACTTTAAGCTAATGCACTGTAAGTACTTATTTTTCTTTAATGACACTCTTGCAATATTATGTATTAAATGTGCCATTCTTATAATGTTCTAGCTATTGTTTTAGATGCATCAGTAAATGAGCATTTTTTTGTTAATAAAAGAAAACTGTTTTACTTTCTAATGTTGATTTTTATCTGTTAAACTTTCAGGATTTCTTGGCAAGAAGTCCAAATACTTGCAATTGAGTGCTGATGCTGCAAATTAGTGACTTTATATCAAGGTCAACTTAGTCCACATGAGTGACACTTGAGTTTAGGAGCTTAAACCACAAACCACAGGCCTAAATGGATTACAAATATAGCAATCACCAGTCAAACACAGTGTGAGAGCTAGACATGAATAGAACAGAAATAGAATAGAGCTTTCAAATTAATGAGTATTTAATTTAATAAAATATGATGAATATTATCAGGAGTATTTATTTTGTTCTTTTACATTTGTGTTGTTGTTTTAAATTCTTGTATGTTTTACATTACCAATAAAAAGAATAAAGTGGACCTAAATTTGGTTTCTCTGTGACAGTTTTCGTCATACACACATACACATATAGCTTTGCTTAGAAAACTCTCAAAACTGCTTTACTTTTCTTCCGATTTTCCGACCGCAGCATCAAAACCACGCTGTACCATGTGTATGCAAGATGTTCTTTCTAGATACATACACAGCTCTGACACCCTGTGCACACACTTAACCTGCACAATATATAAAGCCTATTTCTACTGTACTAGAGTCTGAATGCAACTTAGAAGACGGTCACCACAAGTTGCTATTGCAACTTTTTAAAGTCCTGGTTTTAGGATTCAAAATGAGGGGAAAAAAAAAATGTATGCAATTTTTAAAATACTTTGCTGACAAATATGTTCAGTGATAACTTTATGGCTTTTTATGATGCATATTTTTTTAAAGTTTTGGCTTATTTGTTTGTTTGTGTGCTGACATTTCATTATCGCAATAACTAAATATATTTATGAACCTTTCAGCAGCAATATGGCGATCTGTTGGAGATCACACTGCACCTCACAATGGGATGAGGCTGTGTGCCTCCGAATGAGGTTACATTGCTTCCTGTTTGTAACTGAAGAGCAGCCAGTTTTCAAAGCACGGTGACAACAGAGAGGTAACTAAGGCAAAGTAAAAATAGACTACAGTGTAGCACACCTCGCTGACTAAACACTGTGATGTCTTGTACCCTGAGAGCGAGCACGTCAGACAGACAACACGTTTTGTTGGAGACGGCCGGAATATGGAAGGTGAGAACTTTTAAAACTTTTAATTAGATGAAGTTTCATTATACATTCTAGTTATGTGCTTATGTATCACTTAATTCTGCTAAATAATACATTTACCATACTTAAAGGATTCTGGCCCGTATGTCAAGGAACCAAAGTTGAAACTAAACATTAATTTAATAATCAAAAGTTATGTTTTTATATTGGACTAATTATGTAGTGTATCACACATAAGCTTTTTGTGATGTCACAGCGTGTACGCTCATCACACCACGTGCAGCACACTTGATTTCTAGAACACTGTTTAACCTCAATATTAACTTACTTACAGACACATTAAGATATATACATTTAAACTGTGGTTACAGTTGGAAGAATGACATCTATGTGAAATTGGCCAATAATCAATAATAATATCAAAAGAAAATCATTTAGCCAATCAATTATAGACTTAAATATTCCACATGCAGTAGAGTACGGAAGATATATGATCATATAGACATTTTTTCATTTTAAAGGTCGGGAAGTGGAATTGCCCACTATTTTACCAGATCTTTGAATTGTCAGAAGCACAAGAGCGATTACAAGTTTAAAATGTTTTCTCTTTCCATTTGTTTTTGAGATGTATAGATGGGAACTCAGAGTAATATAAATGATTGATATATTTTCTTATATTCCGAGTGACAGAGGTTTAACAGTTCCTGGTGTTAACTGTCGGCTTGTGTTTGTCTCCAGATGAAGAGGTAGTGGGTTTCGTGCTGTTATCTCTGGCCTTGTTTGTCTCTTTGTGTCTTAATGTCATCCTATGCATCAGACAAAAGGCCGCTCCATGTAAAGGTATGGTGAAAAAGAAACTTTTTGTTTTTCTAAATCTCTCGGCTTGCAGAACAGCAACAGGGCATTCTATAAAGTGTTACATCTTTGTTATTACAGACAAAAATGGGTGTTGCCTCGCACACATTTATACAGGAGAAAGGTAAGCTTTTTATTCAGCCTATAAACCTTTAATCATTTTTCCACCATTCATCCATTACATCTTCATTTTCAGCATTATTTTATCTTCGTCATATACAAAATAATTGTATCATGGAAAATTAAAGCATGCAAGTGTTCATACCTATCTTGCTACAGCCCGTCACAGGAGGAAGGACATTTTTTTTATAACCTCAATCATGATGCGCAGCAGGAAAATCCCCTAAATCATCGTGAGCAACAGGAAAATCCAATCTACGGCAACATCAGCTCTGACAGAAGAGGTGAGCACCCATCTGTTTCTGCTACCTTAAAAAATATATAGTAATAGAGCTAATTATCATCTAATTTTCTTTAAAATGTCAGTCCCAGAAAAATATGTTATCGTTTGTGTTGGCACGTTCAAAGGTTTTAAATAATAATTTAATTTGACTGTTTAAATTCCTCAGTATGATGCATTAAGTTCTTTTGATTAATTCTATGAACTTTACACTTAAAATATATGTATAAATCAACACATTTAGATGAAACTGGAAATCCTTTTAAGCCACTGTTAAACGTGTTTAAATTTCCAACATTGAGCCGTGTCGTTTGATGTAAATTATTCAGCAGTTGAGCCTTGTAAAAAATAAAATTTTAAAAAAGGCTATATTTTGCTCTTTTCCCATTCATGGGATTTCTGCATGCCTGCTGTGGTTAGCCAGTAGTTAATATAAAACAACTATCCCTGTGTTTTACTCGTTCAGATTCTGCAGAGGTTTGCTATGAGATGATGGCGATGCAACATACCAGAGATCGCATGAAGGTAACTGCTCTGATTATGTGTAATGTGATGTGGTGACAGACTGTGAATTTGTCATACATTTGATAGCTGGAGTGACAGCGTTATAGCAGAGTGAGAAACAAAAACTTGTTTCTGTATGCCGATGTTGATTGATGGTGAAAAAGTATTAAGTATTAAGTATCCTCACTTTCGTAAAAAATGCTATACAATACTGTGAAATTACTCCATTTCAAGTAAAGGTCCTGCTTTTAAAACTTACTGAAGTCAAATTAAAAAGCATCAAAATGTACCTAAAGTAACAAAAGTAAAAGTACTCATTATGCAGAATGTACCAACTCAGATTTTTAGATATATTTTTGGATTATTAATATTTATGCAATTATGTGAGCAGCATTTAACTGCTACTTTTAACCAGCCTTCCTAATATTCTGTTATGTAGTTTGATTAAGACAACACAAAACCATTTTGAATCGATCACATGTTATTCCTGTTACCCTTTACCAGGAAAGTAAATAAAGCTGACAGCTAAATGTAGTGGAGACGTAGTGCATGCATAAAGAGAGACAGCGCACATATATGTTCTGGTAAATTAGTTCAACACTAAACTATATTTGCCTGCGTTTGGTGTAAATATACACCTGCAGACCATGCCGGCAGATTTGCTTTCACAACGGAAGGCAGCACACACCATGAGCATTGTGGTCATTGAAACTGTGAACCAATGAACGCAATTAAGCACAACATGTTCTAAAAATACACTCAGCCAACAGATATACTTGAGAACTCGCAACCACAAGGTTGAAAATACGCAAGCCAAGTTGGTGAATAATGCTGCAGCCTTTTTGTTTGCCTCTATGGTTTGACTGCAGCCTTTAGACCCCGATGTGAATTATGCCTCACTGGATCTAAAGGTGGCAAAGAAGCGCATGAAGAAGAACCGCTATCACCAAGGCCATACCCAGGGGCGGAGCAAACACCAAGACGAGCTGACGGCCCAATTCACGCCACCCGTGAACGCTTTCTTTGAGGTCGAGGCGGACATGGACGCTCACCTGCCTCCCAGGGACACCAGCACCATGGCCTCCCAGAGCAGCATCTACCTGAACAGCCAGCAGATCGCCCAAGAGACGGAGGAGCTGGAGAGAGAACGGCTGGAGAGAGAGAACCTGGGGTGGGAGGGCATGAGAATGAGGGAGGACGGGCGGAGTAAGAGGTGGAAAAGAGAGCAAGAGAGTGAGGAGAGGAGAGATGGAAGTAACGGGAGTGTGTGCACGCAGCTTTCAGAGGTAGAAGATCAGCAGCTTTAGCCATGAGATTGACTGAAAGAGCAAAAAAAAATGTCTGACTATATGAATGAAAACTGTCACCTTCAATATTAAAAGAATCTTTACGCAATTTCCTCTGTTGCTAGCAAACAGACTGAGGAACAAGAGGTGCACCTTTCTGTGCAGAGGATGTGATGAACGCAGGGGATATAAAGAGAAAAGGAAACTGTGTGTGTGACATTTAGAGGTCAAGGGCCACGTGGAAATTTTCAATTTGTTGCAAAAGACGAGGAAAACATCAAATCAACACGGGCGCTAAGGATCAGTCACTGTTTTGATGTCTCATAACTGACAACAACAGATGTCTCACAGAAAGGCGTGAAAAAAAAAACGTGTTTTCCATTCTGTAGGTGATACATTCTGGAAAAAAAATCTGCATTTTAGTCA
Source organism: Hypoplectrus providencianus (assembly GCA_028566105.1). Lineage (NCBI taxonomy): Eukaryota > Metazoa > Chordata > Actinopteri > Perciformes > Serranidae > Hypoplectrus > Hypoplectrus providencianus. The sequence continues at coordinate 14,570,819 of JAOWBC010000182.1, forward strand.
TGTTTTGGCTCAAGATAAAATTAAAGGCAAGAAAGTAAAAAAAAAAAGGCGGCAGCTAGAAGTCTAGAAGTGGGGTGTCTGTCATGTCGTTTATTTTCCCCGCTGGCTTATTGTTATGTAAATGTCACCCACGGAGGATTTTCTGCGTCAAAGTTGCGACAATGGTCATTAATTTTATAATCTATTGCACTCACGAGCTGACGCGCCATCTGCTTAAATGATTATTTCCTGCTCTCTAATCCCCTCTTGGGAAGGATAATTTACTGCCCTTCTATCTGCTGTGGGAGCTGAGCCCTGAAGTGAACTCAGCAGTCAGAGGTCTGCAGCATGCTAACTGTTTGCCGACACATTTTCAATAACTTACAGTGGCCTGTTCCTCCCATTATGGATTCATATTTTGTCCTTTAAAATAGCAGACAAAGAGGGGGGCAACATGAAAGGACACAGTTAATATAGAACTTTTGGAAAGTGTAAAATGACTGTATGAAACAGCCACAATAATTCACCTTTGCTCTGCTAAAGTTGTATTTAAACATTTTTAAATTACTGTCAGTGACTGAAACAACATGTAGGAATTGATATATATGCTAATTAAAGCTCTGTGTTACATATATGTCTCTGGGACAGGTGCCACTGCCACTACCAATGCCTTTTTGTGTTGTATTTGCACACTGGATTGCACCTTGGTTTCTCTGGGTTTCATGATAAAAGGGACACTTTTTTTGTGTGTGTGTATTTTAAGTTTTTTGGGTTTCTTGAGGTTTCTGCAGTAGCAGGTGGTGGAGGGATGAAAAGCAAAAGGAAGGACATGTTTTCAGCTTTTTCTCCCATCTTGACAAAAACAAAGGCATATGTCAGAGAGGAGTTTTACAGATATTATGCTAAGGTGTCATGGGTAAATTGAAAGTGACATCTTCAGTTTTTCAAGTCAGTCGCAAAACAATAACAAGGTGCACAGGAACATAACAGGTTCTGTATTGTGGGATTTTACTTCCTGTTGATATGGGCCATTAAAACATCCCAATAAAGATTAAATAGAAGTGGTGGGGAGAAGCCAACTCCTTGTTCTGTGCAAAATGAAATATATTAAAACTCCTTTTTTTACCCAGTATGACAGAAGTAAAAACCCATAAGTGAGATAATATTCTTTAAATGTGCTGAAATGCTCTTAGTTTATGTGTGCTGAGCCAAGATGCAGCTCAGAAAGTATATTTTATGGAACGAACTCCACAGCAGAGCGCTCAACCCACAAGTTTGTGCCTCAATATCTGGCAATAAAAGGCTGTTTGGCGAAGGATGACAGCATTTACTGCGGTTTTGATATAAAAAGATTATATTTTCTCTTCTCTGTGACAATGATCTCTGATAAAGACTTCATAACTTTGCAATGCAACAAACATAATTTCTGCTGTATTTCTTCTACCCACAAAGACGGCTCATTTTATTTTCATATAGAAAACTTCTCTTAAATGCTAACTTTAATAAAAGAGAGAGAAACAAAGTAAGCATTTTCAAGCCAGTACACAAGCCTCAGAGCAACAGAAAATATGAGCACGGCTACATTGGAAAAAGCTACAGACCTCTCAACCAAGGCCATGCTCCAGCTAGCAATGTTAATGAAACTGAAAATCAATTAGTGCATCTGCCCTGTGATTCAAATCGGCTATTAGAGTCCCTTGGCCCATGCAACACCCTTTAAGTTTCAGAGTATGGCAACAATATCCAACTTTATGTATATATGAAGCCATTCAAGCAACACAAAGCAACAAAACATCGTCATGCAATATAGATAACTATTTTTGACATGCAAAGAAGCTATAATCAGTATGACATCAACATGACAAATAAATAAAATATAAAACCATAATTTGTTTTCTTAGTGGCCTTAAGTAATAGGCCTTATTGAAATACTTGAGTGAACTTTATGCACATAAAGGAAATGAAGGGAGAGAGCGAAAGACATTCAATAAATGTCCCCAGTCAAACATACATGTAGCACCTAACAGATTCGACATTTATAATTGAGTCATTTGTGTTTTTTCCAGATTCTTTTAGCAGCGACATGAAGGGAATATTTTTCGTTTAAGTGTGTTTGAACACAACGTGGAGATTATTTCCTCCAAAAACACGGGTGTTACACAAAAATATAAGCCAAACTGAAAATGTTGAAAAGAATAAACAATATAAAATCTATTGTAATCATTAACTTAAGGTTGAGCTTAAGCAATACGTAATTTCTGGAACAAATATGTGTGTTAGCTGTAATGGCTTTCTATGCATGTGTGAATGGAGGAATATTTTTGTTAGCATTCTTACCTGCTCAGGCTCCAGGAAGATGATTAGCTTAGACGGTTAGCTTCCTCTTTAGCTTTCTGACTGACAGCATACAGGACCATGTCGTGGAAGATAACTGTTGTTTTTTATTAGTTATGTGTTGAATGGACGACAGTGCAGCAGGCCGGAGCAAGTTTGGTTGTAGTTACAACGGCGGTGGCAAATTCCGTCGTTGTTTGGTTTTACGCTAAAAAGTACAATTATTTTCATGACAAGTGAAGAGGCCTCGTATAGAAAAGCTGCTTGGTTCTTTTTTAACGTTCAAGGGGTAAACGCTGCTTCTGACATTTGTCATAACCACGGCAAACACTGTCGCGTTTGGCTGAAGTCACCAGATAATATGGTCACTTGTTGCTCCGAAACACCTGCCCTCACCTGAGTTGTGCTAGTGAGGAGTAGGATTTTCAGCAATTTATGGCAACAACCCCTAGCTCGTTTTTCTTTGTCTGAGAATACAACATTTAAATATAAAATAATAAACAACGAGGAAGTGAAAGAAAAATACTACGACCTACCAGCTTATATCTTTGTTTAGCTACAAGAGTCCAAACCGTAAAATTTTTTATTTGACAAGTTTTAAAGTTTGATGATGGTTTTTAAATTTCTAAGTGTCGTGTTTTTTCAACCTCTAAATATATTAATACTTGAATGCATCTATCAGATATTTCAGGAAATAAAAGTTGAATAATCGTAAATATAAATGGCTTAAAAAAAAACTACGCTAAAAACGTACAGTGTTGAACACCGGAAATTGAAAAATTTCCGAGTGAGACGTCTTCCCTTCCAGGGCAGAGACGATCTTTGTTACAAACATGGCTGCTCGCATGTGAATGTCATGCCATCCTCATATCCTCCCTGAATCCGTTGATGTTTGGGTTCTGTCAGTGTTACGTTAACGCTCACATGTAAATTATATATTTCAGAATTTATGGTTTATTCACCTCAAGCAGCTAAAGACCAGGTAGACTATAACTAAACAGCAATCGGTGTTAGCATTCTAGCTAACCAGTAGCCACGATGGATCCTGACCAACAGCTGAGAAATGTAAGTAATGTAATGTAAGTCACATTGAGTTGCCTTACAGATGAACGCTGTGATGCTGAGTTTGGGTGTTTATGTGCCTTGCAGCTTCGGGATTTCCTTCTGGTTTACAACCGTATGACTGAAGTTTGCTTCCAGCGATGCACCAGCAACTTCAACTACAGGAGCCTCACCATGGATGAGGTAAGAGTACTGGAAGCCACTGATACCGTAAATCCATAAAGTATCCCATGGTGTATTGCATGAGGTTGGGATGTCTGTAAAGGCCAATGTCCTCTCTTTGTCATAAAGGTAGAAGCAACAAAGGATCCTTGTTAAATCCATGAAAAACAGCAAAGTCTCTGTCATATTGTGTATTTTGAACCCATAATAAAGTGAAAATGTATGCCACACTTCTCAAACTTTGTCAGCTCTGTTACAAAGTACTCAGTGAAGTTATCAGCTCATCACTTCTGATTGCTGTTGTCTGTCCAGGAGCGCTGTGTGGACAGCTGCGCGGGGAAGCTAATTCGCTCTAACCACCGCCTGATGAGCACCTATGTGCAGCTGATGCCTCGGATGGTGCAGCGCCGGATGGAGGAGATGGAAAGCAAGGCGGCGGAAAATGCCAAGGCAGCAGAGGCAGCTGCTTCTGCATCTGTGCAGCCTCCTGCCTCGGAGGCCTCACCAGCATCTGAAACCCCCATGACCACATCTCAGCCCGCACAAGTACCTGCACTGCTGGATCGGCCTTTTGCCTCAATGGCCGACATGGAACCCGAAGCCCCTGGCTCACTCTTGAAGCCAGCAGGATTTGATATTCCAGTTGACGTTGCAGCGTCCAACTCCACAACAAGCACAGATGTTAAATTATCAGCTGCTGCACCTCTCACACCTGCGACCGAAACAGTGACTCGCTCCATGCTTAATGAAGCTGGCAATGGACCATCTCTTACTGCGGGCTTTACTCAGCCCAAAATTGAGTCTGAGATCTCAGCACCTGTGTTTATTCCATCTAAACCACTGTCCACATCAGTAGATTTGCCTGTGTCAACAGTAGCTGCTCCTTCAGTGTCTAAACCCACAGAAAGCATGTCCGTCCAAGGGAGCGCCCCAGAGCTTCCCCCAGCATCAAGCCAGTAATGATAGTTTGTTTTTCTTGGTTAAACTGTAAACGATGTGGCTGACTCCAACACAAACGATCCACATCTGATGAGTGACTCTTCACAGGCAGTCACAGTGTGATTTTCTCTTTTAATAGTTGGTTAAATTCATAAAAATACGTTAATAAATATATTATACCTGATATCATGTCATAAAACTGACTCTTCAGCTCGTAAATTATCTTTGATAATAACAAAATAAACAACCTTATATTGTACTGTGTTATATTTTGCAGGAATTTTTATTTGACATGTTTAAAAAGAAAATGTATTAATAATGAAAATTATATAACATTGCAGCAAGAGAAAGCCAGGTGGTGAGTCCTGCGTGTCACTCACAATAGAATATCAATTATTTATATATATATCATATATAACTTTCTGACAGTAATGCAAAGTGTCACAATTGTTAATACAAAAAAATAAAATTTGGTTTACACAAAAATTCCTTGTGCAAATGTTTTGTGAGACAAACATGAAGGAACTTTTAGTGAAAGATCAGTTGGAAAAGTGATAATGGTGACGCAGTACATGCAGAAATTAAATAATCTTCAATAATAAAAATGAGTATTCATTATTTGTTCATGTTTTCCTTCTTTTAAATGACCCACTGACTCCTCATGTATTTGTTTAAAGGCCCTGCGGCTGCTGGATGTCCTAACGCAGCAATGGGTTCGGGCGTGATCCACATGCTCTCACTGTTGTGGGTGTGAATCCAGTTCATGACCTTTGTCACGTTTCATCGCCACTCTCTCCTCCCATGGTTTCCTGTCTTTGCACTCAACCCAGTAAGAACTGTAAAATCCAGCAGCAAAGCCACGATAAGAGATCTCAAAACAGCATTCCTAGGGCCTCATTACTCAACCGCAAAGTTTGTGACGCAAGTGTCAACCAACAGCTGTGACAGTGGAAAAAAATACATTTTGGCTAAGTATGAAAATGGTTTGTGAAGCAATTTATATCCAATTTGGATATCCAGTATTTGGAGCTTAGAGCGTAGATTTACTGTGCTTGTCAGGACCAGCTTGAACAAGGAAACAGATTAAGTTATTTTACTGTGGCAGATGGAGAATTGTGCTGCATCTTTTATAAATCATTAATGATAAGTCTTGCAAATATCAGATACAAAAATCTAGGCTCCAATCTGGACCACCTATCACAGACAAAGAATGCTGGTAAACAGCAGAGAAATAAAACAATCACACAAATTAGGCCTATTTGCTGTTTTTTTGTTTTGTTTTGTTTTACTTCATGGGCATCACAGATGAAGTAAAAAAAAAAAATATATATATATATATATATGTATATAAGATAAGATATGCCTTTATTCGTCCCTCAGTGGGGAAATTTCGGTGCCACATCACAATAAGAGCAAAAAAGAAC
>JAOWBC010000182.1:14579536-14607322 GCA_028566105.1 Hypoplectrus providencianus
CACACACACACACACGCACAAAGCTCTGAAGATGACTGCGTTAACCTTAAAGCCTGTGCAGTATCACACTGAGTACACCGTTTCTAATGAATGACTTTCTAGCAAACCTACCACATTTGGTATGGTGTGTGTGTGTGCATACAAATCAATCCCTGGCTCATTAGAGGTGGTCAAATAGTTTCCATATTGTGCTCTCCCTGCTACTCCACACACTGCTAAACGTCACCGCGCTATGGTAATTCCAGTCCAGTTTTTTTCCCCCTTTTCTTCTTGCATTTCTCCACTGATGATGTCATCTTTAAAAAACGTGTGTGTCTAAAACCTGTGGGTGTCTGCGGAGGTTGTGCGGTGACGTGAACGCTCCAGACAAGACATGATGACCTAAAGCTCATGCTACACTTGACTGGAAAGCGAACGCAGACTTTAGATTGCAGTGCTGAGAGGATCTGTATGTATTAATAGCGCATTTTGTTTAATACTTTTTGTCAGACAAAACAATCTCTGAGGATGTCACTGTGTTCTCTGGGAACAGGATGTGGGTTTTTTTCCCCAATTTTTGCCATGTTATTTCTTACAAAACAATGATTAAAACTCAAGTAGAAGCCGTAGATGAACTTATAAAGGTTAAGAGTTTTAGCCCTCTGAAATGTTTGGGATACGCAGAGCACTTCTGCCTGTTTACATAACTTCCTTGGTAGAAAGGAGCTAGAAGACCTCACTGCTAAAGACCTCGGTTATCTCATTCTTGGGCCAGGCCATATATGTGCAGTTTGTTGACGTTGACTTTGAGGGCTGCAGAGCTGCGAGCCAACCACGCAACAGCCAAGGCCATTTCCTCTGCTCAACTCCATACAGGGCCAGGCCCTCGCTGACAGAGCTTCTCAGGCAGCGAGCTGCAGTCCCACATAAACATCTGAGAGACCAGTCATTACTCTGGAGGCCGGCCTTAGCTGTAAAGAAGCTCCACTGTGTTTTTTTTCTCTTTAGAATATCAAGTTATTCATATAAGTGTTGTATGTAGGTGGAAAAATGTACTTTCCTGCCATTTTTGAAGCAGAAAAAGAGCAACCCAAACATTAAATGCCATTTCAGATCTCCCATGGGAGCTGTGTGTGTGTGTGTGTGAGACACAGGAAGACACAGAGAGGGAGACTCACAGAGAATGTGTAGCTAAGGATTCCACTGTGTTTTTTCCACTCTGTCATTCCTGAGTTTTTTTACCCGTTACTTTTTATAGCACACAGGGCTGGTCTGACTATGAACTGTCTGTCCGCAGTGCTGCATCAGAAATGACAGAGAATGTGTCTAACTGTTACTTCTCTTTAGTGTCAGCTAGTTCTGCAGCTATTTCCTACAGGCCATACAAGCCCCTCTGGAGGTTTATTGTTAAACAGAGTGTACCGTTTGCGGCTTTGCGGGTACTTGCGAGGAGCCCCAGCAGCTGCCTCGGGGTCAGCTAATGTAAAGGAAGCAGTTGGGTGAAGGGGCCAGCCACACGTAGGTGGTAGCTGGCTCCTTGTAGGCTGCAGCGGGGCTATGTGCGCTGTCTGTGTGTTTGCGTTTTTGCGTATGTTAGCAGGGCATTCCAGGCTGCGCAGACATATTTATCACTAGGCCAGTCGTCAGATGGGTAGCATGTGCTGAAGTCTAAATAAAGACCGGTAGGTATTTAGTGTGAGAACCTGTGTGTCAAAGAGAGAACCACACAGAGAGGATTTTGTCAGCTGATATATGTTCAGAGTTGTTAATAGAATTCCCTACCAGATGGAGGGAGATGGATAATGATTTTAACAGGGGAACAAAATACCCATATTGCCAATATGGCAGCAGATAAAGAGGATTTATCAGCTGGAATGAAGTTAAACTTGTTTTTATGTGGAATGTGCATCAAATTGGTTGATATGATCATTTAATCATTTAATGTTCTCTGGAGATTCCTTCCTCAAACAACTAACTGAAAATATTTAACATTATTATTAATTTACACAGTGTGTTACATAATTTTATTATCGACCAACTTTTGAAATAAACAGAAAAAACAAAAAATAATAACTAATAATTATTTTAATTATTAACTGTCCTGACTGTTTGAAAAAATAATAACTGAGTAAACATCAGTAGATGTGGGGAATCACATGTTAACAATTTCCAGTGTGTATATAATGGGCCAATATTAAAATAGTCAGGTACTTTATACTACAAATGTTTTCATCCTATTAAAATATTTTCATCAGACAAAAGTCTAACTCCTCATTCGGTCTGTGTGTTGTGTTTCAGTGATGACCACGGCTTCAGCCCCCTCCACTGGGCATGCAGGGAGGGGAGGAGCGGAGTTGTGGACATGCTCATCATGCGGGGGGCTCGTATTAATGTAATGAACCGTGGAGACGACACGCCATTGCATCTCGCCTCCAGTCACGGACACAGAGACATCGTGGCAAAGGTATACACACTGCTGTTAAAACTGCACCAGTCACGCCTTGTTTACCCTTGAATTGTTGATCAATTCTCTCACTTTATGTCCCGTGCAATGCCAGCTGATACAGTGCAAAGCCGACCCCAATACAGTCAACGAGCATGGAAACACACCGCTCCACTACGCCTGCTTCTGGGGCCAGGATGAAGTGGCAGAGGTAAAAAAAATAATCATTTGTCTGAACAGGCCCTCTTCTGGGGAGTAAAGCACACTACACTACTTTTTTTTTGTCAGCGTTAAACCTAACCCCTGCATAACATAGTGTAACACCCTTTTTTAGGACTTGGTAACCAGTGGTGCCCAGGTGTGTGTATGTAACAGGTATGGACAGACACCTCTGGACAAGGCCAAGCCTCATCTAAGACAACTGCTTCAAGGTCAGAGGTCATTTATGTAGATTTAATCTCTCTTAACAGGAAAAGTAAATAATTTCATTGGCAAATATTAAACTTTTACCAATTCGTTTTTTTATTCATATTTATTTTTTTAATAGAAAAGGCTGAGAAAATGGGCCAAAGTATGACCAAGATCCCATATAAGGAAACTTTCTGGAAGGGCACCATGCGAACACGACCTCGTGAGTAACATTCACATCATAAAAGGAACAAATCTTCATATCAAATCCGGATGTTTGTTTGATTATTGGTGTTTTTCAGGTAACGGCACCCTCAACAAGCAGGCTGGTATCGATTATAAGCAGCTTTCGCTCCTGGCAAAGATCAATGAGAATCAGTCTGGAGAGGTGAGTTGCACTGTGTGTTTTACGTCAGTCTTTTTCTTTGGCTTTCACCTCTGCAGTCGTTCGCCCATCCGTGTGCTCTGTCTTCAGTTGTGGCAGGGTCGGTGGCAAGGGGATGAGATAGTAGTGAAGGTTCTTCAGATCAGAGACTGGACAACCAGGAAGAGCAGAGACTTCAACGAGGAGCATCCCAAACTCAGGTGATTTTACTGTTTTGGAAGGATATGTTAGAAAGATAAATTAGTGGTGGTATCATTTTGAACTTAACAGTATTTCTAGTGATGTCTGCGCAGAATAGAAGTATAAGGGTTCATTCATGTCTCTAATCACACGATCACATGCCGACAGTCAGTGTGCTTACATAAACTGAGCCGAATGTGTTTCGTTCTACTGTCTGTGTCTCAGAGCCTGTCTGTCTGATCCATACGCAGTTTTTGAGGATTTGTGCTGACGTTTACTTCCTGGTAAACACATGTGAGGATGGGTGTGATGGATTGGCGGCCGCTGTGGTCAAAGAGTATGTAGTTTTTATAGCTAGAGGTCAAGAAAATGAGTTGTGGATGGTTCTGCAATGAAGCAATTGCTGGCAGTTGTTTATTGTGTTATGTATCTACAATGTGAAAAACAAATTCCACAGACCGCCTTCGATCACAGTAAACATAAAATCCATTGCAACATTGGACAAAATAAATTATAGTCAAATGAAATCATATTTACGTCCTTTTTGTTGTGACTGGTGTTCATGTACTTATGTTTTTAGAGGCTTTTGCAACATAGTATTGACAAAAAGTTGTTACTTTGATATGTTAAAAAAAGAGAAAAAGAGAAGACATACAGGCATGTTGAAACAGGTCCCCCAGAATGACCTTCTTTCTCAAGGATCCCACAATCAATTAATTATATTGACACACACATGTTGGTGTCAGGTGCACATATAGAGGTAGCACCTCACAAACAGTGTCTTTATCTGGGAAAAAAAACCCTTTGATTATAGGTTTTGTTTGGCTAGACAAGTTCTGATACTACTTGGGTTAATTCATTTAAATCGTTCAACTGAGTACCAATACCCAGCCCTGGTTTAGACAGTCATTAGTGACAGACAACTAAGGACAAAACCTTAAAAAGAGAAAATGAAAGAGAACCTTTGTAGAGGCTAATTCAAAGAATGTGTGCTTTCATGTCAGTTATGGCCCTCTTTTATGGATTGAAGCACACATGAAAGTACTTGGGATAAGTGTGCTGCTAAATTCAGAGGCAACATGTAATCCGACATGTATTATGAAAATGAAAGTGCTTCAGTTTAAGTTTAAAGGGCCAAAATTATACAAATGAGGTACATGGGTTTTTAAATGTTTTTTTTTCTTAATGGCTTTTTCTAATTACTAATCATCTGAAAAAGACCTTTGTGTTCTAAAATTTAAGAATTAAGTACTTATTGATAAAAAAAACACTTTCTGTTTTTCTCCACAGGATTTTTTCTCATCCAAACATTCTGCCTGTTCTTGGGGCCTGTCAGTCACCTCCATCCCCTCACCCCATCATCATTACCCACTACATGCCATATGGATCCCTCTTTAACATACTGCACCAGGGCACCAGTAGGTCATTTGTTTTGATGCACATGTATGAAATAGAAATTGCTTTCATTTGGGTCATATTTATGAAACATTACATATAAATTGTCTTTACTCACTTTTCTGTGCGGTCCTCCTGTTTCTTCCTCCTCGTCCTCCGTCCCTCAGCTCTGGTGGTCGACCAAAGTCAAGCAGTGAAGTTTGCATTGGACATTGCCAGTGGCATGGCTTTCCTCCACACATTGGAACCAATGGTTTCAAGGCTTTACCTCAACAGTAAGCATGTCATGGTAAGACGCTGCTAGAAATTTGACATATTGAAAAGATAGGATTTGAGTCTATTTTTGCACTATGTTAGCACACAATTAAAGTGATCTCAGTGACAAGTCAGATGTTTCAAAAGAACCATTTATACTAATTTCATGGTTTATTCTGGTATTTTGTTTTGCAGCTAGGACCTGTTTTAATGCTTAAATGTTTAAAAACACTTCATTTTTTCACATAATGCTCATAGCTGCTGTATTTCTACTCACCTGTCTAGTCAGAGTTTCTGGGTCTTCTGCATCTGAGCTCTTTGCCTTTGTCTCTTTAGCGTTGCAGCTGAGGGAATGGCTGGAATAAGTAAAGCAGAACACTTTCTCTGAAAAATCAACAATGAAGGCTTTAAAATCAAAACCTACACAATTGAACATATTACAGAACTGTGATCCAAATTTAGGAATAAATAAACAATGCTGACATCTCAAGATAACAGGTTTCCTAGATGTTAGCATGTAGCTACATGCAGCAGTGTGCAGAATGCAAAAAACTGTATTAATGTATCTGGAGCAGAAGGCCATACGTAGATATCTGTTTGGGTCAACTTGAGCTGAGAGTACAAAGACACTGAACTAAATAATAAAGAAAAGGCGTGCAACGTTTGATTGACAATTTGATGTGATTTATCTGCAGATTGATGAAGATATGACAGCCAGAGTAAGCATGGCAGATGCTAAGTTCTCTTTCCAGTGTCCTGGTCGTATGTACTCGCCAGCATGGATGGCCCCTGAAGGTATTCATCTTTTTTTTTCCTGCTTCGTCCTCCTTCTTTCTGCCTACTTATTCCTCAGACTTTATGAGTCATTGAGGCAGGAAACATACCCTACTGTATAATTTAGTCAGTGGTTGTCACGCTGCTCATCTGGTGTGTTGCCCGTGTTACAGAAGAAAAACAAATCAACAATGAGGTATCTTTTGGTGTTTATGCTTCTTGTTGTTCTTGTTGTTTTCAGCCCTGCAGAAGAGGCCTGAAGACATCAACAGAAGATCTGCTGACATGTGGAGCTTTGCGGTGTTACTGTGGGAGCTGGTTACCAGAGAGGTCCCCTTCGCTGACCTCTCACACATGGAGATCGGCATGAAGGTAAGTGGGCACAGCGCCTGTTTACCCACAGGCTTGTGTTTTACTGCATGTTCAAATCCACATATCTGCATCCCACAGAAAAACACCTTACATCCTAAACATCCAGAGGCTTATAGAGGTTTCTAAATTTGTATCTCGCCTCCCCCATCTCACAGGTGGCTCTCGAAGGTCTTAGGCCAACCATCCCCCCGGGGATCTCGCCTCACATCTGTAAGCTGATGAGGCTCTGCATGAACGAAGACCCGGCAAAGAGACCTAAGTTTGACATGATCGTCCCCATCCTGGAGAAGATGCAAGACAAGTGAAGTCTTTTCAGCAATCTGTACACTCCTGTTGCTATGTTTTTATCAAACCACTCTTTATCTTCACTTCAACCATGTATCTGCTAAGCCACTGTAAATAATGTCAGAGACCACTTTCACTACACAATTCAAACAATAAGTATTATATTGCTTTTCTTGTATAATTTAAATTTGAGGTATACATGTTCTTTAGCCTGATTTGTTACTTGCGGAAATATTGGATAAATCCTGTGTGGATTATAATCACTGATGAGTCAGACAGAAACAGATCCCAAAGAAATGTGTATAGAAAAAATGCTTTTATACACATTAGCAAATGCCAATGCAATAAATGTTTTATATTTATGAAAAATCCTTGTTCTTTTTCTTTTTGGGACATGATCTTTATTTTGTGAAACACACAAAAAAGCCTGTGCACCCTAAAAAAAACAAACAGTAATAAACTATAAATTCTAAGTGAGCCTTCAATCTCAGCTCATGGACCAGGGTTTGGATTTCTTAATATGCTATTTAATATAAATAACAGCAAATTAAGTGTCAGAATGATTTTCTTGGGATGGGGGAATAGGAGTGGGTGTAAATTAGGTTTATGATGTGATATAGTTTAATATATTATTCTTGGAGAAAGCTACTGTAACTGGTGCATTAATAATTACTGCTCTGAAAGCATAAATTTAAAGTCCTCTCTATTGCATGGAAGCCCATGTCTACCATTGTGGGAAATACAAAGAAAACAATACAGTTAGAATTTGATCAAAAGCAATGGCACAATATCCCCAAATAGTGACATTTCTCATAAAAAATAAAAAATAAAAAAAAACTTGTTATGATTGAATCTTGAAATGTTTTAGCATATTTCTTGCTGCAAATGTCTTGAAAAGTGATAAACATTTCTATAAATCTTATGCACACGAGCTAATATCAAGTTATCTTGTGCAAACAAGTTAGTTTATTGTGTGCACAAGATAATAACTTGTGCGCACAATGGGCAAAATACCACCTTACAAGGCTTCAGTATTTGAGGAGGTTTCTCAGGTTTTAAAGATAGGCCTTCTTTGCTCAACTCAAAACCAATTCAGTATGTTTAAGATTCAAAGTCGCTGTTATGGTGCAGATACTGTTTTAACGACTCACCGGAACTTTAATTTCATCACAAGACTAAGTTTTCATCTGTTCTCTGGAAATATTCTCCCTCATTAAAGGGATTTACCGGCTGTAGTGAGTTACAATTTGCATGCGAAGACAGAGGAGGAAAAAAATTGTAACACGTGATGAGTCAGCTGACTTATTGTGCATTTCACAAGACCGAGCACTGACACTCGCATCACAACAAGCAGTGTGCTGCCGACCGACCAACCGACGAGCACGCAGCACGGCTTGTTGTTATTCTGTGTGCGTTTGTAAAGCGGGTCTGTGTGCTTACCTGCCTCAGGTCACCGCTGCCGGGGAAGAGGACGACAGGCCTCTGGTCGCTACTTTTTTTATTGAAGGTACAGTAGCATAAAAAAGTAGCTAGCTAGCTACTTTGTTAGCATGTTTCGCCGGTTAAGTGTCTAACTGTCGCCGCTTAAAATGCGCTCGTGCTATGAGTCAAGTTCTCAAGTTGGGGTGTTAAACTAAACCGCTGAGTGTCACTTCCTTGACGCTCTTTGCTTCTTTTTTCACTGGTTTGTTCATGTCCTTCACACAGGCTGCCGACACACGGAGGACACCTACAATGAAGCTCCCCCCGCTGCTGCTGCCCTCCTTTGGGTTGGTAACCTGCACTTTATTTGTAATGCTGTCGCTGTTTGGGTCGTGTCAGTCAGCACCGACCTCAGAGCAGCCCAAGCTGGTGTTTCTGGAGCACTTTAACCGCCCGGGGGTCGGCTTTAACTGGAAAAACCTCACCTGCCCACTGTGCAAAGCCCTCTTCACCATCGTGGATATTGCTCTTCTGGTAATGTTTGATACAGTTACACTTGTATTTTTTAGCAATATATAGTTTTCCCTGTTTAAACTAATGCGGTTTTTACAACACCCTTGCTGTAAATCCTACACTCATTACTGGTATGTTGTTTAATTTGAGTTGCAGCTGTTGAGAGAGAGAAAGGTGTTAATTCGGCCTTGAGGTCATTGTGAAGGCTGTACCTATGATAGTGTCTCTTCTCTCTAATATCTTGTCCAGCCTATTTTATATAATATTGGTAGATTACACCTGTCAGCATATAATCTAACATTTTCAGCTTTCAAGATAAAGATTAATCAACAACCCCCTAAACATCTGCAACAAAAACTGACCTGTACAACCTTCATGAAGTTTGGATTTGAGATCGAGATATGCTGTAGTGTTAAATTCCCCTGAGAAATCAACGGGTAATGTTTTTTGTATATGCACTGTTCCTTTCTTGAGTGCTTGCTCTTTATTTTGGTCTTATAACCAGTTAAAGATTTATAAAGTCCGAGATTGAATTGTTGCCTGTAGAGTTGATTGCACTCCTGGTCATTGACACTGGATAATGGATTAAAGGATTTATTTTTTGCAACCGTTAAGTTGGGGGCTAACATCCTGTTCCTCAATGCAAACATACAAATTCTAAGGTACTCCCCGAAACTCTAATGATAAAGTCCAGTCCCACGCACACTTATCACCTCTGAATTGGAATTCAATATTCCGGGAATCATATCCCAGCAGGAGAGGTTGATGGGAATGTGACAACAACCTGAAACCTCACTCCAAAATACTACTACTCTTATAATTTAATATAAGCTGCACTGTGACTTGCTTATACAGGTTTACTTAAGGTCGCAAGAAATGCAGTGTCTGACATTTTGCACAAAATCGTCTAGAGACATCTTGATCATATGGTTTCTTTGTTGACCTCAAGTGCCCTGTGTCCTATAGTTACAGCTCTTGACCTCAAATACATGCTTTTTAAACGGGTGCCTTCTTTTTTTAAAAATTCATATCGAACTGTGAATATTAAAACTTGCGTGCAGCCATCCAAATGTTACATTTTGATTAGGTTGGAATTTTAGTTTCAAATTGATCTCAGCTTGGTTGGTTTTTTGAGGAAGTTTTAAGGTTTTCACTTCACTTGGAAGCATCATCTCTATTGGCCAATCTGAGTTTCCCTTTTTACATCATGTTGTATTTTAAAGTCTCTAATCTCACCCTGCTCTTCCTCTGTTATTTCTCGCAGAGTGATGCAAATGAAGAGCGAGTGGCACGTTTAGTAGGGGAGGCATGTACCCGTCTCCATCTGGCGGATGAGCAGGTGTGCCGAGAAATTACGGAGCTGTTCAGGGATGACCTAATCCGGGCTCTGCAGCAGTCCTTGCTTTGGCCCTCTGAAGCATGTGCTGTGCTGGTGGGCCCTTCCTGTGGCAAATTTGACATCTATGCCCCCTGGAACATCACCCTGCCAAAGATCCCAAAGCCCCCTGTTAAACCACCTTCTCCTCCCCAGCCTGGGTCTCCACAAAGCAGGATCCTGTTTCTAACTGACATCCACTGGGACAAGGCGAGTGTCATTTAGATTACCACAAGCAGAATTCATCTGAAACCATCACAAAGGGAGGAGTTAGAGAATTGTGCTCACATGACTTTTTTTTTTTTTTTTTATCAAGCCCTGCTTCTAAAAATAATCCCTCCCTCACACAGGAATATTTAGCTGGCAGCGCTGCAGACTGCAAGGACCCTCTGTGTTGTCGTAAAGACTCCGGCTCTCCCAGCTGGAGGCGGAGGGAGGCTGGGTACTGGGGAACCTACAGTAAGTGTGACCTGCCTCTACGGACGGTGGAGAACCTCCTGGAAAACGCTGTCAAAGACGGACCCTGGGACTGGGTCTACTGGACCGGAGACATACCAGCGCACAACGTTTGGTCTCAGACCAGGAAACAGCAGCTGTCAGAGCTTACTGTCATCTCCAGGCTCATACACAAGTAATTTTTACTTTAACTTTTTGTTTTTCAAGATTGATTGATGCTTAAAGCTCAAATAACATATGAGACGTATTGATGATATTGCAGACTTTTAAAACATGTTTCAAAGTTATTTACCTCAAAGTGTCCTTGCCCTTTGACTCAAAACATGTTGTTAACATTCATGTTTTTGTTTCTCTGTTGACCAAATGTCACGTGTTAGCTGGAATTGATCCAAGCAGCTGTTGCCTCACCTCTTCTTGTCTTTTCTCCAGACACCTGGGACCGAACGTGACCGTTTACCCTGCCATAGGGAACCATGAGAGTACGCCGGTGAACAGCTTTCCACCACCTTTTGTTCACGGCAACAGATCCAGCGCCTGGCTCTATGATACAATGGCAGATGAATGGGCACCATGGTTACCAAACCAAGCTTTGCAGACTCTGAGGTTCTTGATATTCATGTTATCAGTTTAAATGATCATTACATGTTCATGTTATGCAGGTCAGGAAACTATAGATAAGACTTTTAAAGAAAGTGCTCCTAGATGCAAAATGTTATGAAGTAAGTGGTTTACTCTTGCTGTTTTACTTTGTAAACAGTGGGATGTAAACTAAAGCATACCAGAAGAAGTCACATTTCAACATTGTTCCCTAAAAAAATTGTTAGGTTTTGTCAGGCACCGTCAGCTGATTTTTACTCTGATTACTTCAGCTATGTCTTTTGGTGTAATTTCAGGTATGCAGGATTCTACACAGTGGAGATTCAGCCTGGTCTGAGGGTGGTCTCCCTCAACATGAACTTCTGTGCCCGAGAAAACTTTTGGCTGATGGTGAACTCTACAGATCCTGCTAACCAGCTGCAGTGGCTCGTGCATATTCTCCAGGAGAGTGAGAACAAAGGAGAGAAGGTGTGTACAGCAGCAAAAACCAAAGATTATAGAAAACTGCATGGCCAGTCATAATTCTCTGGTATTCTCATTTTATTTCCTGTAATCACTGGTGCTGAGCATGTGATGACAAAGTTCTTTATCAGTGCAAATTCTTCCTCTACATGTTGTCACTTCCTCCTTTGTATTGTAGGTACATATAATTGGTCACATCCCACCCGGCCTGTGTCTGGGCAGCTGGAGCTGGAACTACTATCACATTATCAACAGGTAAATATGCTGCTCAGTTGAACTTAAAGATGCAGAGTCCAAGAAATGAAGTTCTCTACATGTGGATCCGACTGCCAGAAGTAGTTTTAGACCCATGAATGTAATGTGAAACACTTATTACCCCAGCGTCAATTCATAACTGCTGTCTGTTCTGTAGTACTTGCCATATTGCTAAAATGCAATTCCCGTATATGATATAATAGCTCATAGGGTAATTTTAATATCTGACTCTTTTTACTGCTAAACAAACTTGTGGTTGACCTATTACCAGCAGTGCTTGTTTCACTTCCTTTTTTTTTTTTTTTTTTTTTTTTTTTTTTTTTTTATTACTTCAGGGAAGAGTGACCTTCTGTGTATGTTTGTTGTAATGGTTAAACTTTATCATGATATTTGCAGATATGAAAGTACAGTTACTGGACAGTTTTTTGGCCATACACACTTGGACGAGTTTGAGATGTTTTATGATGAAGAAACCATGAGCCGACCATTGGGAGTGGCATTCATTGCTCCCAGTGTCACTACTTATGTTAATCTTAACCCAGGTGAGTTCATAAACTGGTCAAGTGATTTCACTTATTTTCAGAAACGACACGCAGTTGAAAAGAACTTTAACTATTCTCTTTTCAGGTTACCGTGTGTATTATGTGGATGGAAACTACCATGGCAGCTCCCGGTTGGTTCTTGACCATGAAACCTACATCCTCAACCTCACAGAGGCAAACCACAGTCCAGAAGGGCCAGGAACCCCAGTGCAGGACCCCAAATGGACATTGCTGTATCGTGCCACTGAGGCCTACGGGCTGACCAGCCTGTTCCCTTCTGACTATGAGAGTCTGCTGCGAACCTTCATCAACGACGACCGTGCCTTCCATAAGTTCTGGTACTTCAGACACAAAGGACACATCTCTGAACCCTGCAAGGAGACGTGCAAAACTACATTGCTCTGTTTTCTGCGAAGCGGTCGGTATGATGAGCTGGAGCAGTGTGACTTTCTGAACGGTTTTAATGGAAGTTTAGCCCGAGCTGCCAGAACAACACTATGTTGACCTGAGGAGGTTTGGACTGAATGTCAGAGAGATATAAACGCAAATATGACCAAATATGAAAATGAGCCAAAGTGTATTATTCCTGTTGCTGGTTGGTCAACAAGGATTATTGCATTTAAGTCACTTGAGCTAGTTCACATTACTGACAGTTTATGTGGATTTGGAAAGCTTGACCTTTGAGGACCTCTAACTGATAGTGATTGTAACAGGCCATGGATTTGTCAACTGCTGTTTTCGCAAAGACTGTTGAAATTGTCCAGTGGTTTACTTGAGATGCACTAAATTGCAGGTGTTAGGTTGGTTGGTTGTCACTGTCATGTTTTTGCATTTCCACCGTGCCTTGTATCAGAAAAAATAATGCTAAATGTACATTCTCTTTAACATCTTGTGACTAGAATAACTTGCACCCACAGTACAAAGATTTTCTTGTATATTGTGATATCCAGAAGGACGTTTGGATTAAAACTGAGGACTTCGTCCTTTTTGGCCTGTCCCACAATGCACTGTGTTAAGCATATCAGTAGGCAATTACTTTAATCGTGGTGGATTAATTGATTTCAGCTATCACTCCTCAGGTTTGAGCACATAGCATCTTCAATCATTTTGACTTCCTTAGTCAGCACCTTTCATTAGGACTTAGGTCAGTAAAGTATTTAGCTTAATTTAAAACACCATCTGCCTCAGCAAGCATGTCTTGAAGCCTAACTAAAGAATAGTATTTCTCATTGAGGTTTACTTTTGTCTGCACTTTAATTCTTTTTTTGGGTTGTTAACATCCAGGTTTAATGGATCCAAAGTGTGACAAGTATGTGGATGCTCTTAAGTCTTGGTCTGTGTGAACTGTGGTGTGATACGAGCATGACAAGTATTGCAACTTGTAAAATAAGCAATAATTTCAGGAAAATGTATAAATTGTAAATAAAAGATTAAATCTGACAAAGGCTACTTATGTTTGTAAGTAAAAAAAAAAAAAAGAAATCATCCCTCCAGTGCCAACATTCATACCAAAGTGATTCCCCCTCTCACAGAAACTAAAAGTAAACATGTAGATACCTTGTTTGTGTCATCCTGTGCTTTATTAAGCTGTGTCTTTGGTTTCACTTTGGACATTTGCATCTCTTAACCCATCTCTGTCACTGGTAGCAGCTAGAAGTTGTTTAAAATTGAATGAAATACTTCAGAGATGTAGATGATGGCATTTGGCAAGAAATAGATTGTCAGAGTCAAATAGAGCCCAACCTTTCAGCATCACAATATCGTTACAAATATTTTCATATCTGATTCCAAACTCCATTTTTGGACACCAAAAAGAGCCACACATACACATTAACTGATTTACTGGACAACACAACATAGTCAATGGTTTTCTTCACATATCCCTCTGTGATGAATTTCAGTTTTAAGTGCCATGACTAATCAGAGGAACTTTGCAGTCGACAGGAGTGTAATTTTATGCTTAAATTCAAATTTATCATTAGACTCTCATCCATTTCTCAAGTTAGTGTTCAGTCTCACAATTTCTACTCACCATTCATCACTAAAAGCATAACTGTAAAAAGCCATTTAATCATCTTTGTCTTAGTTCAGGGCTTTTATTATGGTTCCGAGAAGAACATAGTGACTCCAAAGTCCTCCTTGTACAGGTCCCAGGTCTTTGGTTTGTGTGGATTGTCCAGCTCCTCCCTGGGAAGAAACAGCCTGTGGAGAGATTAGAATTCAGTCAGCACTAATGTCTGTGATTAATGTCACAATGTTTGAGTTGAGAACTGGAAAAATATTCATACTTGTCCTCGACGAAGGAGGTGTTGAACCAGAAGTAGAATGGTACATCTTCGTATCCTTTTGGTAGACCCTGAGGAGAAAGGTAATAAAAGATGACGTTAATAACAGGACACTCAGGCAGCTAAACACCAGTTTAACAAGTAGTTTGAGCACTTACAGCACTTGACTCAAACATGACCTTTACATCCCCCTCAACCACAGGCCCATTCTGTAGGCTGATGACAGCTGCGTTATTTCCCACATCTGGAAACACCTAAGACAAATTTTACACATTTAAGAAATGAATCATCACAACCTGTTGAGTGGATGTGCTGAGTGTTTGAGACTTACTGTGCAGTTTTCCTGTTTGGCACACACACACTGAAATACCAGTTCTTTCTTCACATATATTTTCACCTTGAGATCACTGCCATTACCTTTACCAACACCTGAGAAAGAGCACACAAGAAAACACTTATTATCCCAGGCACAAAGAATGAAACCACATGTTTTTACCCAGCAGGTTAGCCAAGTCTTACCTGCTATGGAGTGGATGCGGATACTCTTGATCCTGATGCTTTTAGGTGGAGGCAGCTGTCTGTTGAACTTGGTCTTCATGATCTCGTAGTAACCCACGTACCGGCTCTGTGGTTCACACAAACAGCAGAGCTAAATCATCTTTACCCAGTGACGCAGTTTCAAAGGGTTTATAAGGAAATCTGAGATACTAGTTTTCTCCACTGGCACTCCATTTAAACTGTCCTAATGGAATATTTTAAAAAGGAATTTTAAATGGGATTTTTTGAAGCAGAGTTGTAGGAAGTATATACGGTGTCTGTTAAGTCTCTTTAAAGCTTAAAATATTTATTACAGAGGCAAAAGAACAGATAAATGAGTGGAAATTATGTTAAAATGAGAGAGGTATTGAAGTTTTTTTTTGCCTCATTTAATCCTCCTCTACATGGACACCATCAGCTGCTGAAAGGAATCAGATTTCAGATTTCCTCATAAAGCCTTTTTTAACAATAAATTTAAAAAAAATTAATGCAAGTGTAAATATTATATAGAGAATACATAGTATTATGGTTTTGTTTGTCAAAAAGTAACGTGTGTGCCATATTGTAATTTGTCAAACTTCCACTGGGAGGCGCCGGTTGGACTTTTTTCAAATTCCACAGTCCGAAGGCAGAAGTACATAAAAGTCTTTTAGTCCCAAGAGTGACTTGTTCTCACCTGAGAGGGAGTCTCCACTCCCTGAAACTTAGAACTCTGACTCTTGTCTGTCCTCCTCTCACCAAAATACTCCAGACTGTCCTGGTGACATGACAGAATTGTAAAAAAAAAAAGTGTTTCAAAACATTCTGCTTACTTATTGGGCCTTGTTTGATGACTTATCGCTCGTACTTACCTGTGCGCTCTCAAACTGGTCGCTGTCAATAAACCAGGTGCACACCATTGTCCCTGTCCGTCCTGTGAAAACAGAGCACAGGAGTATTAAGTAAAAGTTACACATTTTCAACCACCATTCACAAGTCAAGTCTAGTTTCAACTTAAATATATCACTCAATGAGTCAGGATCACCTTTTCCTCCTTTACAGTGAATAGCGATGATGTTTTTGGGATCAGCAGCCATCCACTCCCTCACATTTGCTGTGTATTTCAGCATGTCCCTGAGTCAGATATCAGAACAAACAATGATTAAGACATTGAGATAACATTCAGACCATGATAAAACACAAAATGCTTGTAAGTAATACATCCTGTTTCTGTATGTGTCCAGACACATTATGGATTTTTTTTCAGTTAATACACAATCCTAATAAAATAGAGCAAAAATGCGTTTACAAATAAGATAAGATAAACTAGACATCACACAGGGAAATTTAAGTGCCATATACAGACATCATAGTTGTGTCAATAATGTCAATGTAATGCATTGATATGATGAGGACAATAACAAAAGACATATCTCTACTCTAAAGTGATAAAGTATACTTAAAAACAAAATGTAACCCACTCCAACGAGGGGACGTTGTGATCATCAATGAACACCCGCTCAACCCTGTAGTGGAAGAACTGAGGATCGTAGCCTTTCTCACCTGAAAACAAGAGGTGTTGACATGTTTTTGTGGTTCTATATAAAAGGGATTGCAGCACATGTCACAAGAGGAAATGCAGACTTACTGCACAGGTTGTAAACTTTATAGTGGCCTTCATGTTTAGTGTCTAGGAACCTTGCCACCTCCTGCAGAAAAAGATAGAGGATTAGGTTATAGAGTTCTGATGGGAATTCCTTGTTATGATGGTGTCTATAAATGGATTTATTCGAAAAGAATAGTTGTAATCAGATTACAGTTGGTAATGCATGTACCTTGATAGGGTTTCTGTAGAATGACTGCTTTCCAGAGGAGGGGAAAGACATGGCGATGACGCGGTCTTAGAGAGGGTGCAAAGAAATATTCCACTCTTACAGTATGTCATTTTTGTTCATTTATATGTATTTTCTGACATGCATTTATGGTGTTGCTTTTTGTATTATATAGCATGTAACAACTACCTGTGACATAGGTAAGATCAAGGTCAAATCCATCCTTCTGATAGCGCCGCTTGTTCTCAGAAACCTGACAAAAATAACGAATCATCAATCAGGAAGTCGGAGACATGATTCCTTTAGATACGTACAATATTCTAGTGAACTTTACAACATTAGATATTCACAGTTTTCTGTACATGGTGGTGATGAGCTTACCATCCGCCTTGTGACCTTCTCCAGCTCTTTTCTCTGAGCTGCCAGTCTGAAAACCCTCACCAGGATAATTATTCTCAGGAAACGGAAAAATGTCACCACCCTGATGGAGAATGAATGAAAAAAAAATGCACTTAGGAATAATAATACACAACACATTTGTGTCATCTAAATTGCATGTAGTTCTCAACATTATTAAAAGAATATATCATCTGACATACTATAGGAAGTTTCTTGCGTTACACATTATGGTTGATTTCAAAATAAGATTACT
This sequence comes from Hypoplectrus providencianus, assembly GCA_028566105.1. NCBI lineage: Eukaryota > Metazoa > Chordata > Actinopteri > Perciformes > Serranidae > Hypoplectrus > Hypoplectrus providencianus. Next base: position 14,596,920 of record JAOWBC010000182.1, read on the forward strand.
AATCAGTATTTTAGGATATCAGCATTTTCAAAACGTGAGAAATTTAGAAGGAGGAATTGTGTCAAAATCTATGAAATTTATGAGCCACTTCTCCTAACATTACGGTCAGCTGGGAATGCAGGGGACTGCAGGTACCTGGGGATGAGACTGGCTCCTGACAGGTCACTGAAGGTGTAGATCATGGTGACCAATAACGTGATTACCACAACACAGGCGTCTACGATGTTCAGCCTGGAGCTGAAGTAGACTTTAAACCTAAAAGACACAACATGACAAAAATTAAAATGCTGCTGTAAAAAAAAAAAAACTGTCTAGTATGTATGTGCCTGAATCTAACATTACTGTATTAGAAAGCATTTAATCACTGCACTAGTACCCTGAGTCATTGAGTTTCCCAAAGACCAGCACCATACATGCCATACACTTCCTGTCCAGCTTCCTCTTCATAACTTCCTGTTCAACAGCTAATCGCACTTGATTTCTGCTGACAGGGGACTCTGGGAATGTTTGCATCAGACTTGTTCACATTTCTTGTTCTCACATTCACTCACAAGCAATTATGCAATTACAACTGAAGATATGGGTGAGCTACATATAAATATTGGGTATAAAACTAGCTCCTGAAATAACCTGAAGTAGTCACAAAACATAGGAATAAAAAGGGGTCATAGTGCTGCATGCACAGCCCACCTTTCTCACTCACCCTTCCACATAGACCCGCAGGAGAACGTCAGCAAGAAAGAAGAAGGAGATGCACAGGGACACAACCTCTAAGGCATTTCCAACGTCTCTGCTCTCCAGGGCTAAGTCCACAATCACCAGCACAAAGTCCACAATGATTAGTATCACTCCAAGTACACTGTGAGAAACGACAGATACACTTCAGCATCACCATATACGGCCATGCATTGAAAGAACCATCTATTATCTTACCAAAAAGGCTTTTAAACACACTCACCGAAATCCAAAAGACATAACAAAAGGAGCTATCTTCTTTCGGATATTGCTGCAAAGGAGAAAAAGAAAGTAATGCATGCCGTGGAGTATGATTTTTAATAAAATGTAATGCATAAAATCTTCATAAACTTACTGATACATTGTGTCTGGCAACACAGTTTCATCCTTTCCATCATCAATCTGCACTTTAGCATCTTCCATCTTTGCAACGTTCCTGAAAGATAAAAAAAAAAAAAGTTCACAATAAGCAGGCTGCAAAAACACAATATCCTGCAAAAAAAAACAAAAAAAAAAAAAACATGACCAATAACACATAAGTAAGCTATAGTTGCATTACATTCCTCACCCATTTACACCTGAATCCGACCCTGGACTGAAATAGACAGAGGACATGGTGTGTGTGTCTTCCCTCTTGCTTTGTTCAGAAAGTGTAGTTTCTGCATTTAAACACAAAAACATTGAAACTCCTCTTGTTCAGTGTTGCTCCAAAGTTACAATGTAAAAAAAATTAACGATAAAGAAAGACAAGCTAGAGGACTGAACTCTGTCTCTGAAATAGAGTGCTGTAACTCGTTCACATTTATCAATTCCTTGAAAGAAAGACAAACTAATCACTAAACTTGTAATCAGCCTCCAGGGAGCATTAGTGCTTCCTTGAACTAATCACCAAGCAACCTGATGTGTGTTCTGATTAGCCGCTAATGCAAAACAAACATACATTAGCAATTTGCATGAGAAAGTATCCATTAGCCTACCTCTGAGAAAAAAAATAAAACAACCTGGTAGCTTTCAAAAAACACAAACCAGTCGCTTTCAGCTCCTCTGGTCCACACACCTTCCCTCTGTCCCTTTCTTTTCTCCTTGGACTGTTTGTTGACACCAAATTAGCCCCTTAAAAACTAGCTAACCTCTCACCGCTTGCTTACCGTTAGGAGTGTCATTCGTGAAATTATACGGGAGTTTGTCTTGTGACTTCTTCTTGTGAGGACAAAGGAGGACGGTTCAAAGGTTAACCGGGTAGATTTTTTTCTATTCATCCACAATTCCTCTTTGAGGACTTTTTTGCAAACGTAGCGGTTTTGAACTTCCTGGAGTTCGGTTAGGGAAAAAAAAAAGAAACGTTCAGCCCTTTTCTTCTTTACTCATCTTTTCTCCACTGAAGCACTTTCACACGACAAGTTGTTTGAGTCTGACTCTAACTGCCCTGTGAAGAGCTTTTTATACTAGTAATATTAGCTTAAAAAAAAAGTCAGTCGGCAGCCTGATTCTGTCCTCTCACATCTCCCTCCTCTCGGCAACATCTGGTTTTAATTTAACGCGCATTCTCAAACACAAATAGTTCACTCCTGGTTTGAAAAACCATCGCTGCAAGGCAATATCGCCGATGATGGCACAGTTTTGTGTTGGGGTAGTACTTGATTTGCAAAACTGGTAAAATATTAACATGTCTGGAATGTTATTTTACAGTAAAGGTGTAAAAGCATCACCAAGAGCCCTTTAAACTGTTAACTTCAGTTGTTGTTTTTCTTTACAAAATAAGAGCTTGAAAATGTTAACAGACAGCAATGCAAAAAAAAAAAATCGTATTTAGAATATACGCAAGACAAATATTTACAATTGCATACATGTATCATATCAGGAAAAATACTCATTTTAAAAACTGATTTTTACTAATGACGATAAACTAACACAAGAGGGAGCCATACCTACAGTATACACATAAAGGGAATTTGTTTCATAACTGAATTTAATACTTTTGGATCTACTGGCTGTTTTCTGGATCAAATTGTGCATTTCAAGAAAGTTTAGACCACACAAACATTACCCTTATTCTTTCAATATTTAATATAGACCTAACAAATCCTGGTGACATCAGTAAAAGACATAATGTTAAATGTGTGTCCCTTTTCGGCTCAAAACATAATCAGTTATGTGATAGATATTAACAGAAATAGTTGTTATTGTTTTAGAAACGTTACACTTCATTTACAAATTGTGTCAAATGTAGATGGACAGAAATGTTTGAACATCAAACATAACTGAAGGAAAAGAATGCACATATTTTAAAAATGATTTATCTACCAAACAAAGGAACAGGAATATGACGGACAAATCTTCTTCAGTACGTCAAACTGGCTCTAGGCCAGTGTTTGGTGAGGCTGGCTGAGTCTGGATCCTCTAATGTGGACCATGCAGAACCGGCCCAGCCTATAAATAATACTGACACATTTTTAGAGGAAAAGAACACTGAACCTGGACAAAACAGGAGTAGGCATTGTGAAATGAAGGTAAGCTGGTAGTGCAGAGATTTTGAAGAGGGATTTGAAGAATTTTTGTATGTTTATTCTTTAACCTTTCATAGTTACTGTGTTTATATTTTCAGAGTGATATCACTGCAAGGGACTTTGTCTTAAAAGCCATGCCGTGGTTGCTGTTGTTGACTTTGGTGGCTCCATTATCAGTATGTAGCTTATTCTCCTCTTAAATGGCTTCATGATCTATATTTTTTGTATTGGTATTGAGTGGGAAAGATATGGTTCAAAAAGCATAAAGTACAGGTAGGGCATTTCATTCCTAGAAAGTCCAGAGGGTCGAAATGAATATAATCAGCTTTATGAATGTCTAGGGAATATTTTTCTGGCTTCTCTTTAGGTTGCAGTGTAGTACTTAACCAAGTGCACAAATGTTGTGTAAAACCTGAAATAGATTTTTCTAATTTAAGGCAGTGGAGCCATGCGGGCCAGAAGTTGCAGCTCTCAAGGACAGCATAAGGAAACTGGAGAATAAACTCTTGATCGGGACTTGGCAGGTTGAGTTCTTGCAGAGTCACAAATACTTCCGGCCACTTCAACCTGCTGCGTCTAATTCTAAACCTGAAACTGACTCAGGCCCTGAGGTAAACCACAACAGCAGCAGGGCATCAGACAGCTCGGATATGACACTGATGAAACCACTTCCACCTGCAGGCAACCTAATTGTGCATGACAAAGGTAAGAAAAGCTCACTGTATATGTGTCATTACAGTTTAACATGTGCAATATAAGGTACATGCAATGCATTAAATTCTTATTTTGATGATTAATTTTGAAGCATATAATGACTTAAAATGGCAAAGATAATAATCAGCAATATACATAGCTTTTTCAATGCTGTTTTTCTAGACTGTTCCGAGCTGTTTGACAGACTGAGACCACCAAGTGGTTTCTACCGCATCAAACCCAAAGTACACCAAGAGCCTTTTCTGGCCTACTGCGACATGGAGGACGGAGGCGGATGGACAGTGTTTCAGAAACGCCGGCATGGGAAAGTTGACTTCAACAGGTATTTAAGCAGAGAAACTAGCCCACACACACTACGTGGGAAAATTATTATTATCAAGTCCCAGAATTCTTACAAAGCCAAGTATCAGATTACAGCGTAGGTGTTAGAGCTTTCACAGATGTTTCCAGTGAGGTAAAATATCTACCTAATTCTTGTTTTAGAGACTGGGTGGACTACAGAGATGGATTTGGTGACTTCAAACTGTGGAATGATGAGTTTTGGTTGGGCAATGAGCACATGTATTCACTACTCTCAGAAGGTATTAATCAAAATACCAGAATCTCCTTTTGAAGGCACTACCTTATTGTGAAATCATTTTTTATATAATGTTCTGTCTGTTTGGCTGTTCTTTTCCCCTTATTTGTGCCAATAATTCTTTTCCCTTAAGGTAAGAACCTGGTGAAGATAGATCTAATGGACTGGGATGGAAAGAAAAGTTATGCATTTTATGAGAACTTCAGGATCACTAATGAGGCAGTAAGATAACTATTTTACTGCTCAGTTCTTTATCTCTCAGTTGATTGCACTTCTGACCAAACATCACTTAACCTAATGCCTTCTCCAGGATAAGTATCGTCTCCAGTACGGGCTGTATAGTGGGAAGGCTGGAGATGCTCTGACTGGTGGTGGGGGGATGGTGGAGCAGTGGTCTGCTTGCCTCAGCGGCATGCAGTTCAGCACCAGAGATCAGGTCAGTCATTTTTTATCACCATATGCATATGATTAAAAAGACAATGAGATTATTAGACAATATGCAGATGAAAACACTGATGATGGTCTTTAACAGGACAATGACCGCTTCATTCAGGGCAGCTGTGCTCAGGAGAATAAGGCAGGTTGGTGGTTCAACAGGTGAGAACTTATGCATAAGTAAACTCTGTTGTCTTTATTCTACAAGAAAAAAATTACCACTTTATTGGGGAATCATGTACAAGTTTCTGTCCTAGGTTTTGTTTTGCCTTTGAGACCATAAAATGACTCATAATAAATGAGAGTTTGATTAAAAGCTAATTACTTATCTTTTAGAAAATGTAACCTCCTTGTATTCTGCAGATGTCATGCAGCCAACCTAAATGGGAAGTTCTACCGCAAAGGGAAGTACAAGGGCCAGTTTGACAATGGTGTGGTGTGGGGGACCTGGAAGGGCCTTTGGTATTCCCTTCGACACACCACCATGAAGGTGCGGCCGCTGGTTTTCTTAGACGTCACAGGCAGTGGAGCAGGGGAAAATTAGAGGCATCGGGCTTTAAATTCCCTTGTGTGATTCTGAATGAAAAAAAAAGTGCAAGGTCTGATGTTTAAAATCTTTTGTATTGGAACTTTTGCCTTTGTTTCTTCATTTAAAACCATTATAAAATAGTAATTGTGGAGTCTCATCTTTTTTTCCAGCAAACACTTCTTTCTATGGAGTGTATGATATTACTCAAACAATAAATCAAATAGCATCTCAGCCCCAGTGTCTCACTTTTGTTCATATTTGACTTACCTGCTTGCATTTACTTGTGCTTTTAGCAGAAATTATATTAAAAATGTTTGAAATAGCCAATGTCACACATGGAAAATTATACCTCAAGAATACATTACATCATAGTGAGTGGAGGGCATACTTTTGATAAAAACAGCACATTCAGCAGGCTTTCAGAAATTGTGTTTATGAATGCATAGGTACAAGACCATGCTAAATATATTTATTATATATTTATCATTATGGTAAATACTGTACCAGTATTGAATATACAAAGAAAAACCTGCAGAAACTTTCTGAATACAAAAATATGTTGAATTATCACGTCTACCAAAATGTGACATATTAAAACAATAACATTAAAAAAATGCAGATTTTTTTGCAAAACAGAAACTTAAATATCTTTTCAGATAGTACAAATAAATGTTTTGCTGTCTTAAAACTCTTCTTAAAAACGTATGTGTGTTTATGTTAAGATTCACAGATAGCAGAAAGGGTTCAGGTTAGAAATACATGACATCCCAATGGCAGTTATTCCCTTGTAGTCCTACACACCTCTACTCCTCTTCCCCCACACATGTCGAGGACAGATCTAGGTCCAGCATCCTTTGCTCTGCCTCGCTCAGCCTGTAGGGCGAGCCTCCGTTGCTGCTGTAGCCTCCAGACATTGGCAGGGAGTGGCAGCGTCCCTTCCTCTGCTCCGAGGACGACACACTGAATGTGGAGCTGCGCTGCCGTCCCTTGACCCCAGAGCACGACTGAGCCTCCTTTAATTTCCGGGCCAGGATATTCCTCTGGATAGGTGATGGGCCGCGCCGGTTCCAGTTCAGCTCAGCCCGCTCTGCCCGATCCACACTCAGGCTGGCAGGTCCTGGGAATGGACCCCCGATGCCTGATATTCCCTGTCCACCCCTGTGCCCCTCCCCAGCTCCACTGAGGTCTGCTTTAGCAAGATTCTCAGATGCTGAGATGCTGTTTGTGTTGGTTCCTGTATGCTTGAGTTCATTGTTGTGACAAGGAGCAGCTATGTCTGTCCAGGGCTTCCTCTGGTCATTTCTCTGGGGTCTGGATTTAGCCCAGTCTGGGGCACCGTGCTCTGGAATGGGGTAAGAGCTGTATGGAGGCCTCTCCCATCCCCCTCTATTCCAAGAACTTCCTTCGGGAAGGGTTCGAGATCCCACCTGCGAAGGACATTTGATTTGTTAAATAAAAAGGCTTGAACAGAACTACACAAATTAAACCTGCAGTATGAACACACAGACAGAGCTGGAAAGTTGACCTGGGTCAGGCTCCTTTCTCTGAACGGCCTGGAGAGTGCAGAAGATAGAGGTTGGGGTTTGGTGTCATTAAAACTGGAGGTCCGGCGGAAATTTGGATTCTTATGATAGTTGTTTCCCACCCCTATATCTACCCCTCCCCTTCCTCCTCCTCTGAGACCTGCCAGCCCACTCCTCTCCACCATCTCCACCCAGTCGGCAGTGCGGTCACGCCATTTTGAGCTGCCTCCACTGGCATGAGCAGAGGGACAGATGACAAGCTCCACTCCTCTGGGACTCAGTCTGTCTGGTGTGACCCTAGGAGTCTGTGACGGAGGCTCAGAAAAGGGAGATGCAATACGAAAATTATTGTGATTAGCGTCATCATGGAGGCCCAAAGGGAGTGTAGGATGAGCAAAGCCAGTCGGTGTAGGAATGGGAGAGTTTGTGGGCGAAGCAGATGTCTCCACCACGGTGTCATGAACTGGGCTTGATGAGACATGGTACAGCTGTGTGGCCTCCTTTAATCCCTTTTTCTTCATTTCCTTCAACTGCTGCTGAGCCAATCGGTACCTAGAGACAGATATACTGTTACTCACAAGACAGGATAGGCATTGACAAAATTATTCTATGTGTGCTGAAATAAAACAAACATACCCAAATATTGGTGGCAACATCTTCTGACCTGTTGGTGACAGCCTTTCTGGGTCTTGTGAGAGAGGTATCACCAGGGTCTGTGAGAGAGGCTGATTGCCCGGGGAAGGCCAGTCTTTCTGGGCTACAGTAACACCCATGCCCCCCAAAGGGCCGTGGCCGTCAGAAAGGCTGGGTCTTTGGAGGCTGTGGCCACAAATCGATGCCTCATCGGAGAGTTTGCGTCCTCCTGGGGAATGCATGGAGCCTCTGCGGACTGAGCTGCACTGAGGGGTCCTGCAAAACTTTCTCCACAAAGTAACCACAACGGTAGCCAGAATCACAGCGAGGCACAGGGAGATACCAGCCACCACGACCATGTTACCACCTAGAGGTGCAACACCGATAGCCAGAGTCGGGAGGGAGGGAGAAGGAGCAGGAAAAACTAGGAAGCAAGGGAAACAATCAGGTTAATATATGGAGTATGCTCCAATTCTTCAGGTCTCAGTGGCAAAGAAAAAAACAACAGATGAATGGACAAAGAGACTGACCGACACAGTCCTCCAGCGAGCAGACGGACTGTTCCTTCACCATGCCGGTGCATTGCATCCCTCCCACACCTGAGGGCAGCAAACACTTGCGCACACGCTCCCTCACCCCCTCTCCACAGCTCACACTGCACACACTCCATGGCAGCCAAGGGCCCCATGACTCTGCAGAAAGATGAATTGAATAGTAAACAAACAATTCTTAATTCTATGTTGAAAATGTCAGTTTCATGGGGAATGAAACAGGGAATATAAAGCCAGGAGAGAGGTTACTAATACTCAACCATCATATAAGAATTAGTGAGGATACATCATCCACAATGAGGTTATAATTACCTGTATATGCTTCTGTTGGTTACAATGAATATTTTCTGCATTGTGGTTATTGCTGGATTTTATGGTTTAAAATGGAGATGCTCACTTAGTATTTTCATGCCATATTATTCAATAAAACAATTTCTGTGTAGCAGGAGAATGAGATTAAGTAAATTGATAATGTGTGCTTTTCCTATGCTGTTGAAAATATTAGATTACTCTCCATCTCACTATCAAAAAACAACAACTCTATTTAAGTCAGGCATCCCCTAAAATAGCATTGTAAAGACGTGGTCTTGATTTGGTCCTCATTGCATAATTGTAACCAGTGAAGCTGTCAGCTTTTTCATGCTGTAATGTGACAGGGTATTGCTATTTATACACTTGGTAAATGTGACAATAAGCAGCAGACACAATACCAGGAACCGGATAACAAAGCAGGAATTCAGCAATTCATTTTCATTTCAACACCTGTGCTTTTCCTCCATGTAAAAGTCCTTGTGGCTATCCTTTAATGAGACCATTTCTAAACCAGTGACTACCTTTCATCCAACATGGATTTTGCCTCTTATGCCTGTGAAAATCCAAGTGTTAATATACTTTTTGTTGCTGCCGAATGTGAAAGTGTCGTATTTAAGTCTCACCTGCACTCTTGTAAACCACCAAACAGGTCTGTGCAGGACTAGGGGAGCGACTGAAGTTGAAAACAAAGCGAAAGCAGTACTTGTTCCTTCCTGGGTTAAACACAGAGCAGTTGAATTCTGTCTCATTCTCTCCCTGAGTCAGCCAGTTAAAGGCCAATAGCGGTAAAGAAGGCTCAGCTGGTCCAAACCCCATCAGCGCTGTTCCGCCTGCTTCCATCCCAGAGGTAACAGCCACTCCGCTTCCAGCACCTGTATCTTTGTACAGCAATACTTTCCCGTTGATGTGAGCACAAGGTGGTGTTATGAGTTTAACAGTCATAGTCCCTTCACAGCCACTCCTGTAAGCATTGGTGTTTTCCACCAGCAACTTATAGGAGAAGATCCGGGACAGGTAGAGGGGTCCAGAGCTCTTCACATCCTGTGCAGCATGAGGAGACCGTAGAGCCACTCGTATGAAGTCTCTGTCTGTGAAGGGGAAAGCGCAGGACAGCTCAACACTCTGGGAATGGACGGGTTTGATTGGATGTCTTGTGCGGGCTTGGACCTTATCGATGCTGTTTCGCCCTATCTGATTGTACTCCATGAAGCTGACTTCCAGGAATAAGGCTGAGTCAATGCCGCTGGAGCAAGCCTGAAAGTGTTCATTGGTGGATATCCCAACCTGTGTGGGAGACAGAAGAAGAGAGTATGAATACCTTTGATTATCATTATCCAGCTTGATGCACAGAGTGAGTGTAGAAAGTTTGAGATCTTGTTTGTCTTGCCTGAAACGATGCTGAGTGGTTTGGGGCCCTTTCAACAGCGATGTGAAAGGTGGGCCACTGCACCTGCAGTTCTGAACTCCACCACCAGGTTGTGCTCACCGTGCTGCTGCCTGGGGTGGCGTTAACGCGAGAAACAGCTGAGATGCTGGTCTGCCTCAGCAGGAACCGGAAAGTTCCTGCGTACAGGAAGCAGGAGCAGTTGAACTCCACCCTGCCGGCCGATTGGTTTTCGGGGAGAGTCCTGGTGAGAACGGTGGTGTTGGTTTCCGTGTTGACCAGAGAGAGGCTCATGTTGCGGATGGTGCTGCTATTGGATTTTGTGCTGAAGTCCACAAATACACTGGCATTGCTAAGGGCAACGTGGAAGGAGGGCCAGATATTGAGCCCTGCAAAAGCTGCAGGAAGAGGATGCACAGAATGGAGACAGGGCAAAGAAACAGACCATTTTAAATATTTATAGTATATATCCACCTTGCAGTGGATTATAGCAGGAGTAAAAT